>JANDEH010000018.1:10747287-11274631 GCA_024610705.1 Tetragnatha versicolor | reverse complement strand
AAATCCTTTACTTTTTACATCCACGATTTCTCTCGGCTATTACTCGGTGACAGTACTAAAAAAAAGTTAGGTAGCATTGGTCTTATAAGGAATCCTTCGTACGATCTTCCCCTTCTCTTCAACGGTGAGAACCCCGTGCAGTCGCGCTATCTCGATCCTCTGAGCTTCGATGAGGTCGAGTCGCTTGGCGACTTCCTCCTCTCTAGCATCTTTGAGCTCTTGGAAGGTGGCTGTGACCTCCTTCAGCCGTCGCCTCGTCTCCGCCGTGTTGGTGACGAATTGGTCCCTCTGCAATCCGAGCGCGGCCTCCAGGGCGGCGACCCGTGCTCTCTTCTTCTCCAAGTCTGCTTTCAGAATTTCGCCAAAGGCTGTCCAGTCAGAGTTCTCCTGCAATTATACTCTATTCATTTAGAATTGGCGCTTGAGATATACTGCTTTCCCCCACGCTAGAAGCGTAAGCATAGAGTTACTATCTTCGAGCAGCCAATAGTAAGCCTTCTTCGTCACTTTGACGAAGATAGTTGCTATATGGTTACCGATCGGTGGTGGGGGAAGGAAATATTTTCAAGCGCCAGTTCAAAATGAACAGACTATAGGGTACTTATTATTTCTGAAGGAATCTATCTTAGAAATCGTACTTAATTTTCTAAATACAAATAATGATTAACAACAATGTTCACTTATTAATTAGTATTTTGATAAGTGATCAATATTTTTCTGATTAGTAATTTAATTAATAATATTTACTAATTATCTTTGATATGTGATTGAAATAGATATGTTTGATTCTATATTTTCGATACTGGCTCTAAGGAATCGATTCCAGGTTGAAATCGAACCTCAAGATTCGAATCCAAGAATAGAAGGAATCGAACCTCTGGAATCGATTCCGGAATTGAATCGAACCATTTTTTAGATCCCTACCTGCAATATCCAAGTTGGAGTAAAGTAGAGGAAAACACCTTAAAATAATTTCGGAGGGGATACTTTTTAGTTGTTTTCTGTAGTAAAAACATTTTTTTTACAATGGACGAGTACTGGATTTATCATCCTTAACCGCTTAACTGCACTAATCCCCTAATAAGTTCCTACTTAGCGGGCACCTGTGGACCGGAGCCAAGGAGGTGTGGTACTGCTACCCGCACCACACACACCATTTGCACTCTTAACCCTTTTTACGGCGGGTCCCATTCATTCATCAGATTCAAGGACAGCAACTAACATCCATGCCAAACTGGGATTCGAACCCCAGTCAGTTGCTCTAACCAGTAAGCCAGTACGTAAAAACAGGAACAAAAAAATCAGGGAAAATTAACAACTTTTATAAATCTTATATATTGTGGAGGACTTGTTGCTCTCCATAAAGAAAGTTTGGTATCCAAAGATAGTTACCTTCGCAAGTCTGATGTAGTTATCTCGAAAGGTGTCTTGCACTTGAGAGGTTCTCTTCAGGACTACGTTGATCATGGACTCGATGTGATCGCGTTGGTGGCAGAACTGGGTGTAGAGGTCCGTGTCTACAGAAAACTGGTTGCCTGCCTGCAAATTCAATTCATTTTGAGATGAATAAGGAAGAAATACACTCTTAAGTATTAAAATAAGGGAAAAGAAAGGTTTTTTCGTACTTTAGCAGATTTCAAAACTCTCTTTTCGTACAGCTTTAGTATCGCCCATCTGAGAGAAGTGCTTGATTCGATATTTTGAATAGTGGAGAAGAATTCGGCCCTGTATTGCTCTATCAACAATCGGACGGCATGAATCTGAAAATAAATCAAGTATAATAAGTAAAATACGATGTGTGTCATAATATACGAGTACTTTACATATTAATGGCCCTACTCAACTATAGTTAGAATATGCGGCTGAGACGTAATGTATTAGAAGCAGTTACTATAATAATTTTCATCGGAAAAAATTTCTTGTGCAATTACTGGGCAGCTAGTAGTTAAAATACTGTAAAATCACTACTTGCCAAAAAAAAAGGGTCTAAATGCCACAGAAACTTTGAAAACAGATTCTTATGTAAAATGACCCCCTGAATCCGACTCCCGTTTTTCTCCATCAGCTTTAGATATTCGGGGAACAGCCCCTCCCCCTTTTTACGTTTTTCGACGACTTTATAACTTCGAACTCGATTTTCAGGGTCAAAAAGCATTGCTATTTAGTCTTCAAACTGTCCCCCAGGGAACAAGAAAGGTTCAAAGTAAAAAAATATAAAAATTTATAACAAATGGATAGGTTTAAGGGGTAATTACCCCCCTAAAAACGCAAAAAAAATCGTTAAAAATCGTCTGTGGCATTTTGACCCATTTTTTTGTCGAGATTGAACATTTTTTTTGCCCCAGTTTCACTCGCCTATATTCTATAAATGAACAGACTATACTATAATTTAGGGAAGGCCAACCTTTTTGGAAAAAGTGCCACACTGTTTGGGAAATGAAACTTTACAGTTCCACTATTCCAGTCTATACCAAAAACATAAAGTGAAAACTATTATTTATATTAGATTGATTATGATAATTTTAAGTAAAAAAAACATAGTTTCTCGTGCAATCCAATGCAGCACGTTTTATTAGTAATAGTTGTAAAACTACCTGACGTGTTGTGTTCTTGACGCTTTTCTCAGTAGACTCTAATCTTTCCGTCAGACCAACTTCTTCACGCTCTTTGGCACAAAGCTGATTCGAGAGATTACGGTGTTCCTCATCGACCTAAAGAATTTGAATTTTTAACAGAAATTTTCATGTGCCAGTTCTTTGAATCTAGGAATGCTCAATAAAGTTTATAGTGGTAAGGGTTTTAAATTTTTTTTTAAATTTCCGATTTAACTTTTAGAGATTACTTGTTATTAGTCATTATAAAAGAGGGGTGATTACGTGTGTACCGGTAGCGAATCCCAGATTTTTGTCTGGGTCTATGGTACCACCTAAAACATGTTTATTACCTTGACTTTTTCTTGATTTAAAAGGATTAAAATTTCAAATTTGAAAGGATTTCTCATAAACTCCTTATTACTATCTGTTTTCATAAAAAATGGGAAAACATTTTGTTATAAAATTTTTTTGAAGAAATATTGGAAGATTTTTTTTATTCTGAAGGGAGGCTGCATCAGCCTCATAGCCCCTCTTTTTGGGCTTGCCCTTGGCGCGTACTGTCTTATACAGCCTTACTTTCTTACTTACGATTAATTAATAAAATTAGTGCGATTAAAATAGTTGTTCTTAAATTATGAGATTATGCCTATCATATGGTAACTGCTCAGAATGAACTGCATTCAGTCTCTTTATACGTACCCTTCCAAGTTTTTCTTTGACATCCGTCACGACATTTGTTCTATTTTCCAAAATTTTCTGGTACTTTTCTATCGTGGGCTCTATTGGTACACTCAGTTCTTCAATTTCGTCTTCCAGCTGCCGGCTCATGCCGTTCTGTGGATAAATGACGATTATTCAATCTTGTTAACTCTGCTTTGTGAGTATACTTTTCACTTCAAATTTTCCGTTTTAGTCGGAGATAATCTCATACCTTTACTTGTTGAATTCCATCCATTTTCAAAATATCGTTCTCGGCTTGGCGTATGAGCCGTTTGATTTCGTCTTCGACTTCTTTCAAATTCGAGTATTGTTCTAATTTCTCTTTGAGGTTATTGTCGAGTTCTTTGCAACACTCCTTCTCGAAATCCAACTGAAATATTTTATTAAATCGTTTGCTTTTTAAATTTGACCAATACTCTCCTTCAGGAGTGGTGCCGTTCAAATATATATCGTAAGTATGTTTTGGGTCATTTTTGACCCCCCCCCCTTGACAGCAAAGATAAGCATAAGCATACCGCAACTACCCCTCATCATTACGTAAGAAAACTGCCTATAAAGAGAGGTTCTTATAATAAAGATTTGACTATCTTTTTTTCAGGTGGCATAATGATCAAGTTTAGATGCATTTGGAAATTTTTCATAGTTTTTACATCGACCATTTACACTGGTAACGACACCCAGAGTCTTTCTTGCTAACTGTACTCTATTCATTTAGAATTGGCTCTTGAGAAATAGTGCTTTCCCACGCGCTAGAAGCGTAACCATAGTTACGCTCTTCGAGCAGCCATTAGTAAGCCTTCTTCGTCACTTTGACGAGGATAGTTGCTATGGTTACCGATCGGTGGTGGGGGAAGGAAATATTTTCAAGCGCCAGTTCAAAATGAACAGAGTATAGCAAGGTAACAGCATGTCTCTTTGCGACCTCTGCATACATCTAAGGACAGCTTGTCACACCATAAATCTCTATCTAGTCTTAGAATACCCATCATAAATCCTCCTTTCCATAAATCCAAATATCCAAACTTTTAATTTTTTACCATAAAAGCCATTCCATAATCTAAGATGTAAATTTGGGGGTTCTGGGAAAATTTTTCGAACTTTAGTATGCTAAAAAGTGTACTGAAGCTACTTTTGGTGGGTTTTCAGGGAGATTCGCGGGCCGCCATTTGGAAACCCCTGTTATAAATTAAAGCAAAAATTTCTTCCCCAGTTCCCTGAATTTCTTCTAAACCTCGTTCGGATGCATTCAATTATCTTTTTCTAAATACTAGGGTGCTTCCGCCCCCTGCTCGCTATCGCTCACCAACCCCCGTAAACTGCTGACGCAGGACCTTTTGGAATTGCTTCGCAATCCCCACAAATTCCAACTCGCTGAACTTAATACAATTTATAAAACAATTTACAGAAAAAAGGTCAACCAACTTTCCAAAAATACGTCACCAAATCCCCAACCTGAATAAATCTCCCTTAAAAGTTTGATTATATATTAACTCGAACTTATCAAAAATTTAAACGAAATGTTTTAATAACTAATTCTAATTGTTTAACAATATTTGGACCAAAAAAAACCATTATTTTAAAGTAACTCGTTAGTATAATATGCCTAGTGTTTATCATTCATATTTTTTTAAACCCAGACTTGTTAAGCAATACTGTTTAAGCAATTGAAAATAATGAGAGACAAAACATCACTCTATGTTTACAATTAATTTCGATAAAATCAGACTAAAAATTATAAATATTGAACAAAAAGTGTGAAATTTTAGTATAAAATGGCGTACATGTAAGTTTTTAGAATATGTTTTTATCAGTCTTTGAGTGATATTTCATCAAGAAAGTACTTTTTTAAAAGGTGAAAAAAACATGTTTCATCTTAAAATATAGCGTCAATCGGTCGTTATGATTGGATGCATAATAATTTATTGACAGTACTTGCTTTGTAACTGCGACCTTATCCGTTATCTAAAAAAAAATGGAAATATTTTAAAATTGAGAATTTTTTTGAAAAATCGAAGGGCCTACTCGGAAATCCGGAAAGAATCCGGACATTTTGATACCATATATGTGTCATTCGGTTCAGTAACTAAAAAGCCTTTCTCTGGAAACCGTTCACCAAAAAATTTTTTTTAGAATAGAGAGATTCTTGCTTTTCTCTGGAGAACTGTAAGAGTTTAATTGTTCTTCGCCATAATATTCTGTTCCCCCTCCCTCAAAATAAATTTCACCAAAATTTTATATGAACGGTAAGATGAAACATGGTAAGTTTTCAACCTGCATTTGTATATCGCAGGTTTATAAAAAAAGCTACCTCTTTTTCCAAATGTGCTAACTTTTCCATGTATTCTTTCTTCTTCGTTATGAATTCGGGATTTGCTCCACTGAATACGTCTCCAGTTTCATCGGAACAGTCTCTCACCAAGTCCGGCATTACAATGCTTTCTTTCTCCGCATCTACTTCTCTTTGGGTTTCAAGTTCCTTAAAAAGCAGAGAAAAACTGCTGGTATATACAATACAGGGTGTTTCAGATAAGTGTTTCATAACTTCTAGGAGGTGTGGGAACCAAGGGGGGAGGGGGGTCCAGATTTTGGAAAAACACCTCACGTAATTTATGGATGGCCCCTAACCTTTTAAATTGGATTAAACCAGCAAAATCGTTTGATCCAAGTATTTTTTTTTTACATAAAAACCAATTTGGGAGCTAAAATTTGAGCTCTTTAATTGGTTTTATGGAATAAATGCCCGAATCGATGGTTTTAATTCGGTCTTAAAAAGTTATATGCCTTTTTCCACAACTTCCCATGCCCGCTTATAAGTTTGTTAGGAATGCATTTGCGACCCCCATTCCTAAGGGCTGTATTCTACTCGTCCACTTTGGTGAACTCACCGGGTGAAAACGCTAAAAGTGTATTCTACTCGATTCTACTACACCTTCTTCTCGCCTCTTTCGGGTGAATTCACCGGCAGTGAGTTCACCACCTCTTGGCTCGGGGAGTTCGGCGGAGTTTCGAGTGAAGTAGTCTCTGATTGGCTGAGAGGTTGTTCTGGTTTGTTGTTCTGTTTACAATCTCGCTGCGCCAATTTTTTTCTGTTCGCGTCAAGTCAGTTTCATTGAAATTAACATCAAAACTTTTTGTTAAAGGAAACTTCTAGCAATTACCAAATAAGTAGATAAAGATTAAATTTTAATTTGCATTTAAAATCAGTCAAATCTGCTATGTACATCAGAACTTTTGACACAATTTTCACAATGTGTCCTGGCCCATGAAAACCAATGCAAAAGAGGTTTTACATTATCATGTAAACTTATGTCTACAACTGAATTGTAATCATGTAAAATTAAAAATAATTTTTATTTATTTGCTCTTGTCAAAGTGGCTTCTAATTTTTTTATATTTTAATATTAAAAAATTTTAATATTTTATTTCAGGGGTCTCCTATAACTGCAGCCCGCGAAACCCTTCAAGCCCGTGAAAACCTTTCTATATGTACGAAAAAAAGTCTTAAAATGAATTAAAACCATGTTTTAATTTTTTGGGGGACGACCCCCAAACCCCCCTTTTGGTATTTAGAACTCAACTAATCACATTTATTTTCAGATCAAGTTCATAAAATGGAGAATCTTACTAAAAAATAGCATTAAACCTGTAAACATGCGTAAAAGGGGTTTAGAGGGAATTTCGAGTTTCTTCCCCCCCTGTGCAAAAATTTAACTTGGGGCCTGATAGTGATTTTATTTTCTTAAAGGATATTTGGGCCTCTCCCAAAATAAATTTCTATATACGCCACTATGATCCTAGATATGTTAAAAAACAATTTTCTGTTGTTACTATTTTAAACTTATTTTCAAGGATTCACTGGTGCATATATTTGAAATTTAAAAAAAACTTTAAAAAAACGTCTTTTGACCCCTCTCCTCCCCAGTAGCATTCCTCTTGTGGTTTATTATGGCATACTTCTTCCTAACTCTCCTTCTAAGATAAGTCCATTTTCTACGTATGTCTTTGCCTAATCGTGTGTATTTCGAAAGGCCCAGATAATTTATTTGGAGGGCAATTTTATCCCAGGCCTTTTTGTGCGCTGAGCAGTCTGGTCAGGAAACTTATTTGAAAAAGCCCCACTCACGAGCATGGGGGTAGCCAGGGTTCCACTTAGGGGGGGCAAGCAGGGTCGACTTTTATGTTTCTGGAGAACAATTTTAAAGCCCCGTGAGAGAGGGCCGTAGCCACAGTATTGTTTCGAGAGGGGTTTATGACCTTAATGAAATTAATGTAAAATTTTTTCGGGTAGCGTGGAAACAATGATGGTTATTTTTAGGTGAACATTTTTGTAATCTGTCACTAAAAAGTAGTTTGTGACTTTTTTGGACATAGGGGGCCATTTAGGATGCAATCGAGGTGGATTATTCTTTGTATATCTTCATAATTTTCAAGTAAAAAAGCAACATAATAGACATAAAAATTTTGGAATGGGGGTCAACTCCTTACCTTCCCATGGGTATGGCCACGGGTGGGAGCTCTAACTTTTAATTTTGAATCAGTGCTGGTAAATAAGGAAATTTATTTCGTGAGGCGCCTAAAAATGTTATTCAGCCCCTTTCATCTATAATATATCAATAGGTTTAATGTAGTTTTTCCACACTTTTTGGGTAGAATTTGCGTGTAAGAATAATTTATTTAAAAAAATTTTTTTAGTAAAAAAGGTCCAAGTTTCGAAGGGGAGTTTGGGGGTCCTCCCCCAGAAAATTTTTGGAAATTTGACTCAAAGAACAGGGTTTTAAACCAGGGTTGGCTGGATTGGACCCAATGGGTTTTTTCAAAAAAAACCATGTGAAAAAACCCACTTTTTGGACCCATATTTGGGTTTTTTAAAGAAAAATCAAGATTTTGGCAGTTTTGCCAAGATATTGAAGGAAAACATATGACGAAATAACATACCAAAAACTGCAGTTGAGTGGGTTTTTAAAAATTTTAATCGGGTTTCAATAAGGGTTTTTTCATTATTGATGGGTTTTTTTAAAATTTAGGAACTTTAAAGTTCAAAGTTTAAACTATATAAAAGTTAAGGAGGATTTTTTTTAATTTCAGTGTTTTTTCAAAGTTAAATAGATTTTTTCAATATAATTGGAATGGGTTTTTTCAAAGCTTAGGATATTGTTAAAATTTAAGTTGTTTTTTTAAGTTTGGGGGATTTTTATTATTAAATGGGTTTTTCAAAATTTAAGAGGTTTAAAGTTCAAACTAGTTATAAATAAATTAAAGAGGATTTTTTAGATTAAAGTTTTTTTTCAAAGTCTAAGGATATTTTTTATATTTTAATGGGTTTTTCAAAATTTAAACTAGGTTTAAAAAATTAAATGGTGTTTTTTTCAACTTCAGGATGTTTTTTAAAAGTTAAATAGGTTCTTTCATTAATTAGTGTTTTTTTTTCAAAATTTACAACGTTTAAAGTTCAAACTAGATATAAAAAATTAAGGAGGATTTTTTAAATTTCAGTGGTTTTTTCAAAGTTAAATACTAATTTCTTTCAATATTGAATGGGTTTTTTCAAAGTTTGGGATATTTTTTAAATTTTAGTGGGTTTTTTCAAAATTTAAACCAGGTTTTAATAAATAAGGGGTGTTTTTACAATTTCAGTGGTTTTTTTCAAAGTATTAAAAGTTTTAACTTTGAAAAAACCCACTTAACTATGGAAAAACTGACATTATTTTGATAGAACACATTTAACATAAAGAACTCACTAAAATTTGAAAAAACCCACTTACTATGTAGGAGAAAACCACTTAATTTTGAAAAAACCCAGTTTTATGTGGGTTTTTTCAGGGTTTTATTGAAAAAACCCAACCCACTTGGGTTTTTTCAAAAAAACCCGGGTTTTTGCCATCCCTGTTTTAAACAGTTTTTTAGTACAAGTAAACCTAAATTTGAACAAACACTTTTAGGTATAAATTTGATTTAATGAACTTATTATAAAAAAACGTGAATAATAAGGGTTTAAATACAAAAGGTGACCATGGCTTCCCTCCCCCAGAAAATATTTGCAAAATTTGATGCTAAGAACAGGGTTTCAAACTGTATTTTGGTACATGTAAACCCAAATTTAGACATACATTTTTGTTAGAATTTCTTTTTTAATGAACTTTTTATAGAAAAAGTGTTAATTATAAAGGTGTAAATACTAAAGGGGGTCTGGGGGCCCTCCTCCAGAAAAATGTTGAAAATTTGACCCTAATAAACTGGCTTTTAACTTAACTAAAAGCAAAGTAAAAGTAAATTACTTAGGACTTAAGGGGGGGCAGCTGCCCCTCCCTACCCCCCTGGCTACGCCCATGCAAACGAGGTCCGGGTTGCTCTCCAAGAAATCTATGAGAAAATCTGTCTCCTTTTCCCAAAACATTGCTTAATTACGCAATTACAATAATTTATCTTACTTTCGTTTTAAAAAACCGCGCTGATCGGGATTATTGCTGTCGATTGTTGATGGTAGTAGCACGTGGGTCTAGATTTCCGGTTTGTTCTGATTGGCTTAAAAGCATTGTTACGCAGAGTCTTGACGTCAGCCAGAACAGCTAATAAAGCGGAGATTTAAAATCTCCGCCCATTTCACCTGCCACGTTAGAATACAAGAAATGAAATCACCAGCGAATTCACCGAGGCGAGGGGAGTTCGCTAGTATGGTGAGTTCACGAAAAAGTAGAATACGGCCCTTAACTCACACCTCCTCTGTCACGTCACGAGAGGCAGAGAAAAGGAATCCCAATCCTCTAATTCCCCTCCAAAAATTACAGATTGAATGAACACGTCACAGCCAGGGCCCGACTTACAAGTTTGGGGGCCCAGGGCAAAAGACTCACTGGGGGCCCCCGACATGTCTTCAAGTAGTAAAATTTAAATTCATTGACTTAAAATAACGAAACTATCTTTAATTTAAGTGCAAACACTTCGTAAAAATTATTTATTTCAAAACTTCATAAGCTTAATTGATTTTGAATTCATAAGTTAATAAATTTATTTCACACTATTCACATTTATTAGCTTTTTTTCTTAGCTTTAGCACATTTTTTTAGTTTTTGGGGGCCCCTTTAAAACGGGGGCCCTGGGCAAGTGCCCCGAATGCCCTCCCAGAAATCAGGCTCTGGTCACAGCTGTGACCACCACATTAGTATACTGCCTACTTCTCTGCCAATCACATGAATTTACGGCTGCCCTTTACCGTGATTAGTCCAGTAAATCTACTGAAAAAAGGGTCAAACCGGGAACAAATTGATACATTTAGTTTTTCAACGGTGATTTAATCACCAATTGTGTTTTTTTAGGTTATAGAGGTATATACCTAAAACATCCATGGAAAAATTACCTTGGAAAATGCCTCAAACGTTTTTAACAAGAATTTTTAAAAAGGTCGATTTTTGAGGCCAAAAAATTGAAAATTTGAAAAAAATTAAATTTGTTATTGTCCGATTTTCTTCCATTTTTAGTATGTTATTATTGAAGTCATTTCTAATCGAAAACCGTTTAAATTACTTCTTTTGCAATTATTTTGTGATTTTGAGCGATGTTTTAATTTTTTCGACTTTCCAAATTTTGAATTAATTTTTAAAAATTGAAATTTTGAATTTTTTAAAAATTTAAATGGTATATATCTGTATTCAGCACTGAAAAATAGCCTATAAACATGTATAATAAGTCTCTATTATTATAATTTGATTTTTTGAAATTTTTTTTCGGCCATTTTTTAAAAATTAAAAAAAAATTAAACTTCCCGCGTACCGATTTTGTCCGATTTTTAGTATGTTATTATTTAGGTCATTCCCAAGTGAAAACCGTTGAAAAACTAAATGTATAAATTTGTTCCCGGTTAAGTTACAGATTGCCTGGACTAGATATGGTGTTTGAAAATAGCGTTTAGGACCCTCTGTTCCGCTTTATCTCTGTGAAAAGTTTCAATAAACCGATACACAGCGTTCGAAATTGGCTGTGGTCCACTGGTCCGCGACCACTGAAAAACGGCTCGGACCACTACGGTCAACAAATCACTGATGGTTCGCCGGACCAGTGGCAAAAAGACCCCACTCTCCAGTTCTAGCTGATGGGTTACTTTCCTTCCAACAATATTATAATTGCGATAATTTTAACATTAAACCAAGAAAAGTTCTTAATACTTATTGAATATATATTAGTTTTTAAATTAAGTGTGTTGATATTCACTTTTGAAATGCACAATGAGGTATTTGCATGAATGAGGGATTTGCTTGATTTTTATTTTTTTTGATACATTATGGTTTGAAACTCCCTAGTTTCTGATTTTTAACCTTCCTACCCTCTTGAAAAAATAGTCACATATTCCCCCCGTGGGGTCTAATAGTACCCCATGCGTAAAATGTGCCTATGACTCAAATAAAGGGTAAAAATGCCTTAAATCGAAAATAATTAACATTTTTTTACTTTTAAAAAGATGTTTCAGAGTGATTTTTCTAATTTTTTTGGTATTTTTCTCATTTTTTGGTCCTATTAAGGCGTTATTTGGTTTCTTTCGATACACGTTTTTTTAAAACACCTGAACCTTCAAACAATAATTAAATTACAGAAATAAACTATAATGAAGTTGTTTTACTTTAAGTGTTTATAATCAGTGCTGCTTAAAGTATACTAGCTGATACACCCGGCCTTGAACGGGTAGAATTTATCAGTTAATTTTAGTGATTTATCAGGCTAAAAATCTTTTCTTTTCTGTATTATGAGCTACCTGTCATCCCAGAATAGTTTATTTAGTAAAATGAAACATGTGAAATGTGGTTACTCCTTTTTAAAATTGAAATAATATTATAAAAAATGATCGGTTCAGATTTGGTGTAACAGGTTTCTCGCTTGTTTATACAGGGTGTCCCATGAGAAGTGGCCCAACCCTTTAACTTTTGAACCCCTACAGATATAGTCATGAAAGTGGGGTCTAGGTATAGTAAAGTGACCATGCCCTATCCGATGAGATAACTTTCAACGCCCTCTAGCGGAAACTTTAGGAGTTATAATTTTTAATTTAAAAACTATTTGAGGTATGTGAAAAAAGTCAAGACTAAGTTGTAGAGCAGCATCGATTCAGTATGAAAAGACACCTTAAACAGAAAAATATCTTGAATAAAACCCCTAAAACGCACGCTCAATAAGGTTGAATTTACGTAGTTTTTACGTCTTAAGACGCTCCTCACGAGGCGAAAATGAGAAATTTTTATTCTTATGATTAAAGTAAATGACTAAAAGTATTCTTAGTTCATAAAATTGAAAATTTCTCATTTTGTCCTCGTGAGGAGCGTTTTAAGACGTAAAATCTACGTAAATTCAACCTATTTGAGCGTGCGTTTTAGGGATTTTATTCAAGATATTTTTCTGTTTAAGGTGTCTTTTCCTACTAAATCGATGATGTTCTACAACTTAGTCATTGACTTTTTTCACATACCTCAAATAGTTTTTAAAATAAAAATTGTAACTCCTAAAGTTTCCGCTAGAGGGCGTTGAAAGTTGTCTCATCGGATAGGGCATGGTTACTTTACTATACCTAGACCCCACTTTCATGACTATATCTGTAGGGGTTCAAAAGTTAAAGGGGTTGGGCCACTTCTCGTGGGACACCCTGTATAAGTTTTCAAAGCGAAATTGGTTATTTTTCTTTCTAATTCTTCGAAATCAAATTCTGAATTTCAGTAAATACTCATAAATCTTTGAAAGCATTCTTATTTTTCCAATAAAACTGAAAATAAAAAACCTATTTACAAGCCATGAATTTATAATGTTTTTGTAAAGAATTCGTTCAACAGGAAGTGATGGCGACAGTTCAGTGTTGGGCAAAATTTATTCGCGCAACTACAGATAACGAATAACGAATAAATCATCTATATGAACCTTCGAATAACGAATGAATCATCCGTTATTCGCGAGCGAGCACACGAATAACGAATGATTTATTCGTCAATTGCGGAGAAGACGATTGACAACTAATTCAACTGTAGTTGTGAGAGAACCTGCGAATAACGATTAAATCAATCGTTATTCTGAATGCTTCCATGGCAATTAATTAGGTAGTATTACTGGATCGCTTCGCAACTTCATCGGAGTGGTCCGCTGCTTTATTGGATCGCTTCTCAAATTTACTGAAGTGGTCCGAAACTTACCGGAAGTGGTCTGTTAGTCACCGAAAATGGTCCGTGAGTCACCGAAAGTGGTCCATTTTTAACCGGAAGTTGCCCGAATTTAACCGGAAGTGGTCCATATTTAACCAGAAATGGTCCGTCTTTAACCGGAAGTGATCCGTAGTAACAGAAAATGCTCCGCAACTTACCGGAAGTGGTTCGTAACATACCGGAAGTTGTCCGCAACATACCGGAAGTGGTTCGTAAGTCACCGTTAGTGGTCCGCATTTAACCGGAAGTTGCCCGAACTTAACCGGAAGTGATCCACAACTTACCGGAAGGGGTTCGTAAGTCACCGGAAGTGGTCCGAAACTTACAGAAAGTGGTTCATAAGTCACCGGAAGTGGTCCGTAAGTCACCGGAAGTGGTCCGTAAGTCACCAGAAGTGGTTCGTAAGTCACCGGAAGTGGTCCACAACTTACATTAAGTGGTTCGTGAGTCACCGGATGTGGTCCGAAAATTACCGGAAGTGGTTCATAAGTCACCGGAAGTGGTCCATTTTTAACCGGAAGTTGCCCAAATTTAACCGGAAGTGGTCCATATTTAACCAGAAATGGTCCGTCTTTAACCGGAAGTGATCCGTAGTAACAGAAAATGCTCTGCAACTTACCGGAAGTGGTTCGTAACTTACCGGAAGTTGTCCACGGCTCACCGGAAGTGGTCCACAACTTACCGGAAGAAGTCAACAACCGACCGGAAGTGGTCTGAAACTTATCGAAAGTGGTCCAAAAATTACCGGAAATGGACCACAACTTACCGGAAGTGGTCCACAAATTACCGGGAATGGTCCGAAACTTACCGGAAGTGGTCCACAGCTTACCGGAAGTGGTCCGTAACATAACGGAAGTGGTCCACAACTTACCGGAGGTGGTCCATAACTTACCGGTAGTGGTCCGTAACTTACCTGAAGTGGTCCGCAACTTACCAGAAGTGATCCACAACTTGCCGGAAGTGTTCCGTAACTTACCGTGAGTGGTACGTGACTTACCGGAAGTGGTTCATAATCTACCGGAAGTGGTCCGTAACCTACCGGAAGTGGTCCACAACTTCCTGGAAGTGGTCCACAACTTGCCGGAAGTGCTCCACAACTTACCGGAAGTGCTCCGAAACTAATCGGAAGTTACGGACCACTTCCGGTAAGTTAAAGACCACTTCCGGTAAGTCACGTACACCTTCCGGTAAGTTACGGACCACTTCCGGCAAGTTGTGGATCACTTACGGTAAGTTGTGGACCACTTCCGGTAAGTTGCGGACCACTTCCGTCAAGTTGTGGACCACTTCCGGTAGGTCATGGACTAATTCCGGTAAGTAACAGACCACTTCCGGCAAGTTGTGGACCACTTCCGGTAAGTCATGGACCACTTCCGGTAGGTTACGGACCACTTCCGGTAAGTAACAGACTACTTCCGGCAAGTTGGGGTCCACTTCCGGTAAGTTGTGGTCCACTTCCAGTAAGTCATGGACCACTTCCGGCAAGTAACATACCACTTCCGGCAAGTTGTGGGCCACTTCCGGCAAGTTGTGGACCACTTCCGGTAACTTCCAAACCACTTCTAGTATGTTGCGGACCACTTCCGGTAAGTTGCAAACCATAACATGTTAATACGAATCACTTCCGGTTAAAAATGGACCATTTCCGGTTAAATACGGACCACTTCCAGTAAGTTGCGGACCACTTCTGGTGACTTACGAACCACTTCCGGTGACTTACGAACCACTTCCGGTATGTTGCGGACTACTTCCGGTATGTTGTGGACCACTTCCGGTAACTTACGAACCTCTTCCGGAATGTTTCGGACTACTTCCGGTAACTTACGAACCACTTCTAGTAAGTTGCGGACCACTTCCGGTAACTAAAAAACCACTTCCGGTAACTTCCGAACCACTTCTAGTATGTTGCGGACCACTTCCGGTAAGTTGCAAACCATAACATGTTAATACGTATCACTTCCGGTTAAACATGGACCATTTCCGGTTAAAAATGGACCATTTCCGGTTAAATACGGACCACTTCCGGTGACTTACGAACCGCTTCCAGTAAGTTGCGGACCACTTCTGGTGACTTACGAACCACTTCCGGTATGTTGCGGACTACTTCCGGTAACTTACGAACCACTTCCGGTTTGTTGAGGACCACTTCCGGTAACTTACGAGCCACTTCCGGTAAGCTGTGGAACATTTCATGTTAAAACGGATCACTTCCGGTTAAAGATGGACAATTTCCGGTTGAATTTAGACCCCTTCCGGTTGAATTCGGTCAACTTCCGGTCACTTACGAACCACTTCCGTAAATTTACGGAGCACTCCGGTACAGTTGTGAACCCTTCCGTACCAACCCTGAGAATTTTTTTGCAACCCTATATGTACCTTCTGTAATTAATTTATTTGTCTGGTGAAATTATTCGCAATTGAAAAATTATTCGACATCCACGAATAAAGTTAGTTGCGAATGAATTTTCATTTGCGAATAAAAATTCAATCGTCGCTGACAGATAACCTTATTCGCAAATGAAATCATTCGCAAATACTTTTCACCCGCGAATGATTTATTCGAAGCTGAATTATTCGTACGAATAACGAATAAATTTTCAATCGTGTGAATGCCCAACTCTGCGACAGTTGTCTAAGTTTTTTTTGTTGCAACTGTTAGATAATCAAAAGATTTCTATAAATAGCATATTTTTCTTGGAATATGAAGGAAAAATTTAAGAAATAGTGAGTAATTCAATGTACTTTGCTTCAATCTTCTTTTTATAAAAAAATGACAATTTCTAAGAAAATATCTTTCTAATACATCTCTAAACGGCTTAAACAAACATAAAAAACATGTTTAATCAATAATATAACAAAAAAATAAAATATAAAGCTTTATTTGAAATTGTTTTACAGCCATTCATGTCTGGGGTCGCAGGAGACCCCAGAGGGGGAATATGTGACTTTTTGTTCCAGAACTCTTAAAAATTGTATAAAAATTCCAAAATTTTAACACATTGTACAAATGCACGCAACTGAGGAATACTAGCATCGAAAATCCCCAAAGCTGAAATCCACTGGAGATATCACACGTCAAAGTGCGCTTGGGGTACTAAAAGACCCCAAAGGGGTAGAAAGGTTAAGTTCAAAAATGTGTCTTAAATAATTTAAAATTCAATTTTAATTTTGCCAAAACGCCAAAAAAGTCACGTGATCAGAAAACGGGCTTCTATTGGATGTGACATCACAGCGCATGATTTGTGATTCGAAAGTGTTTTCGCGCCCAAACAAAAAACGAAATTTCAAAAATTTATATCTCAGGAACTAGGCTACGGAAATACTTGATGTAAACGTCATTCTTCGTGGTTTTTTATCTACTATTTTAATAAAATTTAATCTCAAAACGTGAGAATACCTCATTACTTCTGCATTTCTATTGCGCTGCCATGGTGACGAACCGCGTCTATTTTAATTACAGTATAATCGGAGCTTATTATACCTTTTCCAGAGCTTTTTCCAGTTCTTCCAGCTTGACCTGATGATGGGAACATCTTTCTCTGACGGCCGCCAAATCGTATTTTCTTTGTTTCAGCATCTTGTTCGTCTTCATTTCCAACTCTTTCTCCATCTTTCTCCTCTCTTCAGCCGATCGCCGCATGTTGTTTCTCTCTTTCGCCATATTGATCTCGAAATCCTTCTCTGAAAATTTGTTTGATAAAAACTCTACCCAGAAACAGCGATAACACTGAGTTGACTCAAATGTTTTAGTAAGATGTTTACAAAAAATACTGTACCATTGTTATCTATTTCTGTAAGTATCTCTTCTTTTCTAGCTTCGAAATTTCTTTTTGCTGTAGCAATAACGTCATTCAGTTCTTCTTTAAGATCCTGTAAAATTCACCAAGTTTGAAAGGGATCATAGAAATAAATTCTTTAAAAAATTATCTAGAAGGCAGGTGCAGATGTTTGGATACTTTATGTATGCTCCAGAAAAGCAAGTATCTCACTAATTATACCCATATTCAATACGCATAAGTCTTAGTAAAACGTTAGATGTGGCATAAATACCTTTTCATTTCAAGCAAGACCAATGAGTTATTCTCACGTTTTGAGATTAAATTTTATTAAAATAGTAGATAAAAAAACATGAAGAATGACGTTTACATCAAGTATTTCCGTAGCCTAGTTCCTGAGATATAAATTTTTGAAATTTCGTTTTTTGTTTTGGCGCGAAAACACTTTCGAATCCAAAATCATGCGCTGTGAGGTCACATCCAATAGAAGCCCGTTTTCTGATTACGTGAAAACAGAAAACACAATGGTTTTCCTGCGCTGTGACGTCACATCCCGTTTCTGATAACGTGACTTTTCTGACGATTTGGCAAAAATAAAATTGAATTTTAAGTTATTTAAAACACATTTTTGAACTTAAAAATCAGAAATTTGGGAGTTTTAGATCATAATGTATCGAAAAAGTACAAAATCAAGCAAATCCCTCACTCATGCAAATACCTCATTAAGAAAATTCATTAAATATTCTCTACGGAGATGATTATTCATTCATAATTTGAACATTTTTGTGTTAAAAATTGGTTTTAAGTTTCCCCTAAGGACCAAAGTTGCCACGTTTTACAGAGTAGTGTAATAAATTATTTTTCTTACACAGGTAAAAATCTTGAATTTTTTTGAAACGTGAAAGAGTAACAAGAACAAACAAATTGATGAGGAGGGCAGTTTAGTACACTCCGATCCCTGATTCCCATTTATTGCAGCTGTAGGGGCACACCTAGTGTGAAATTTTCAAAATATCGATTATTTTTATTTTTTATATTTCGATAGGTTATACCTTTAAAAATAACATACTAAAATTTTAAATCGATATCTTAGTTAGTTTTTGAGTTACAGCCATTTAAAAGAGTAGCCGCTCGGCAGTGGACACGATCATTTTATCTTTAAACGCGTTTTTCTCGAAGCAGCATTTTTCGAATTTGCTGGAGTGATTACTCGGAGACAAATGATCCGATCGCTATCAAATTTTTTTCCATCTTCTCTATATAGTTCTCCATACGATGACCCTCCAGTTTTTTGATCTTATCAAAAATCGAATTTTGGCAGGACAAAACCGACCAAAATTTTGGGTAAAATTTAACTTTTTTTTTCAACATGCTGCCATTTTGTCAATTTTTGATTTTTTTGTTCGCCCGAGAGTCATCGTACAGACAATATGTTTTAGTTTCACGAGAATTTTTTTTTTAGGTTTTATCAACGGAGAAGACTGCAATCACGCAAGCAGTGGAGGACCTTTTTTTTGGCGCCGCCGGAGATCGCGTGTCATTTCAAAAATATTTAATATTTTATTTCAAAAAATTTACTGTGTATTCTCAAAACATGTATAAATATACCCTCAAAATTTAAAACGATTGATTCACTAGTTTTCTTTTTTTTTAATTCCCAAAGATTGCCTTTTTTTAGGCTGTCACACTAGGTGTGCCCCTTAAGAGATAATTCCCTAGTAGCATAGTTCATACCATAGATGTGTCAATTTTACGTAACTTCAATTAGAAGTAAACGAAATTTGGTCGTTCATGACAAAAGTTAGGCGAATCTTAAACGTTTGTGCTGCTTGGGTTGGTAATGAATAGGACTTAAGGAAAAATTTGTGTGAGTTTTGTAAAGTAAAAATAATTTTTGAATGCTTTCCCATCACCTACATTTGCCGAGTTTTCCAGAGATGCTTTGATTTTATCCTGCTCTTCTTCGACTTCGGCTTGCCTCTTGGAATGAGCTTCTCGGTGCCTCTTGCGCCCCTCATCCGTCGCATGGACCAGTTCACGAAGCTCCCTTTCCAACACATCAATGTTCCTCACCTGCAACAGATATTCATCGATATCGGTATTTCTGATTTGGAGAACCGCTACATTTTAAAGAAGAGAATTAAAGTGTAGTCCCATCAATCACTCATATATTCACAGAACGACTATTTAAACAAAATTTCTCCGTAAAATTTATCTGAAAAAGTAACAATAACATCAGTTTGTACTTACGATTTCTTCCTGCTCTTGTATGGAAACTAAAACTTGTTGACAACGAGGAAGACTTACAGGATCGTTTGAACTTTCAGGCCTCCACGTGCCAATTTTGCCTTCAATTCCAACAGACACCACTGTCATAGAGTCATTCAATTGAGTCAACTGTAGGAAGAATTCAAGACATATCCATAGTTTCAATGTTTAAAACCACGTTTTAAAAAAATAAATTCCTCAGATTTAAATACAAATGCTTCTGTGATAACAATGATGCATATTATACCGGATGATATGTTTTTCAGAATTTACTCACATGAAGAACATTTCCCATATGACATTCGAATTCGAACGAGACTGTAAAAGGAGACACGAACAAACCAATGATTCTTCCTCGCTCTGTTCCAACGATGAGAACGCTTTCCGTCATCACCATGGCTGTCACCGGAGACCTCGTTTGGAGCTCTTCGCTCAACTGTGAGTTTCAAACAAAAATTAATGCATCTACTATACAGGCTGTATCATTATGAATGGGGCAAACTCCTAGGGGAGGTAGGGTACATCCTTCATAAGGATTCAGAATTGCATAGGAACCCATCATAGGACGTCACCGTGAACGTCATGGGCAAGGGGTATTGAAACTACCCACCCGAAAAGCGAGATAGTGAAAGTTCCGACTTGCCGATGCTTCTTCGCTGTGTCCCGCACCCATCAGCGACGTTTTCTCGATCGCTTCCCCGACAGAATTCAACATAACCACCGACCGCCGATTGTTTTCATGATTGCATCAAAACTTATGCAATCGCGAATGGTTTACAAAAAGGAAAGTAATTGGATCGTGTCGATCATGATATGAAGGACGATCGACACGATCCCGGCTTATACTACATTCACACATGAAAAGTTAATATAGTTTAAGTACTAATCTAGCTTAAATATAGCATTGTCACAATGGCATATTTAAGCTAGATTAGCACTTAAACAAGATTAACTTTTCATGTGTGAATGAAGTATTACTTGTGACGAAGTAAGGATGGCTTCCGTGGGTATAGTTTCAAAATACCCCCTAGTCTCTTAAGGGGACGTCTGGGACCATGGGTTTCTATGCAATTCTGAATCCTAATGACGTACCCTACCTCCCCTAGAAGTTTGCCCCATTCATAATGATACAGCCTGTATACAGATTTAGTTATAATTACATCACTTTCGTTTAGACACTGGGCCTTATTTCAATATGTATTTTTATACATCTACATTTCTGTTACAATCAAGTTTTCTTTGAAACGTCCCTCGTTTTTCAAACTAATGGTCTGTAATCTAGTTGTAACTTGACCTAAGGTTAACCTGAAATCAAGTTTTTTTCAACTACTCTGATTGGCACAAAAAACATGTTCCCCTTTTCAACTACTAATTAGAGGTTTTGATTCCAGGTTAACCTTAGGTGAGATTAGTGGTGATTAGTCTTTGTTCTCTTACCCACGACCCTTCTTTGACTTGCCTCACTTTGCAATCGGTGCAGGCAACGTACACCACACAGTCGAGGAGTCTGGTGTCCTGGAGGGCCAAGCAAGAGATGGTTCCTCCGGACGCGTAGTAGACCCACGAGTTCCTTTTCTGCCCCACGTCCCACTGGACGAGCACCCCGTCTTCGTCAGACGACAGGAGGGTGCAGTCGTCCCTCCAGAGAAGACAGTTGACCTGATGATGGAATACGCCCCTTAAATACAGGGTTTTTCAGATAAGTGTTTCATAACTTCCACTGTAGATTATACAACCTCTCACGCCGGCTTATAAAAACCCCTAGATCACTAGGGGGACATTTCTGACCCCTAATTTCTAGGTGATTCTGAATCATATAGGTGTGCCTTACCTTTCCTAGAAATTATGAAACACCCTGTACCTCCAGCTAAAAATCGCCAAGAAGTTTCAAACGCCAAAGAATGAAAATATTGCTAAAAAAAATTGCAAACTGACTAATTAAATTATGTATTTATATTGACGATAAATAATGAAATATATTTAGCGATATTTCAGTATTTTTGCCTCCAAAACAGCTTGGGAGTTCTTAACGGGATAAGTAACGGAAGAGTAACGATTATGGACCAGTGCTCAACCAGACGTAAAAACATTTTTCTTACTATACAAAATATAACATAATTTTTTTTAATTTATGCCCCTTGATTTAACTAAAATCAGTAAAAACCTTCTTATTCTATTCTTGATACCAACAGATATCGATTTAGGGACTTAAAATATCTCAATCACCATACCCACCAACATAGAAATGATAAAACACGTAGACAAATTTAAAAAAAAACTTTGTTTGATTGTGTTTATTTTTATTGATTTATTGATTTTTTTTCACGAACGAACTACCTTTTATGTGTCGCATTGATATTTAAAACGTCTATCATACAATCATGCTCATATTACATATCATTCGTCGAGGAAAGTCCGATTTTTACTGTCATGAGGCTAGTTTTTGTCATTAAATAAAGTTCAATAAAAAATTAAATAAAGTACGTTTAGAAAACTTCTTCTTACCTTGTTCTTGTGCCTTTCGCTCGAAAACAGTTCCTTAAATCCAATGCTGTAAAATATACTGATAGTGCTCCCCGAAGTCACAGCGATCGCATGACCTCCAGGAGAGAACGAAACCTAAAAGTTTGGAGATGATTTCTCTCATTCACATAATCTTGATAAAAAAAATAACTATATGAAGTACATCGTCATATTTATAGAAAAAAGTTTTTTTTTGATAAATCCGAACAATTTATACCTTATTAAATTTCCCTTTTCAATGGATTGCGAAGTTTCATGAATCACTGTAAAAAAATCCTGAAACGTTCCTTGATGAAATACTAGGCCTGGGCAGCAGGGTGCTTTTTTAAAGCGAACTATTAAATAATGGTTTGCTTTTAAGCGTATCTTTCTTTAAACTTATTAAATGTATTTGGGTAACACAAAAAACAGCAACCTGTTTCGTTCCGTCAATATTGGTCTTTGTCGAAACGACCCTCTCTGAAATATTGGTCAATATCGACAACATAGCCCAATATTGTTTTTTTGCTGGTCAATATTGTGTCTCCGACATTGATTATCATAATTGGAGGAAATATAATTTATTTAGTTTTTTTTATTTAAATAATTCAAAAATTGAGTTTTATAATTAAGAATCTTAATAAATATGTCCGACATTTTTCGATAGTTGCGATATTAGCCAATATTGATACAACACTAATCGATAGTGCTACCTGAAAATGGTTTAAGGACTGAATAATTAAAAAAATTTGGTTTTCTTTTTTAATGCGATTTTCACTGGTTGTGAAATAGTCTTAATTACTTTCTCCATATTAAAAAAAACTGGAACCGTAATACTTGTTTAGCTACCTGTGAATTTTCAACAGAACCGAAATATTTAACTTCGAATAATCTGTCCACCAAAATGTTGTAAACTGTCGCACAATCTCGAAACCCGATTGCAAGTGAAGTTCCCAAAGGATGCAAGCTGACGCTAACTGGAACCATTTCAAGCTTATTCCGAAGAACAGATTGCCTATTTTTCAAAATAAATACCAACCATTAAATTTGAACCAACACCTGAAGCCAAATATGAATGACTTAAAAGAAATGACAACTGACTATAGTAATAGTAAGAGAAAGGACCATTGAGAGTTCTTACTTTGTCGCAAGGTCTCGTAAAATAAAGCAGGACGGAGAGCAAGACGCTTGGAGTGACACCAATGTCGAAGTGCTGACGCATGTGACATTCTCGGTATGCTGATAAGGCTGCACCACTTGTAATTTGGCTTCGCACATTTTACCCTGCAGAAATAACAGTTTAATTAAATCAACCCAAACTCCTGAAGCGGGAATTGGTAAAAAATCATTGTATAATTTGTCTGTTTTGATCAAGCATCATTTCTCTTCGAAACTGACCTTATATCAATATAAACATCCTGTTAATATTTTAAGAAAAAGTAAAAAAACCCCTTAATAACAGAGAAAATCTAATAAGATATTCTATTTGTAACTTTCCTTCGAATGGAACGCATTGAATTTTATTCATTTATTGAATGTTTGGGGATTCATTGGAAGTTTTTTCCTCTAATGATGAGTATTAGTCCATAACTCTCGAAAATAACTTTTACTTTTTGAAAACTGTGAAAAAGATTGCGCACCTTATAAGATTTTGTATAACGGTGAAGCACTGTACAGTTAAGAAAACTTTATTTGAAGCGGAATATAACAAAAAATAAATCATAAAAATAGTTTAAATTTGTAAATTATAATTTATAAACCTCCTGTTTAGGAATTTGCCACTTAAACAAATGTTCTAAAAAAAGTCTCCCCAGAATTATTACTCTAACACAGGGGTTCCCAACCTTTTTGCACCAGCGTACCACTTGATTTTTTGAGAAATTTTGGCGTACCACCAGACCTAAATATTTTAATACACGTATGATATTTACTCTTTTATAAGGGTTCAAAGGATTTTTGAATTAAATTCTTGAGAAAACTTCATATTTAATGGTAAGATATTTGTTTATTTATAAAATGCTTAGAATAAAGGAGAAATAAAAAGGTGAAAATGGTATTAATTTACAGTTTTATTTATTATTCCTAATTATTATTATTTAGGTCTAAAAACACACAAATAAAAAATTAGTACCAACTCGGAAAAAATTAATCATCATACAAAATATACTTTTATAGTGTTTAGTGCGAAATTTGCTGTTGTTTGCCCGTGATTAAAATATCAACATTAGGAGTAATGGAACTTATCTTCACTCTTAAGTCCTCTTCAACACGTATTCTGCTTCTATGTTTATTTTTTATGTACAAGAGTTCAGAAAATCCACTCTCACACAAGTAACTCGTAACAAATGGCATCAAAAATAGCAGAGCTTGCCGGAAGATCAAAGGGTACTCGGTTTTACATCCGATCCAGAAGTTAATTAAAAATTTCTCTTCAAAATAATCTTTCATGGAACTATCTTCTGTAAAGATCGATAAAACTTTCTTTTAGTTCCTTTCTTTTAGTGCTTTGACTCATGCGTACCACCTGAGACGTTCCCGCGTACCACCGGTTGGGAACCCCTGCTCTAACATACTCTATCTTTTTCTCTATCCCTCTCTATTGACATGAATATCGCAAGAAATATTGGTATATGTGATCTGCTTTGAATATCATTTTCATATTAATCCAGGGTAAAAGAGCATAGAAAGGGAAAATTTTGGCTTTAGAAAATTAGATTATTTACGAACACCTTGGCTATTTTGGACTTTGAATTAGCTATAAAAAATAATTGTAAAAGTAAGTATAAACTTTTGAGATGTCATCCGAAAGTGCTAATATTCTTCCATCCTTTGTAACTGCAACCATGCGGTCTTTTTCCTTATTCATTGCTAGCTGAATGACTCCAGATTCTGTGGATGCTTCTGGAATCTACAGGAAGAGAAAGATTTCAGGAAATGTTCGTAAGAGACAAATAATGAATTTTAATCAATCATTATCGACGGACAAAATAATAGATTCGAAATTCGTGAAGTCCAGTGGGTCCCAAAGTGGGCGGTACCGCCCCCTAAGAGGCGTTGAAGCTTTCTAGGGGGGGTGATGAGTTGATAGAAAAATTGGGGGGGCGTTATTAGACTAAAAGGGGGTTAACTACTTTTAAACTATTGCAATATCTATGCTTAAATAATCATTCTAAAATTCCCTAAAAGTATCTTTAAGTCACGTTTTAACATGCTTAAATTCAAAAATTTCCCCGGGAAGGACCCCCAGTCCCCTCTTTACCTGTGGATTAAGATATCAATAACTCAAGACGAAAACAGGAAATTTTCAGGGGGGATGCCAAATATCCTTTCGACGTAGCAAAGGGGGTATATGCCCTGGGTATCACGCGAAGGGTTTTAGTATGTTCACGTTCAGGACTGTGTAAAAAATTATTTTTGAATCAAATTTTATAAAATTGTAGAGTACAATGATTATCCTAATTATGAAATTTGTCTTAAAAAGTGGTCCCAAAAAGTTTGGGAACGTATGGTGAAGTCACACGCACTTGATACACCTTCTCCAACTGGAAGTTTGCCTTGAAATACAAAACCGATGCATGGCCATAACTGCACACGATCCCGTCGCCAGTTAATAAGAGGCACGTAATATTCCTGTCATCCAAATCCAAGGATCTGAAAATATTAGATTTTATACTATATATATAAAAATTAAATAAATATCCCCTTCTATAAATTCTTCTTTCCCGTTTACCTTTAGGTAAACGATTATAATCTTCTTTTCCTAAACTGTGATAATCTTTTAACTTTTGCCATTGACTTTATACCTGGACAAAACTATAGTCTGTGTAGTTTGAATCGGCGGCTCACTACTATACTCAGTTACAACTTAACTTGAGCCTGTAGAAATATGCTGAGAGCAACCAAAGAAAGTAGTTCCCCGCGTGGTGTCTGAATTTTGAGTGAAATTTAGAGCTTCAATTTTGAATAATGATTAGTTTTTTAAATCCACGTATATTAAGCATCTGTTCATCCAGATATGCATAAAATGCTCATTATTATTATTTTTTAAGGGGCGTAACGCGTAGTATTACAACTCGCTCTCAAACTCTCCAGCCAATAAGAGCTTCTAGCAACCCAGCAGGCTTTCTGTTTACTCAGATTTTCATCCGTGTGGCCATGACGTCAGGCTCAACTTAAGTTGCATTCCAGTATAGTCATTTCTCATTGCATTTCTATTGCGTTGCCATGCATGGTGATGAGCCGCCTATTCTATTTACACGCGGAGTATATATTTCGGAGATAATATTGGAGTTATAACCGAGCGGAAATAGGAAGAATACCATTGAAAAATTAATTCTTCTGAAGGTTGAGTGGAAACCGTGTTTATCCGAAAATTTCAATTTTTAAAATTTCTCTTCCAAAATATATTAAGGGTCATTATCATTTTCTTGAACCTAATTGTTTGTGAAGTTTAAAAGTTAGGCTAAGAGCGCACTAGAGACTTCTGTCGCCGGCGACTGTATAACACTAGGGGGTGCATGCGCGCTCTAGCTCAACACGCGCGCTCTAGCTTCTTGCAATAGCCAGGGTGATAATTTTGTCTCTGTCGCCGAGACAAAAGTCTCTAATGCGCGCTTAGCCTTACTGTCTCAGCCGAGTCAGTATCCCAAATTGTAAATAAATTAAAATTCTATTTATGGTTCGTTTACAGTTTGTCTTTGTCTTGGGTGTAATCCTTGGTTGTATGTTTATAAGGGTAAGGTTTTTTTCAGATTTAAAAGCGGTGGCAAATGATGAGTGTTGGTCCATAACTCTCGAAAATAACATTTATTTTTGAAAACTGTGAAAAAAGCTTGCACACCGCACCTAAGGGGACATCCATAAATTACGTGAGGTCAAAAAGGGGGGGAGGGGTTCGGAAAAATCTCACCAAATCTCACCAAGGGGGGAGGGGGTCGATTAAAATCTCACGTTAACTTTTGAAGTTAGACATTATACGATTTTCTTAAGTATGAAAAAGGAATAATACCCACAGATAAGATACTGTGGTGATTGATTTTTAGGCGGAATAATGCCCTTTTCCCCAACATCATTAATAATGGAAAAGTTTTATGTGCTGTGAGGCACAAAATGCAAACGAATAGGATAGAAAATTATTTTTAAAGGTTGTAGATAAATCTCACGTTGGAGGGAGGGGGGTCCAGCAAAATCTCACTAAAACTCACCAAGGGGGGAGGGGGGTCCAGATTTTGGAAAAAACACCTCACGTTATTTATGGATGTCCCCTAATAAGATTTTGCAAAGGGCTAAGCGGTTAGTAAAATTTTATTTGAAGCGGAATATAAGATTATATAAATCATAAAATTGGTTTAAATTTGTAAATTAGAATTTATAAATTTGGTGTTTAGGAATTTATCGCTTTTACAAATGTTTCGAAGTTCTTCCATCAGCATAATAGCCCGCTTAAACACCATACTGGATCGAGGCACATCAATGGCCTGATGGATCCTGTATCCAGTTTTTTGCAAAGGCATTTTAAGGCCTGATGGCACAGTTAAGGGATTAGGCGATGTTTAAGTTATAGTTAGGTGATGTATGATTGAGTAGGTGGTGTGCGATTGCTATATGAGAAAGAGAAAGATGTTGCGTGCGCAAGGTAACTTCAAAGAAAATAATACCATAAAATTAACATATAAACATAAGTTCTCATCGATTGCAACATCTAAAAAAAGTATCAGAATTATAACCCTAATAATTATGTCTGTGTGTTTGGCCTCTAAAATGTATTTTTCAAACAAATAAACAAGTAACGTAATATGTCTGTGAAAGTTAGAGGGATTCTCACTTGAAAATTTGAGGGGAGTCCAGCAAAATCTCACCAAGGGGGAGGGAAGGGTCCAAAATTTTGAAAAAAAAATTACGTAATTTATGGATGTCCTCTAGAGAGCAATTCGTTCCATTCATCGACTGCTACGTGGCAAAATAAAGAAAATTTTAAAATATTGGTCCTGCAAATGTTATCCATATCTGATACTGCAATGTTTAAAATAATGCAGTAGTCGGCCCAGCTTTGTTGCCATATTCAGAATTTTTTATTTTTGGCACCATGGACGAGCTTTGCTCTTTTGGTACCACACAACTATTTTTCTGTTTTTTTTTTGTAAGTTTTCCCTAAGTGTGTTCTATGTGTTCTTGTTGTTGTGTCTTTGATCTATGTGTGTTCTTGTTGTATTTGTGTGTTAATAAAGATTTGATTGATTGATTGATTGATAGTCTTAAATTTCCCATCTTCACTCCCTTCGAGTCTAGGTGGGAGGTCCCTCCCTATCGTGGTGTAACATCTCTCGATAATATAGGTGGCAATTTCTTTACCACCACTTTTTCCGTAGCGTGCCGGTTTTTTTTACAGTGAAGCTAATAAAAACTTTTTTTTCAAACAAATGAATTAGTAACGTACATGTCTGTGAACTTGGACAGCTCCTCGGTGACGGACACCTGTCTCTTGAGGATGCAGTTCTCGTAGACGAGAATGTCTCCATCCGAAGTGGCGACGAGCGCCCTCCTCTGCCGGGTCCACCGCACAGCATGGAAGGTGAGCCCAGAGCGCTCCTTCTGGTGCATGGCTTTTTCCTGCAACCGCTGATCCTTGAAGAAGTAGAAACGCAGGAAGCTGCACCCTACCACCGCGATGTGCTGGTACGAGTGCGGCCAGAAAGAGAACTGCAGAAAAATGTGCAGATAAAGGCAACTAGATCATCTTTCGGTAGTACCCTTCCTTCAGAGTTGCTTGATTTCAATCAAGAATAAAATCATTTATATTTAAATCAAAATTCTTAAACTAATAAAATTTAAGGAGATGAATAGGAACTTCCCTCTACGTAGGAAGGGTGCTTTCGAAAGATGGGCTAGTGTTAAGCAAACCATCACCGGGATTAGAGAGTCCATATGGTCATAGATGTGAAGGTTAGACCTTCCACCACCAGTGCCGCTCCGTACGTAAAGCTGAGTGACGCTCTGTGCCTCTTCCCTTCGGAGAGACACCTCAACTCAGAGAGAGGAACTTCTGTTTTTGGAAGCGAGCGAGAGCGCGGCAACATTCTTCGCCGCAAGGATGAACTCATGATATGCTTAATTTTAAACCTTAAACTTTGTAAATATCTTGTAAATAATAGTATAATTAAACATTTCTATGCTTATTAAAACGGTGTTGTATCTGGGACCCCCTTTCACATGGGCGTTCGTCCGGTTGTGAATTCGAACCGAAAGTAAGACTGACGATACCCCTAGCGCCAACGACGCCACAAAAAATTTGATGAAGCTTTACAAACATTCTTATTTGCGTTGCTGAATTCATTTGATGACTGTTATTTCATTGGAACTTGTGGAGACTGTTTTGAAGTGGTTTTGCTTTTGATGCTTGTTGATACAAGACTTTGATGATTGATCTGCAGTTCATTCCTCTTCAAACAGATGAGTACAACAACCTTTGAAATTTCATTTGATGCTTGATGCTTGATTAATTTGATGATGCTTGATTTAATTTTGCTTTGATGCTTGCTTTTTCTAATTACAATTGAAGTTTTGAAAAAAAATAATGGCTTCTTTGAATGATATCCCACGTGTACGGAAATCCATCGCCGCTGCCTCTAAAACTCAAATAAGAATTTTGCATAGATTAATATTTAATAATGATGGGGACAGGCAAAATCGGTCCAGGTTGAGAACTTTTAAGGGTTTTTCTGATACTAACGGGAACGATAGAAAACAAGATGTTCTTAAAGAGTTTTCAATTCAAGATCTAATTACTGTATGCAATTTGCTTAAAATTGAATTTTCCCCTGAGCCTATAACATGCTGTGACATAATTTTCAAGGCCTTAAGTGATTTTTCACTTCTAAAATCGGATGAGTCGGAAGATAGTGATGTAGAGGATTTACCTGTAAAAACTTCCTTGGTGATTAATGATTCTGAAAAAAGTCAGGATAACCCAGTCAATGTCACCCAAAATCCATTTGACTCATTTAGTCAGGATAACCCAGTCACTGTCACTCAAAACCCATTTAGTCAGGATTGTTATGGCTTCTCTGCCCCAACTTTCAATATGAAAGACATAGTCGACTTAGTAAAGCCTTTCTCCTCTAAAAATGACTATAAAGTAGAAACCTTCATTTCCGACATTGAAGATACTTTTAACTTGTATAATATCAAAAACCCCATGCATCAAGTGATTTTTGTTAAAAAATGTCTATCTGGCCCTGCCCTAACTCTAATTCGTTCAATACGGGGAATTAATTCATGGGAAGCACTGAAAAAACATTTGAGAGACGAATTTGAAGATAATCTCAACAGCCTTCAACTGCATACCGTAATGAACTCTCGAAAACTTAAGCCCAACGAAACATTACAGGAATACTTTTTGGCAATGAGGGAATTGGCCCAAAAAGGTTCGCTGGATGACTCCTCTTTGATTGATTATGTTATTCAAGGCATCCCAGAATCGGGAAACAAATTACTTCTGTATGGCTCTAAAACCCTAAACGAATTTAAGGAAAAATTAAAGACTTTTGAAAAACTTTATACAGCTTCTAATTCTTCTCGAAGTAACTTTCAAAAACAAATCGGAAGATATCCCCACGGTTCTCAGGTGGATGAAAAGCGTTCTTTGGAGCAATCAGTGTGCTATTCATGTGGTTTAAAGGGTCACAAAAGCCCGCAATGTCCTCACAAGAGCCAAGGTAAACAATGCTATGGCTGTAAAGGTTTTGGCCATATTCACGCTAACTGTCCCCATGCTAATAGGACCAGACCTCGAAATACCTATAACCCTTCCAGATCGAAGGATGGTAAAGCACCCTTTGTGAATCCCTCTGTAAATTCCACTGTCGTTAATACAGATGCAAATAGGATTTCTAAGAAAATAAAAATATTGAATACGGACATAACCTCCCTTTTTGACTCTGGGTCTGAAGTCACACTTCTACGAAAGGACATTTATGATACCCTTCAAGCTCCCGAGTTGGTCCACCACCCTATTTCTTTACTAGGAGTTGGAGGAAGCCAAATCACTCCCCTAGGATATTTTTGTTCAACCGTTATTGTTGATGGAATTGACGTTCCCACTAGAATTTATGTCTTACCTCAAATGAACTTTGACTGTATAATCGGTATGAATGTTTTAAATCAAGTTAACTTTTCCTATACCGATGGACGTTTAATAGTTTCCCAAAAAAATAATCTCATCTCCTCAAGCGCAATAAGTATAGTCTCCAACCTAACAAAAATAAAACAGGAAATTGAAATCGAAACTTCAGCAGCTGATGACGAATCCTCAACGAATTCCCACACACGTGCTCTTTCGGCCGATGTTTTGGGTTTGAATAATAATCGCGATGACAGCTGCGCGTTCGAGAAGGAAATAAATAACTCTAATCAAGGCAATCTTTTTGGGTTTTTGTTTTGCATGTCCAATGCTGTGAATGAAACTCTCGTTGATACAGACCATATTCTTGATGCGTCTTTAAAAAACCAATTAGAAAATATGATAGTGAACTACAAACCTTTAGGAACTCGTAGCACAGACTTGCAGATGAAAATTATCTTAACAGATGAAAAACCGATTGCTCAACGGCCACGACGGTTAGCCATTTCTGAGAAAAAAGAAGTTGATAGACAGGTCCGAAACTGGTTAGACGCAGGCATAATTTCGGAAAGTTCTTCAGACTTTGCTGCTCCCATAGTTTTATGCAAAAAACCTGACAAATCAACCCGCATTTGTATTGACTATCGGAAATTGAATTCAAAAATAATCAAAGACAGATTTCCTCTTCCCTTAATTGAAGATATTTTAGATCAACTCCAGGACTCAACTGTTTTCTCCACGCTGGATCTTAAAAACGCTTTCTTTCATGTAGATATGCATCCAGACAGTGCAAAATATACCAGTTTCATTACCCCAACTGGCCAATATCAATTTAATAAGGTCCCCTTTGGCCTCTGTAATTCACCATCTATCTTCCAACGATATATTCAACTTGTCTTCCGTGACCTCCTTCAAGACGGTACTGTGATAATTTACCTTGACGATATTATTGTCCCTTCCAATTCCGAAGCTGAAAATATTGTTAAGTTAGAAAAAGTTTTTCAAGTTGCCTCTCAATATGGGTTGGAATTTAATATGAAAAAATGCCAATTCCTGCACAGAAAAATTCAATTTCTTGGGTACATAGTTGAAAAAGGTACGATTTCCCCATCGCCCGATAAAACCAAAGCTGTGTATTTCTTCCCTATACCAAAGACGACCAAACAAGTCCAATCCTTTCTTGGTCTCACAGGCTATTTTCGAAAATTCATTAAAGGATATTCTTTGATTGCCCGTCCCTTAAGTGACTTACTAAAAAATGACGTCCCATTCGAGTTCGGAAAACCTCAGCTAGCTGCCTTTCAAGCTTTAAAAGAAATACTTTCAAAAGAACCTGTCCTCCATATCTACAAACAGGGATCAGAGTTGGAATTACACTGTGATGCCAGCAGTAAGGGTTTTGGGTCAATCCTCCAACAACGGTGTGATGATGGTCACTTTCATCCTATATACTATATGTCCAAAAAAACATCACCTCAAGAACAGAGGTACAGCAGTTTTGAACTGGAAACTCTCGCTGTGATTGAATCGGTCAAGAAATTCCAGCACTACCTTCGGGGAGTAAAATTTAAAATTTATACTGATTGTTCAGCCTTTGCCCAAACCATGTCAAAAAAGGACCTTGCACCAAAAATTGCACGATGGGCTTTGTTCCTCCAAGATTTCGAATATGAAGTAATCCACCGTCCCGGAACTCAGATGCAGCACGTTGACGCTTTGAGTAGGAACTCCGTCAACATTGTGACACTCCTAGATGAAACCTCCAAAAAGATGGTTAATGCCCAATCTTCTGATGACAACATCCAGACCCTATGCGAAGAAAACCCAACCTCCGCTGTTGACGTCAAATGCAAATCCATTTTGATGCAGAACTCTTCTCTCCCGAAATCAAAACAAACCGCACCTGCATTTTCACCCGAAGATCCGCGATTGCCTACGACTACGGAATGTGATAACAGCTGCGCTTTTAAAAAGGAAGAAACGAAAGTTACTAACGCTGATTCACTCGATCTCTTCAATGTTTGGCCTTGCCTTTCCAGAGCTATTGACGATGCCCGTGTTGCAAGCTACTCTCTCGAAGTCAGAAAAAATGAACTTTCCTGTATGTATCAAGTGAACGGAGAACTTTTGCCGATTTCCCAGTTGGAAAATTGGAAGACGAGAAAGAAGAAACGACGAGATAATGCCGGACTGTTCATTTCCTTTAGAACTGACTAAGACTCTGGACTATCCCTGAACTGAGATGACTGAACTCTTAATAATTTTTTGCCTTTCAGCAATTTATCATTTAATTTTCTTTTCTTACATTAATTTTGATGAAGTTTTTTTAAGTTCTAAGATTTCTGAATGAGAAAGTTATTATTTTAAGTTTTTTTTAATGATTGAGTTATTATTTTGAAGTTTTTGAGATGAAGTTTTTATCTTTAAGTTTAAGAATTTTGAAGATTAACTTAAGCTTAAATAATCTTACAAGAAAGTTTTACAACTTTTTATTTTTGTTCTTTTGATCCTTAATAATTGATCAATCATTTATTCTCTTCAATTATTTTAAATTTTCTTTTTCTTTAACGCCTTGAAGTATTGCCTATTGTGTATTTTGCTTATTTTGTTTCTCTTTGCAGTATTTTTGTTTTCGTGTTTGATTTTATTCCAATTTTCTGCTCTCGGTGTGGTCACCTCGGCGTCGATGGCCGAGTGTGAAGGTTAGACCTTCCACCACCAGTGCCGCTCCGTACGTAAAGCTGAGTGACGCTCTGTGCCTCTTCCCTTCGGAGAGACACCTCAACTCAGAGAGAGGAACTTCTGTTTTTGGAAGCGAGCGAGAGCGCGGCAACATTCTTCGCCGCAAGGATGAACTCATGATATGCTTAATTTTAAACCTTAAACTTTGTAAATATCTTGTAAATAATAGTATAATTAAACATTTCTATGCTTATTAAAACGGTGTTGTATCTGGGACCCCCTTTCACATAGATAAGTTATAGTGGAAATAGAAAAAACATGAGGTATGCCTTGTGATTGGAGCCTGATCGCATCAAATTCATGCCTCCCTCGTCATTTCAGGAGAGGTGGAGAAATAGAACCTCAATCTTCTATAACCCTCCTAAAGTGAGACATTGAATGGACCAAATTGTAATCATTGATATTATTGTAGTGTTGCTTTCTATCATACATTGATATTTGAAAATATGGTTTTGGAACCTTTGTTTGGATTTTTCTTTGTGGGAGAAACGATGCAGTTTATTCAGGGTGATTGGGCATAAATCATAGGTGGTGTAGATTACCTATACGATCCTATATGATTACCTATACGATTACCTATATGATCGGTTTAGATTTGCTAATTGACCGCTAGTGGTCAGAAAGATAGTCGTTTTGAAGCTAGGCACGGATCCAGCACGGCTCCAAGAGGGGCACTTTCCTAGACCATCACCTTTACCTTTTGACAAAAATGTCAAATCAAAATGTTAGGATATTTTCTAAAAAAGTATAAAAATATCACATAAGATCCCCACTGGGGGGGTATGGTGAGAGGGGATGATGACTCACTCGCCAATAGAAAGTGTTGCGTCTTCTTACGTCAACCCGTGACGTCACTGACAGGAAATATTGTAATCTAGTATTGGTTAGACAAAAATTGCAGCTATCTCCTGATACTTACCTTGTATACTTGAGCACCTATCTCCACTCGAAAAGGCAGGAGAACCCACTGGAGGAAGTTCCTTTCCCATTCCCACAGTAGGAAGGCCCAGTCCGGACCCGAGCCTTGAGCTCCTAAGCGTTCATTGTCGTCGGTAAACGCTATGCTTACAAAATATTCACTGAAAATTAAAAAGGCCATTACGTTCCTACAAAACAATGATTTTTTTCCCCACAATGAACATTTATAACGGTGAAATCTGAATTGGTTCATTGAAGGAAATCACGACAAGCGGGCAAGGGAGGGATCCCAAAAAATAAACCCAAGGCTATACTAGAATATAACCTTTCTTGACAGTGACGTCACGACGAGCGAAAAAAAACAGTTAACAGATCGTGTGGGAGCTATCATTGGCTGGCGCGTTCAATGAGGAAGTTGCATGATTTTTTTTATTTTTTTAATCGATTCCTCTTGCAAAAATAAGCAACTACCCAAAATTTGAGGCCGATCGAGAAATTTTTTGATTGCCAAAAAAATTAACAAAAATCCCCTTTTTAAAAGCGCGCGAAAATGCCAAGAGTTTGGATGTGACGTCATCTTATACTAAACATTGTTGTAAAGCAATGGAGTTGATGGTATTATTGTTGACGTCATCTTATAGTTTTAACAATAAACGTTTTCAGTCACTTGTTTTTTTCTCGACTTTTAAATTAAAATATTTAATTACCTGTACATTTTTTTGAAAAACTGACTAGATATTAGGTCATCCCGAAAGTTTTGTCGCTCTTGGGAGCATCTGTATATAAGATATTTTTGACACTTTTCCATTATGTGATACCAATATAAACTGTAACTTTATCTACCGTCAACTTGGCATCTTGGCTTGATTTTGGGGACTGATCGACAACTGGGCTTTCCTTAAATCTATGATAACATGTTACTTCATTTCTTTTCTGCTCAAAATTTTGCATATTTCCTAAAGTTAAGATTTTTAAATTAAAATTAACTGGCTACTTCCCTAAAACAATTAAAGTTTTAAGTATTTTTAACAATTGTGGAAAGTTTAACTTAGATTTAAATTTTTTCTGAGGCATCCGGAGAGTTTGATCACAATCATCCATATTAAATTGGGCACTGTATATTTGCACGGCTATTTTTCAACTAAACTCTACTATAACTTCCACGGCTAGGCGTACCATTGGTTCCATCACTAAGCGCCGAGACTGCTACGTCATCACGAGACCTACAGCGCATGCGCCACTGGCCGTTTTGGCCGTCCAAATATACACTTCGATTAAATTGCTGGATTGCTACTCCTAATGCCGGCTTTACACCGCCGCTGTAGGAGCTGCGGGAGCTGCAGTAGCTACACGTTTTTAGTTCCAGCGACACTAAAGAGATGGCGCTAGAATCGCAGCGGAACCCGCGACTCTCGCTGCAGGCATTTTCGCCGATCCCAACCGTTTCATCCAATGAAGACTCAGGCGCATGCGTCGAAGTCTGAGGTTGTTCTAGTTGTTACATTTTGCTTGGCAGTTAAATTGGGCTTGTTCTGATTGGCGATAAAATTACTTGGATATATTTTTTTTCGTTTACAAGTTTATACATTTTTAGCGGAATTGGGGGATGGGATATTTTAGATCTCAGCCAATTTTTGTAAAGCCATAGTACTTATCTTACTTGTTAAAGTAAAATATCATTTAAAAGTTTTAAATAATAATTTAAAAGTTTTAATCTACTTTTGTTCGTAATTGACAGTTAGGTACATAATAAATTTTTTTATCTGGTCCACTTATCAAACCTTTGGGTTGTAATAAAAAACTATTCTAATGAGACTGTATTAAATATACAGTAATAAAGTCATTTTTACTTGAAAATGTGTGAAATTTATAAATAAGGACATTTTATTATTGATTCTTTAATAAATATTATGTTTTGTAAGCATTTTTACTAATATAATATAATTATGTTTTAATTATTCTTATGTAATATAATGTTTTAAAAGTATGTTAATCCAAAGTTTAAAAGAATTATAACTGAAGGGTTTTTTGTGAACAGAAATTTAACTTTTACAGAAATGAATTCTCTGAATTCAGACTTACTCCCGAATTGTGTGTAAGTTTTATTATGAAACGAAATCAGAGTATATAGACCAAAAATTTAAAAGGGTTAAGTAAAAATATACTGGTGTATTAGGTCAGTTTCACTGCTTTTATTTGGAATCAACGCCTCCTATAGGCTCATGGAAATATGGTCTACCCCTATGTAAGTGACCCTAAAAATCCACTGAGAAGACTTACAGTGCCTCTAAAGGCAAAATAAAAAAGTTTAAAAAATTAATTAAAAATGGAGGATTTAGACCCAAAACCGTAATGAGAGTATTTTTGTCATTGGAATTAAAAACGCATTGAAAAAATTCATGAAAATGTCGTGATTATTCGTGGAAATAAATATGTGGCATGTAAAAACAACACTTTTCAGTTTTTTTAAATGTTTGATTAAATTGTGTCTTTATTTAACTAAAAAAACACAAAACTACATAAGGACACTGGAAACTTGTGAAGTTGCTAACTTTTTCATTTTTGAGGCCTGAAAAAGTGCTATTTTCACATGCTAATATATCCAAGTATATTTTGGGTAACATTTGAAACCCCCCTTGTCTGCAAAGATAAGCAAACCACAAACCTCCCTCATTATTACGTAAGAAAACTGCCCGATCCCCTTTTTTGTATAAACAAATTTTAAAGTAAAATTTATTTTTGGTTGAATTTTGAATTCATGCAGTAAACGAGAGATTTTCAAAAATGCAGTGTTGGTAAGATTTTATGTAAGCGTCACTGACTTCCCCTGTTGTCTGGAAAAATAAGCAAAGAGCAAACTCGTCCCCCCTTAGGTGCTTACATAATATTTGAACGGCCCCTGTAGAAATAATTTTTTATTTAAAAAATCCACATATTTTGTAAATCTAAATAAAAATAAACTGATTGTTGCAGACCAAGGATAAGAAATACAGCCAAATTTGAGCAACATGTAAGAGAAATATATATATATTGATGATTAAAAGAAAGGTTTAAAAAACCTTTGCTTAAACTTTGCTAAACTGTGAAAAAAATGCTTACGTTAGGTTATAATTCATGAAAGTAAAAATTGTAAAACAGAAAATTCAGAACTCTTAAGTATTCCTAAACATATTCTCAAAACTCTCCAAAAACGCGAATTATGCCAAAATTTGGCAACCCCATTCAAGACCACGGAGAATTGTGGAAATTTCAAAGTCCGAACGCATGCACCTGAGTCTTCATTGGACGAAACGGTTGGGATCGGCGAAAATGCTCGCTGCAGCCGCTCCTCCCGTTGCGACTGTCACGTGACCGGGCCAGCGTCCCTTCCCTGGATCAGACCCCTTGAAATACATATCGCCTCTTCCGTGCAAGACTCACACAATTGCAAAAGTTGAAATGTCTACTTTACGGGAGCTTGGCGTGGAAGGACTTCTTTATTGGTCGCCAAGTCGAAAAAATAGAGTCAAAAGTGTGATCTTTGGGGATTATTTCCATTGGCGCTAAAAAAATCGCCAAAAACGGCTTTATGTGCTTGAATCTAAAATCGTGGTTTAGCTGGCATATCGAACATCGAAATTTCTTCACTGAATTTAAGCACCTTCGGGTGCAGTCAGTATTTGGGTGGGTGACCACTGACCAAATCAAGCATAGCTGCGTTTCTCTCTTTCCTTGCGCACATTTGCTTTTATTTTTCAGGAAAGGATCTACCTGTTATCAGAATATTGTGCCCTAAATAATAAATGATCATAGAAATATATTTACATTTTTAATTAAATTACGTTTCTTTTATAGCCGATTTCATAGGTAGACTTTATTTCCTGAGCAAATTATCATGAAAAACCTTTTTTTAATCGACTATCTGTGCATTCTTCGTGATAATTATGCTACATGATCATGAAATACCTTTTGGTTGCACTGAAACAATAACCAGTCTTTGAAATTAAACTCTGGCGATCAGAGAAAATTTTTAATTCATTAAAAAAGCTGATTACAAAATTACGTGTATTTTACTTTACACGGGACATATAATAGGTATCGATACTCTCCTGAAAAGTAGGCAAAAGTTAGGTATGAGCAGAGGAAGAAAGAACAAACCGATGGTGGTAATGCTGAGAATGTTGGGAGGCATGGGTCACACAATCCATCAAAATAAGATTTTCTCGTTATTAACTAACTGGATCGAAAATATTTACTTTTAATTTAGCCAGAAGTAGTCATGATTTAAAATCCTGCAGAGCCATTTTCAGCGACTTATTTTGGACCCGATTTAAATAATCACTGTTGACTGGTTATAGCGTACACTCTTCAAATGTAACATTACGTTGTTGCACCGTCAATAGCTATTTACTTCAAGTAATCAAGTCTTGATCAGTTTTGATCAAGTCTTGATCAGATGTTTAAAGATCTCACGTACTAAGAGAAATGTTTCTAATTTCTTAAAAATAGTAATAAAGTTACATATTTTATAAAATACAGAAAGTCAACCAACTTATTTAAAATTTATAGATTATTTTTAAGTTGGAAATAATTTTAGCTTTAAATGAGGTTTAATAATTGAAAAAAAAAAAGAAATATAACACTTTTCCTATTCTGTTTAAGAATCTCAAGAAAAATTAAATATTTCTGATAAAATCCAAGTATTTTAAAAATTAAATTGTGCATTTTATTATACACATTCATTATTACGGGCAGAATAATTTCAATGACAAGTATAGGTCCTTTCCAGAAACGTAGGCAAATATGAGATCGAGAAAGGGGAAAAGAACGTGCCAATACTTGGTGGTCACCTCCAAAGTACTGACTGTGGCTGAAGGTGCTTAACTTGAGTTAAGAATGAGCCATGATTCACGCGTTAAAACATAAAAAGCCTTGTTTGGCGATTTATCTTAGCGCCAATCGAAATAATCATCAAAGATTAAACTCTAGCTTCGACTTTATCGACTTGGCAACCTATCTAGAAGTCCTTCCGCGCCAAGCTCCCGTAGAGTAAATATTTCAACTTTTGCAATTGTGTGAGTCTTGCACGGGAGAGGCGATATTTATGGCTCATTTATTGATTTCTGACCCGATTTGAGTCCCGTAAACGGCCAATCTGGGTTATTTCTGAGTTCCGGTTACGATATTTTGAGGTTTTAGGTTCCCTAGAGTTGATATTTGCCCAGGATGGCAAATGTAAACACAGCCCAATGACCAAAACAAAGACTTTGGGGGTCAATTTTAGGCATATTAAATTATTTTTTCAAATTAAAAATTATTTTCCCATCAACCGGAAGGTGGTAGAAATGCTCCGGTCGAGGTTTTAGAACCATTTGACAAAATTTTTTGTCCAAAAATTCCCCATTGAAATAACATGGGAGAAAAAACAGAGTTCAGGAACATACTGACATACCGCCAGAAGAAGAGCTATTGACGTCATACGATGATGCTGCGGTTGTTATAGAAACGGATTATTCCACTTAATTTCGGGGGTGATGATGATTCTTTTGGCGCTGAAATAAATGTTTTGCGCCAAATCTGAGTGGCTATTTTTCAACTTTGTACTTCTTTCGATTTTAGAGTCACGGATGGGAATTTATTACACCTGATAAGATCTATCTCAACTGATCAGATCTATTTCAACTGATCTTTCATATAATCTCTGATCTATTTAATTTAATTTCATATTATCTGATTTACTTCATCTTACCTGATTTGATTTTGGATATTTTGTAATTTTTTTGGATTTAATCTGATCTATATCAACTGGTCTGATCTATTCACTATCTGATCTGATCTTTTGATCTGATTTTTTGTTAAATTTTGCATTTAAGTTCAGTTTGCAGAGAATAAATTCAATGAGCAAATCTTTGTGATGATTTCGAAGCGATCCGAAAGGTCCTACATACGCAGCTTGGTGAGCGATAGCGAGTAGGGGGAGGTAGCTCCCTAATCTTGTAAAAAATATCAAAAAGATAATGAATACATATTTTTTATATTTTGTCACTTCACAAGTTTCTAACGCCTTATTTAAATTTCACATTTCACAAGTATGATAATTAAGTTATAAAATTTACAACTTAAGTTATATCAGCTATATAAAACTGAATATAAATAATTCCCTCAAAATAGCAATATAAAAGCATACTAAACGGTAAAAAGTTTTCATGTGTAAAAGTATTTCCAATTTTTATTGACGAGAAATTTCAAAATAATTTAATGTAGTTTAATAAAAGATTTCTCATTCGCCAAATGTACGCTTAAAATGCCAAATATTGCAGTTCAATTCATACCCAGCTTCCCTCTTCTTTTAGACTCGTCTACTCACGACAACCCTGTTCATAGCTCTTCTCCTCGCGGTATGTCTATACTCCAGATTGGCACTTTTCATGATTTTTATCATCTATATTTGTTTTTCCTTATATCTTAGATATATTATCCACATTTTGAACGTGGTTTTAGGACCTTAAGCACCTCCGGGATTTTTCAATGAATTTTCAAAGTTGGGAGTTAGTCCAAATGGGGGGTCTCTTGTCGTTGCGTGTCGCTGGTGCCGATATTATCGCAGCGATTTTTGGCTCACGATCGTTTTCGAGGCCTCCTATTGGTTCTCTTGAAAAAAAATCGCCCGGTCTTCCCGCTATCGCTAATGCAGCTCCCGCAGTTCCTACAGCCGTGGTGTTGTGGGCATCGAACTCTCTACCTTGTGAAAAGAACTCTCTACCTTTAATCGAACTTTTAACCTTTTTACAATAGGACTTTTAAACCTTTATGATATGCAGATTTTAACTTGTATATTTTAATCTTAATCGTTATAGAAATGTCATTATAAATAGCAGCAATATTGTATACCAGCACTACCGCACACACGCACCTTTACTTTGTATTTTTACTAACCTTTTAAAATGTTGTGAATTTTAATAAACGTTAAGTTTTTGTTAATCAATGCCCGGCTTTTGATTTCCTCTTCTGCGTCAACAACGACTTGGAGTGATGGCCGTCCGCCACATTGGTGACTGCCACAGTGGTTGACCATGGACTGTGAGTTTTTCGGAGCTCTGAGCTCACCCGTTCTTCGATTTCTGAAATGATGGTGTATCTTCAGCCTACGGAGTTTCTACGTTGACTTTGAAGATCTGATGTTCTTGAGTTCCCTCATCGACCTTCAGATGCTGACGTCCTGCAGCTTTTTTTGGATCGGGTAAGTTTTAGACATATCTTTGTTTTCCATCAGGTTCGCGGTTGGGTTTTTGAGCGTTGGCCATTTTAGTGATCTCTGTGTTTCAATATGGTTAACGAGGATCCAAACGAACAGGCATCAAAACAGCCTGATGCTGACCCTGACTCAAAGGAGCCTGAATTGGCTAGGGTATCATTCAAGGCACCGCCCTTTTGGGATTACGATCCTGAGACTTGGTTCTTTCAGCTAGAAAGACAGTTTTACGTCTCTGGTATTTCACTCGATTTGACGAAATACAGCTATGTGGTTGCCGCCCTGGATTACAAAATCCTTGCGTCAGTCAGAGATATTTTACGTAATCCACCCGATTCTGATAAATATAAGACCCTAAAGTCACGATTAATTGAGGTCCACTCCCAATCTGAATCAGAAAAGCTTAAATTACTGGTTCAGGATCTTGACCTCGGGGATAAGAAGCCTTCCCAATTGCTCAGAGAGATGAGGAATTTGGCTGATAACAAATTTGATGATGGTACTCTGGGTACTTTGTGGCGACAACGCCTCCCCATTAACACCCAGCAGATCCTCTCGGCAGCCCCGGGTGACCTAAATGCCTTGGCAAATTTTGCCGATAAAATACATGAGGTATCTGCCCCATCAAGGAATGTTGCTTCTTGTTCAGAGGTACCTGCCCCTTCAGGAAACCAAGCTTCTGGTTCAGCGGTATCCGAAATACAGGCTTTACGAGCTGAAATTTCAGCTTTGAAGGATCAGGTTGGCAAACTTTTCAGACAACGCAGTCCTAAAAGACAGCCTTCCCGTTCTCGTAGGCGATCTCATTCACGAGATCAGGGTAATGGAGACCTTTGTTGGTACCATGCTAAGTATGCTGAAAAGGCTCTCAAGTGTAAATCTCCCTGTAACTTTCGGGAAAACAAGTAGGCTCCACTGTCATCGCGGCAGCAGATGGTAGCCCTCGAAACCGCCGCTTGTTTATCTGGGATAAAATTAACGGATTAAAATTTCTCATTGATAGTGGCGCAGAAGTCAGTTGTTTAGGTAAAATCCATGCCGGTTCAAAAAACTCCTCAAGAGGTCTGACCTTGTACGCAGCAAACGGTTCACCAATTAGAACCTACGGTATTAAAGCCATCTCTTTAGACCTTGGTTTACGTCGTCACTTTGAGTGGACATTTATAGTTGCTGACGTATCCCATCCCATTTTAGGTGCAGACTTCTTAGAGAAGTACGGCTTACTGGTGGACATTAAGAACCGCCGTTTAGTGGATAGCGTTACTTCTCTCTCTAGGAAAGGTACTGTTCAGTCAGGTCCTTCCCTGGGTCTTACCTTGATTGGTAACGATTGTCCCTTCCAAAAAGTCTTGTATAAGTTCCCTTTACTCTTGCAGCCCTTGTCTAACACTAACGCTAAACTGCATACAGTCACACACTGTATTGAGACTCGTGGCCCACCTGTCTTTTCAAGAGTTAGGCGGCTATCACCAGAAAAGTTAGATTTTTTGAAAAAAGAGTTTGAAAACCTCTTAAAACAGGGAATAATAAGACCATCTAAAAGTGCATGGGCAAGCCCGATTCATATGGTTAGGAAATCAAACGATGAATGGAGGATTTGTGGAGATTTTCGGCGACTTAATGCCGTAACGGTCCCTGATAGATATCCCCTTCCCCACATTCATGATTTCGCCTTAGGCTTGGCAGGTAAAACTGTCTTTTCCAAAGTGGATCTGGTGAAAGCCTTCCATCAAATCCCTATTGAATCGCGGGATATTCCCAAAACAGCAGTTATAACCCCGATTGGTCTTTTCGAATACTGCCAAATGACCTTCGGCTTGTGCAACGCAGCCCAGAGCTTTCAAAGGTTCATTGATCAAGTCTTGCGAGGCATTGATTGCGTCTTTGCCTACATAGATGATCTTCTCATCGCTTCGACCGACGAGGCTACCCACAAAGAAGATCTTGCCAGAGTTTTCACTCGGTTACAGGAATACGGTATCGTAATAAACCTTAAAAAATGTGTATTTGGGCAAAAAGAGCTAGATTTCCTGGGTTTTAGAGTTTCAGAGAACGGACTTTCTCCTCTGCCTGATAAAATCAAAGCTTTAACCGAATTTCCTTTGCCTAAAACCGTTTCAGATTTGCGGCGATTCCTGGCCATGACGAACTTCTACCACAAGTTCCTGAAGAACGCCTCTGGTACGCAGTCTTCTCTACATGCTCTAACTGCGGGTAAGAAGAAGAACGACAAGACTCTCATCACCTGGACCGAGGAAGCCGAGAAAGCTTTTTCCGACTGTAAGGAGATGTTGGCAAAAGCCACGTTGCTAGCTTTTCCTGTACCTAACGCAGAGCTTTTTCTTTTTACAGATGCTTCTGACATTGCTCTCGGCGCTGTATTGCAGCAGAAGGTAAACAATCAAGTTGAACCTCTCGGTTTTTTCTCACGTAAGTTGAACAAAGCTGAAATTAAATACAGTGTTTATGACCGGGAACTGCTGGGAATATATTCTGCTGTAAAGCACTTTAGGTATCTTTTAGAGGGTAGAAAGTTTTCTATCTATACGGACCATCGTCCTCTCATTTATGCGTTTGGTCAGAGACCTGATAGGTGCTCTCCACGTCAAACTAGGCATCTAGAATTTATAGGTCAATTCTCAACTGACCTGAGGTATGTTTCCGGGGAAGCAAATAGTGTTGCTGACGCACTATCCAGGATTTCTGAGATTACCTTGCCCTCTAGTATAGATTACGATGAGATGGCCTCCGCTCAGGAATCCGACCCGGAGATGCGTTCCTTGGTGGATTCGGATACGTGTCTGAAACTTATTCCCACTAAATTTATGTCCTCAAAACCTTTATTCTGCGATGTTTCTACTGGTGTTGCTAGACCCTATGTCCCTGAATCTTTCAGAAAAACAGTTTTTGACAGCATTCATAGTCTTTCTCACCCAGCTTATAGGCCTTGTTTGAAGCTGATAAAGGAGAGGTTTGAGTGGAGTACCATGAATAAGGATGTCAAGTCCTGGTGCAGAGCCTGTCTTGCCTGTCAACGTTCAAAGGTCAAGCGTCACACCAAGGCTCCACTGACTAAGTTTGACTTGCCTTCCGCCAGGTTCTCACACGTGCATCTTGATGTAGTTGGACCCCTGCCATCATCTAGGGACTTCCGCTACCTTCTTACTTGCGTCGACCGCTACACCCGATGGCCAGAAGCTTTTCCCCTGCGAGACCAGACAGCGGAGACGACAGCGAGAGCGTTCTACGACGGTTGGATTTCAAGATATGGAGTGCCTGAAGTAGTAACAACGGATCGAGGATCCAATTTTGAGAGCTCCCTCTTCAACAGCCTCACCAAATTCCTAGGATCTCATCGAACCCGTACGACTGCATACCATCCCATTGCCAACGGAGCCGTGGAACGTCTCCACCGTCAATTAAAAGCCGCAATCATGTGTCACAACACGGAGAAGTGGATGGAGGTCCTGCCCACAGTCCTTCTCGGGATCAGATGTGCGCTGAAGGAGGATATCGGAGCATCCCCAGCTGAACTCGTCTACGGTTCAACGCTTCGTTTGCCAGGAGAAATCCTACGAGGTTGCGACTCAGCTCCTGTTCCGGTTCCCGACTTCATCGACCACCTGAGAGCGACCATGCGGAGCCTTCGTCCAGTGCCTGCTTCCCATCATACAACTAGAGATGTCTACGTGAATAGAGATCTGGAAACTACCTCGCATGTCTTCATCAGAAACGACGCCGTGAGGAAACCTTTGACTCCACCATATACTGGCCCCTTTAAGGTGATAAAGCGGCATCGTAAGTTCTTCGAGTGCGACGTGAATGGCTGTGCTAAGACAGTGTCCATAGACCGTCTCCAACCAGCATACTCCCTATCTCCAGACCTAAAGACAACTAATTCAGATGTTCCGCCCCAGAGAGTTTCTACAACCCGCTCAGGACGCCGCGTCCATTGGAAGATCTAGTGTGGTGTTTCGTCCTAAAGGAACTTGCGGGGGAGTCCTGTGGGCATCGAACTCTCTACCTTGTGAAAAGAACTCTCTACCTTTAATCGAACTTTTAACCTTTTTACAATAGGACTTTTAAACCTTTATGATATGCAGATTTTAACTTGTATATTTTAATCTTAATCGTTATAGAAATGTCATTATAAATAGCAGCAATATTGTATACCAGCACTACCGCACACACGCACCTTTACTTTGTATTTTTACTAACCTTTTAAAATGTTGTGAATTTTAATAAACGTTAAGTTTTTGTTAATCAATGCCCGGCTTTTGATTTCCTCTTCTGCGTCAACAACGACTTGGAGTGATGGCCGTCCGCCACATGGGCTACCGCCACAGTGTAAAGCCGGCATAACCCTCTATTAGGAAAGATCCGAATGATCCATTTACAGCAGTGGTTCCCAACAGGTGGTCCGCGGACCACTGGTGGTCCGTGAGGCCATCGGAGGTGGTCCGTGAGAAGATTTTTAAACATAATTCCTTATCAATCACACATCCCATGAAGTAGTAAAAACGATAGATGAAAACCCTTTCCAGGTTTAATAGATCAACGAGCGGACATTTCCACTCACCTTAACAATTATTGTCATTTGTAAAGTATCTTCGTCTTTAATGTATTTTATAAAAGGTATATTTTTAATAATTGTATATAAAATATTATCATTATAATTTTTCTATAAAGTTTAATAGATTATTTGATTTACAGTTCCATTAAGATAAGTATTTTTCTGTACTATTCGGAAAAATCAAACTTTACACCACCTGTGAGGAATGAGTGCATTGAAAAAAAGGTTAAATTTTTAAAGATAAAGTTGGGAATAGGGATGGTCCGCACGAGATTCAAATTTAAGTGAAGTGGTCCGCGGACATATTTGAGTTGGGAACCACTGATTTACAGGAATCTAGATCGCTGGAAATTCTACCGCCGCTCTACAAAAGTAGTATGAAATGAGTTTCAATTTATTACAATCTTAATATGACTTAAAATTAAAATTAAATTACTTTGAATTTTAATTTTGAAAGTTTTCAATTAATGGCAACTTGAAGTAAACAAAATCTTATTAATCGTAGAAACTAGTAAAGCTGGAAAAGTGAGCCAACAAAAAAAGAGCCGAAATTCGCCAAATTGGCTTTAGATAGAAGTAGAAGTACTTTACTGGTTTACCTTAATGGAAAAGTACCAAAAAATACATTGCATACAGATGCTCCCAAGAGCGACAAAACTTTCGGGATGACCTAATATTTCATTTTACCGTACAAAAAACCATACGGAACACTTGTTTGTTTTTGAAAATCTGACACATGCAACTTCCTTATTCTAAATGGATGTACTACGCCGAGAACTCTAAAACATTTTACCTTTTATGAAGATTATGACCTAAAAATGCAATATATGCATGCATGAATTCAATAATCATATTTCTAAAGTGCCTAATTTTACTTGGCATTCTGAAATTCACTTGGCTTCGTTTGATCTCAGCTTATTTCTCCATTGTCAAGAAAAGTCATATTCTAGTAGGTATAGATCACAGGGACGCTACCTTCGAGAAAAAACAAAGCCTGAGCACGAAGTGTATGAGTCAACGGTAAGAGACCGATCGAGCCAATAAGCATTGAAATTCAGAATAATAGTGGTTTAATGTAGTTGGAGCTATCCAATGAGAATCCATTCCTCGGTCTCATAGCAGTGACGATATAGCTTCGTGCGTTGGCCTTATCCTATCTCGAAGGTAGTGGTAATCATTTTTGAATACTCCATTTTGTTCCTCCTCATAATATAGGTTGACCTTGTCTTCCCCTTACCCCTTGATACGCTCAGGGTGAATTTCAGGGTATACAATCTCATTTTCTAAGCCTTTTGAATTTCATTATGCTAAAAAGTTTTTCTGAAGCTACTTTTTTTTTGGGGGGGGTTCAGGGATCTTCGCGGGCTGCATAAAATCCCCGTAAACTTTCATAAACTCAAATCTGCAATTAGTCTCTCACTTTGCTTTCTTACCTTTTTATTCCTGAAACGGATAATACCCTCTTCAATTGAGTTCTTATGTTTATTATCGCAACTACAGGTTCTTGTCCTTTTAAAGCCACTGCAACATTACTGTTAGCTCCAAATGACATTGCTGTGACTTCGTTTTCAAGGCGTAAAGGAATTAATTTTTGACTATTTCTTTTTAAGTTGTGAAGAACTCCATGACGACTCGCCAAATAAAAAATAGTGTTTTGACCACAGAACTCAATATTACCCGACACTGACAATTGGAAACCTAGAACTTCCTGTAACTGAAGAACGTTGTCCTTTTCGTTTACCATTTTTTATTTTATATACAAGTTTAATTTTACTGAAGCATTCAATCTTTCAATGTAAACAGTTTAAAAGTTTAACAAATAACTATTAAATTTAGATCCTGAACAACCTTTTTGTTTTACCTATATTACTCCACAAATACTGAAAATATGACTGGTAGGAGGGAGATTTTTAGCGCGTGTTTTCCAATTTTTCACTACGCGGCTTTCCTTATTTCTAAAACAACGTAGGATTTCTTCTATGCTGTCAGCTTAATGGCTGTCACGAACTTCCTAAAAAACTTCCACTAAATAATTCGAAGTTCTTCAGACAAAAGGCTAGTGCCAAGAAGGGGGAACATAAAGCAGTCTTACTCTCAGATTACTTATTTGAAATTTTTCTAGAAAAATATAAGTTAAAAAAAATTAACAACCTGGGATAGAAACCAGGAACTGCAGCATGCTAAGCTCTAAGCAAGCATCCTACCACTGCTTCAAAGGATATTCAGTACCCTTAAAATTTATAATAACATCCCCCTCTCCCTCATTAGGTTGAATTTAACGAAGGCGCTGTTTTGAGGATTGCGAAAAAGTTCCCCCTTGAAACAAGCATCTATTGTTCTTGAGGGCTTCGAGACGTCACACAGTTGAACCAACCAAGACCCTCTATATACATGGCCACCCAACTCCAGACGATGACGTCAAACGTGAGTGAAAATTGCCATGTTAAGTCTATGGAGTGACGTCAAAGATGAGTGAAAGTTATGACGTTGCACGGCCGAGTTGGGAGGCCTTTATATAGAGGGTCTTGAACCAACACCCTCTATATATATAAAGCCTCTCAACTACGTCACGATATCGTCAAGCGTACGGGGAAAATCAGTGAATTTTTCCACGTTTGACGTAGTTGTGAGCACAGAGTAACTAGAACAGAGAGTCCGTCGCCATAGGCTCTAATGGAAATCGAAAAGTTGGATGGATGTGGGGCTATTTTGGCGCTGCGATCGCATCTACGTCACGAAAGGCGGGGGGAAAAGCCTGATTGGTTGAGAAAAACTTTTTCCTTCTCCTTCGAAAATAGAATATTGAGTGACATCCAATCACAGGCTTGATCTCTCTGTCAATCCTTTAGTTCCTCGTGGCGCCCTCATAACCATCCAACTTTTGAATATATCGTTTTGGACCCTCTGTTAGGATTTTTCTCTGTGGTTGTGAGCATGAAGAGAGTTCGTTGATTTAGTCTATAATAAAAATTTACATATTTTAGACTAAAAAATACCGTAGTTAATGAAGAAATTCGTAATAAGTCATTACATTCTGTTTGAAAAAAAACTGGCTCAAATGGGTCAAATTCCATAAAACTAGACCCTATATAATAATACTCTAAACAACTAAACCAAATCTGTTTTACAAAATTTTGCATTTCCTCCCACATTCTTTTGAAAATCTTGAATTTCTGTTGATTAACAACAATAAGGAACTTGCATGTGTCAGATTTTCATAAACATTCAAGTGTCCCTTATGTTTTTTTTGTGTAGTAAAATGAAATATTTTGTCAATTTTTCAAAAAAAGTACAAGTAATTAAATATTTTAATTTTAAAATCAAGAAAAAAACACGTGACTGAAAACGCGAAGTGTGTTTGCATGCACAGTGACGTAGAATTCCATCGGACTAAATTGCAATCACAATTGACGTGCTTTGCATCTGATTATTACAATAATATTAAACCGCTTATTCAGTTACAAAAAAAGATTTTATCTCACTTAAAATATAATTCCCTGCCTAATAATATCTTAACAATCAGAGAACTGTATATTTTTAGTTTATTACTCTTTATATATAAAAATAAACATTTATATGAAGCCAAAAATATAACTTCTTATCTTAGAAACGCTAAAGGTAACTTGTATATCCCTAAATCTAGAAAAGAAATATTTCATAAATCTCATGCCTTTTTGGGACCATACATATTTAATAAACTTGAAGAAACTCTTAAACTAACCAATAATATTCACAAATTTAAATCCGGTATTCATCTTTTTATCTCAGGACACTCAGATATTGAAGCTTTGTTCAAAATTCCTAAATAATAAGCGCAGCTCTTGCCACATGATAAAATGTTTTTTTTTTTAAATTTAGGTTCCCTAGGCGAGCCTTTGGCTCTTTGGGATCCACATAATCAATTTTTTTGTTTTTCTATGTTTAAACAAAATGTCAATATATGTATATATTTCCCTTTGTGTTTTTTGTACAGTCTTTGTCTGTGTGTTCCATGTCTTATATATGTTTTGTCTTTTGTCCAATAAATTTGATTTGATTTGAATTGAATTTCTATGTTTTAGTTGATGATTTCTTTCTTCTGAAGTGTCCGATATGAGTGTTTTAATTAATATTTACCTTGTAGACACTTCTAGTGACGGTCAGAAATCCACCTTCGAAAAAGAAGATTTTTGATAGTTTTTTTTGCTATCGAAAAATTTCTCAATCGGCCTCAAACTTTTTGTAAAGGCTTATTTTTGCGTGATTAAAAAAATAATAAAAATCATGCAAGTTCTTTATTAATCCGTTATAATAAAACTTTTTGTATTTTTTAAAACTGTTTCTTTATTTTTTAAAGTTTTGAAACAAATTAATTGCAACATTTCATATTAAGTTAAAATTTTCATCCAATTTTTAAATCAAATGAACATGGTAGTTTTAGGTTTTTAAATGTGTGACGTCTCTTCACGTTTCTGAGTGCAACCTAACATGCACTCTGTAGGTATTTATTTCTGCCCCACTCCTACAAGTGAACTACTCAACTCAACCCACCTCCACCATTGCATTGAGTTTTCATCGTCCGCAAAAAATCCTCCTCATCGTCGGCGTGGCTGGTGCTTTTTGGAGGAATCCAATTTAATCCAACTTAAAACTAATTAAGTTTTCTTAATCTTAAAATGGTTCAAAAAAAGGTGAGTAAATGTTTCAATCGTACTGATTATTTCTTTAATTGGTTGGATGATTTACTATTCTACGTAGGCGTGAAATCATAGTTGAATTATTCAATTATATCATAGCCAATTGGTAAATTTAAAGATAGTTTTCAATGATAGGATCCGCTTAATTATAGTACCATATATTATGTTATTAATGTATTGAAGCTTATTGGTTTTGACCCTCCTAATTGATAACTGCAGTCAAAATTTTTTTTAATCTTAATGTGTTCAGAATGGCCTAAAACCTCCGAAAAATGTTTTCATTTGCTTTTCAAAGCCCTAAATTTTAAGTTATTTTGAATTAAAAACAGCCTCTTTTGTGTCTGAACTGAAACAGCTTGTGACGTGAAATGTGCTTTGTTCCCGCTTGTTGCTATAATCCCGCTTTGAAACAATGAGCACTAGTTTTTTTTACAGACTAGTGTATCGATGAATACGGTGTTTCCCACATTTCCACTGGCACATGTGACGTCACATTGTTAGGAGCTTTCTGTATTAAAATATGTTATAATTACCTTAAAATTTTTTTGTGGGGAAAGACAAGCGTATTTTTGGAATCAGGAGAGAATTTTTAATAAATTAAAATTGAATATTTAAAATTTTAAGATTTGCGGCAGTTCTCCATTGCGTGTGCAATATTTCCATATAGGAGAATTTCCACTTTGAATTCTCACGTCTTTTAAAATCCGTATTTCTTGTAAAACTCAATTTTAGAGCCAGACTTATGTTCTAAATTAATTTTATTGCAGAACGTGAAAGGTAAAAAGGGGAAGAAGAAGGTAGCAGCGGCCCCTTTGGTTGCCAAGAAGATCGAAGCTAGGAAAACAGTAAACCCCTTATTTGAAAAAAGACCGCGCAATTATGGAATTGGTGAGTTGCTAGCATGCCTGAGGCTAAAGACCGATGATGTAGTTCTTAAGATGAATGGTTGAACATCTCGACATTTCTGATGTTTCTGTTTAATTAATATTTTTATCTAATCAAGTTAACTTGCAGAATTTAATGAGATGCAAATTTTTATAACCTTGTATCAAATCATTGCAGATTCATTGGATATGCAACAAATCTGCATTACTAGTTAGGCCTTAATTAGCCACATGCAGAGGATTTTCAGGTAAATTTTAAGAATCCGGGCCATGGCGACTAAGCGAAATGCTTTCTTGCCAAGCACTTCGCGGAACGAACAATGTAATAGAATTTAGGGTTGCTGTACTAAGCATTCTGAAATGGAAAGGTCCACTTAGGGAACGTACCCATACTACGTGACCCGTTTTTTGCCATTTTTGACCCCCCTCCCCCCCTTGGTGACCATCCGTAGTATATGCCAAGACCCCCCCTCCCCCTCTAGTTGTCACGTAGTAATTCATAAATACGGTTTGCCATCATTTTTTGCAAACAGAAAGTTTAAAAAAATTAATTTTGCTTAATTTGTCTAATTTCAATAATTAATTTGGCTTAATTTTGTCGTATTGACTAGAAGAAATTGACTACGTGACGAAACCCTAAGCCCCCCCCTCCCCCCTGTGACCGAGCGTGGTATTTTGAAGACCCCCTCCCTCCCCTGAATGGGTCACGTAGTATGGGTACGTTCCCTTATCTACAAACTTTCGCCAGGAAAACAGTAAACCCCTTATTTGAAAAAAGACCTCGCAATTATGGAATTGGTGAGTTGCTAGCATGCCTGAGGCTAAAGACCGATGATGTAGTTCTTAAGATGAAAGGTTGAACATCTCGACATTTCTGATGTTTCTGTTCAATTAATATTTTTATCTAATCAAGTTAACTTGCAGAATTTAATGAGATGCAAATTTTTATAACCTTGTATCAAATCATTGCAGATTCATGGGATATGCAATAAATCTGCATTACTAGTTAGGCCTTAATTAGCCACATGCAGAGGATTTTCTGGTAAATTTTAAGAATCCGGGCCATGGCGACTAAGCGAAATGCTTTCTTGCCAAGCACTTCGCGGAACGAACAATGTAATAGAATTTAGGGTTGCTGTACTAAGCATTCTGAAATGGAAAGGTCCACTTATCTACAAACTTTCGCCAGCCCTTTAGCGATTGGCCAGGATTGTTAAAATTAACTGATTTCCCTTTATAGCTTTCAATTTTAAACAATTGCTAGCCTGAATGAGCTATTTTGGAAGGCATATTAGGATTACGGGTTTTGTACAATATTAAAGATGAGTTAAAATTGCTGAAATCATTAAATGTCGAGGTGAAGTTATTCACAAACTACTAGGTCCTAGCTACTCATAGTGCAGGTGTGCTGAAGGCAAGTATTGGACGTAATTTACTATTAGCTGCATAATGGATATATTTTCCTATCCGGTGTTAGTTTCTTTCATAGTATAATGTTTTTTTTGGTTTGATTAATTCTAGGTCAGGATATCCAACCTAAAAGAGATCTTAGCAGGTTTGTGAAATGGCCAAAATACATCCGTTTGCAACGCATGCGTGCTGTTTTGCACCAGCGATTGAAGGTTCCTCCTCCGATTCACCAGTTCACTCAAGCTCTGGACAGGCAAACAGGTATGACAAGTAATACCATGATGGAAATAAGAATTTCATTTTATGCCTAGGGGCCATTCAAATATTACGTAAGCACCCAAGGGGGAAGGGGGGTTTGCTCTTTGCTTATTTTTGCTGACAAGGGGGGAGGGGGGATATGAGTGATGCTTACGTAAGATGGTGCATTTTCGAAAATATCTTGTTTCTTGCATAAATAATTTCAAAATTCAACCAGAAATAAATGTAAAATCTTTGTTGACAAGGGGGAGGGGGCTTAAAAATGACCATAAAAGAGCTTATGTAATATTTGAACGGTCCCTTAAGGCAGTGGTCTCCAACCCGCGGACCGGTGCCGGTCCGTGGCTTAAATAGTACCGGGCCGCGGGCCGACCATTTCTTTGAAAATGAATTTAAATTCCTAGTTTTATACTGTTTTTTTTGGTGTAACTGTATTTAATTTTGAAAGCATGTTTAAATACAATTAAATTAAAATTAATAAATCAAAATAATTTGGAATGTAAGCAATCAACGCCCTCCCTGCGGGCCGCGGTAAAATTATCAAACGTTGACCGGTCCGTGGTGGTAAAAAGGTTGGGGACCACTGCCTTAAGGGATGAAAAGCATCATTAGTAACAAATGGTACGCATAGCGTAAAGTAAAATTCTTAACTGTTATGAAAATATAATGAATTATATTCTGAATGTTAAAGCATATACAGGGTGTAAAGGAAAGTCCCTTTACCCTGTTATAAGTTGCCAACGGAGCAAGCTAAAGCTATGCAGTTAATGTAACGGTATAGTAAAGTGACTATGCGCAATCGAATGCAACCAACCGCAGCGCCCTCTAGCGGAAATTTTAGGAGTTAAAAATTTTATTTTAAAAACTATTGAGAATTTGTTAAAATAATCAATTACAAAGTTGTAGAGCAGCATCGATTTAGTAGGAAAAGACACCTTAAGCAAAAAAATATCTTGAATAGAACCCCTAAAATGCGCGCTCAATTAGGTTGAATTTACGTCGATTTTACGTCTTAAAACGCTTTTTACGAGGCAAAAATGAGAAATTTTCAACTTAATGACTTAAATAAATGAATAAAAGTATTCTTAACTCATGAAATTGAAAATTTCTCATTTTCGCCTCGTGAGAAGCGTTTTAAGACGTAAAATCAACGTAAATTCAACCTAATTGAGCGCGCGTTTTAGGGGTTCTATTCAAGATATTTTTTTGCTTAAGGTGTCTTTTCCTACTAAATCGATGCTGCTCTACAACTTTGTAATTGACTATTTTAACAAATTCTCAATAGTTTTTAAAATAAAATTTTTAACTCCTAAAATTTCCTCTAGAGGGCGCTGCGGTTGGTTGCATTCGATTGCGCATAGTCACTTTACTATACCGTTACATTAACTGCATAGCTTTAGCTTGCTCCGTTGGCAACTTATTACAGGGTAAAGGGACTTTCCTTTACACCCTGTATATCCCTTTCACTTTGAACGGCACAAGCTGTCCTAGGCTGTAAAATTTTAGAAGTAACAGCTGAGGTAGGATTATGTCCCAGTTACTGAAAAACTTAGAGGAATGGAATAACATCTTTTATGAAGAAATTGGTTCCAAGCATCTAAATATTCTGGATTTTGTCAAATCCTATATAGATTCCTTATAAAAGGTTCAATACTGTAAAATGTTCTGGGAATTTGACCTGAAGTTAGCTGCACCCCTGATTAAGACATTGGTGTAAGAATTGCATACATAGCTTTATAGAAGTTAACGGAATGCTGCTCTTTATTAGCAACTCAACTGTTCAAGCTATTGGACAAGTACAGGCCTGAAACACCTCAAGCCAAGAAGGAGAGACTGCGCAAGAGGGCAGAGCTGCGAGCTCAGGGCAAGGAAGACGTGCCCACCAAGAGAGCCCCTGTTGTTAGGCAAGGAGCCAGCACTGTCACCAGTCTGGTCGAACAGAAGAAAGCTCTGCTGGTTGTCATTGCCAATGATGTCGATCCAATTGAGGTAAGTAGGGGAATCGATTTGAGAAGGAAGGAGTTCAATACTGGTGACTCATTTTGGTTGTTTGTTATCCAGTTGGGTTCAATTCCGTTAGTTCCCGCTATATATCAAAGAGCATGACAGTGTTTAGCGGGAAAGTTAACGGAATTCAACCTCCAGTTGGGTTGTTAACCCCTTTTCATAATTTTCATTTCGGCCCCGAATTTGGCAATTATGGATAAAGCAAGAAAAACTACGGGAGCTACTCTAAATATACTTAAACACAAAGAATTAAATTTTCCTTCTCAATTTCTCTTTTTAGCTTCAATCCTTTAAATACATAATTTTTAAACTTTGAATTGTGAAAAAAAGGATAATGCTAGTCCCTAGTAACTAATCAGATGGGCAATACGAAGGGGGAATCGATCGGAATTCAAAATATTCTAGTCTGCATGGATGATTGATTCGTGGGAGAAAAAAACGTCCAGGGCTCCCAGCAGGTCTCTTTTTTCCCTAAAAGTCTCTTTTTTCATCTCAGGTCTCTAAAAGTCTCTTTTTCACAGTCAAGGTCTCTTTTTCCTCTTTTTCAGCGATTTCTAGATTTCACTTTTGAAAAATTCCGAAAAAAATCAAATTTTCAGTTTTTATCTGTCTGAGAAAATCTTTTATCTCTGCTAGAGGCGAAAAATCGCCAAACCTGGCAGAGAAAACCGGTTTTCAACCGCGTAACAACGGAAGACAAGCTAGTGCAACCCTAAAGTGTATCTCCCAAAATACAGGATTTCGCAATACTCGGCTAGTTAGCTCGGCCTTAGCGAGCCTTTTGTGGCAAAAACGTTAGGATGTTTTCCTCTGATTGGTTGAAGTTCCGTTACGTCACCACAAAGCGGGAAACACGGGGCCACTCAAGACTCGATTGGATGTGGATGGGACCACGTGGGACAACGTGTCGAAATTTTCTTTTGTTTGAATGCTGTGGTTGTAGAGTTTGTTAAGAACTTACACAACAATCGCTGTGCATAATTTAATTCATAGCTATCCGTAAAATTTTCGTTTAGTTTTACGGCGTTACGAATGGATCTGGAATAGGACTGGGCGATATATTAATTTATTAAACCGATTTAATGTTCATCATAAAACCGGTTTAATGATTAAATTGATATTATTCAAGTCCCTGCCAGTGGTTTCTTAAGTTCGAATTTCCTAGGCCATGATTTTTTTATTGTACAACTAACTCTTCTGTACGGAACTGAGCGAGATTATGTGTCTTAATCATTATGTTTAATATGATTATTAACAAAATCTGCTGCACATAATTAAAAAATATTTATGATTTTATGTTATTAAGATTCTCAGCTTCTAATTACCCTTTAATATTTAGATACTCCATTAAAAATTTCGACGATTAAAAAAGATTGCGAAAAGACGAATTTCAGTTAATGAGCTGCCATTATTGGAAGGTATGCATTTAAATATTTCTGACAGAGCATTATTATTTAAAATAGTACTTGTTGATAAAAAAAAATACTAGATCTTGAGCAAAAGGCTTTCTGTATGGCTTATTATTTTAATGATTTAGCATTGTTTTGCATAATTAATGAGGCGATTGATTTCGATTTAAAAAGTATCTTTTTAACTGATTCTGAGAATCGAAACTTGCCGAGTAGATAAGCGATAAATACCGCGACGATTCGCCGTTACCTCACATTTTTAATGCAACTTTTGTTAATCGATATAGCATTTGTTTCATCTCCGCGGAGGTTCTGTGGGAGGTTGCGGAGCTAATGCCATCATCAGGGATGAGTTTTTTCCGCCCTGTGGCGGAATTCCGCTTTTTTTATTTTTTTGAAAATTAAGAATTCCGCTTTTCAAGGAAATTTCCGCTCTTTGTAATCCTGAAAAAATCCGTTTTTTCGTCTCCTTCTACTTCAGAGAAAAAAACTTCCGCCATCTCCCGGTACTTTGTCTTCGGCATTCCTACCTCGCACGCGCATCGGCGATAGGTTCGTATAACGCAGCCTGTAAAGATGGCTTCTTCTCGTTCGTTTACTGTATTATGGAAAAACTTTTTTTTCTTGCTGTTTCTAGCATGCAACCTAGAGATGGACGTAACCTTCGGTAAAGTCGGCTCGTATTTTGGTATTGTGGAAAAACTTGAGCCTTTTCATTGAGAGATATTTTGGATGCATAACCTGCGGCCCGTGAACTGATTTGGATTTCTTCAGATAATCCAACTTTTTAAATTTTCCAGATTTCCGAGAAATATTACGAGTTATCGCGTGAAAAAGTCGGAAAAATCGCGTTTTTTCGCGTAAGTTTCGTTTTGCTCGCGGAGTATTCCGTATCATCCCGTGACTACTTTCTTGGACGGCCGTGGTGGGCGCCAAATTGAAGTCCGTTTCTTGCATCTCTATTGCGATGTAGAAAAACCAACTTTACAGTGGTCAGAAGCCAAAAAGTCCGGTGTTTTGGATCATATTCTCTGAAAATGTCGAAAAATTGCGATTTTTCGCGAAAGTTCCGTTTTTCCTGTGCCTAGTTGAAGTTCGCTTTTTCTTACGTTCTAATTGCGATGCAGAAAAGCCTAATAGGAGTCAGGAGACTAATAGGTCTAGTGAAACATCTCGGATAATTTTTTCCCGATTTTAGACAGCATTTCTTCAGATTTTACTTAAGGATCTAGATCTTATAAGTTGTACATTTTTAGTGGAAAATCGCTTTGAAGCAACTTTATAAGAAAATAATGGAGTGGTTTTTTAATCCTTTTAGATCATAATCTGTTTAAAAGATCATAATATCATCAGGGGCATATATAAAGGGGCCAGGGGACCCGACCCCTCCTCTAAAAAAATTGGACTATGTGTCCAAAACAAGTTTAAACCCTGTGTTTTAGGGTCAAATTCCCAAAATTTTTCTGGGGAAAAATTCCCCCAGACCCCCTTTTGTGTACATGGAACTCTATTATTCACAACTTTTTTTTATATTGAGTTTAAGAAAATGCAAATTTTACCTAAAAATATGACCAAAACTTAACAAAATTAGGTCTTTGACACTCATGTTTAATGCCCATTAATACCTATTAAGCTCTTGCTCAGTCTAGGAATTGATCAAAGCTTTTCCAGAGGATAAATCGGTTTAATTTTCTCAACAGCTTCCTGTAAACTACATTCTTTCTTAGTTTAAAAAATTATAAATAAAAAAATTACTTGGATATTTTAAAAAACTTATGTAATACATTTGTAAATTAAATGTATTATTCTCTATAAATTCATACATATCTGTAGAAAAGATTTTTTCATTTGATTTTTATCAAGTTAATTTAATATATGGTATGAATAAAAGGAATATAAAAATACATTTTGTTTTTCAATGTTGGAAGGTCTGCCCTTAATCTTAAGGTTTAATAGGTTTTTAAACAATTCACGCAATCTGAGTTCTTTGCTTTAAGTTCTTTTATAAAGCAAACAAGTATTTTCAATTAATATTATCTTGTAAACATGCTTTTGTTTGTCGAGCTATTGAGAATCAGAATATATGTTCTGCTTTAAGAGGATCTAAATAAAATATTTGACTAAATTTTAATTTGAAATGCAAAATATCAAACCTAAAACAAAAAAATAAGCTACAAAATTTAAGTTTAGCTGATACAATAACTGTTACAAAATGCTTGAAGGTGTGCAACATCCCCGATATGTGTTACGCGTGAAATTTTGGAATTTTGGTTTCAGCTTTTTTGTTTTTCACCAAACTCATCCCTGCATCATTGACATTGGGCGCAGCACCGCAATATGCTCGTGCGACAGATTCGGAAAGAAAGTTTTATCCTAATTACTAAACAAATAATTATATTGTTTATCAAATTAACTAACTATAATAAAATGTATTTAAAGTACATTTGGAAAATTAACATCAACAAGAATAACATATTAGTAAGAAAGAAAAGACTGATTAAGAGCTACCATCTGGAATTTTTTTTCAATATATTTGCTGGATAACATGCACATGGTTTGTAAGTCTCCTTAAATTCCTGAGAAAATACTGAAAATCTCAACTTTTTTCCTAAGGTCCCTTAAAACTCCTAAAATCTATCACTCTTAAAAAATATTCAAGATTAAAGAGATGTGTTGAAATTGTGTGGGGGTTATTTTTTAATTAAAAAAGTCCAGTTAAATGTGAAATTTTAATCTCTTGCAATTCTTTATTCTTTTCTAAATTATCTGAACTTTTTCCTGTTTCGACAGAATTGAGTGAGTTGTTATTCGTCACCTCCTGTTTTTTTAATTTACTATTTTAGAGTATGAACCCTGTATATGCATGTTTTATTGATCAATTTATATCAATAAGGTAACATTTTAATTGAGCTGGTTAACATTAGCAGGTTGACATTTTAATTCATGGGCGAATCAAACACTAAAAAAATGCATCGCATTTAATTTTGACCTAAAATTTGGTCTCTTTTTCCTCTTTTTTTAAGATTTTAGGTCTCTTTTTTCCCTAAAGACAAACCAAATGTCTGCTGGGAGCCCTGAACGTCTTATCTCAAATATTTGTTTTCAGGACTTAAAAAATTATCAAAAGTTAAGGTCACTTTTCTACCAGCAGAAGGCGTGGTGTCAGTCGGCAAGCCATGCATCACGTACTTTTTAATGGGCGGGGTCGGTTACAGATTAACGTTGTCTCGGGTTGGCATCCTTGCTAAGCAGTTTTTATGGGGGATTGGCTGTGGCGAAGGTATCTGGATCCAGGGGTGCAGAATATGTCCGAACGCCCGAACAATGTTCGGGGGAAATTCAGGCAGTTGTGGGGAAATTTTTGCCTAAGTATATAAAGAAAAAACTACAATTCCAAGTTTTCATTAGAAAAAATATTTTGGCCGCTGAAAATATCATATTCTCCTACTCTATTCTCTTCCTCTATCATATTCTCCTATTCATCCTACGGTAATTGGGTAAAAATTACAGATGTTTAGCGAAAATCTACGGATTTTGCAAAAAGAAAACGAGTTTCCTTGGTGAATACCTGAAAGTTGTCTTTTCCTTCGTTTTGACTGAGATGTAGGGGAAAACAATGTATCTATGATGGACGTGAGGATTTTCATTAAAAATAGCTTTTTTGTTTAATGACAACGATATTTTTGAATTTATAGGGACATTTTGATGAAAATATGGAGACATTTTTGGGGGAAATTTTGGAGAAAATTAATTGTATTTTGGGGAAATATTGGGCCCTGGAACATTTTCTGCACCCCTGTCTGGATCTTTGACCGATCTTTCCCTTTCTAGAAATTAAAACAATAAGGAACTTGCATGATTTTTTAAATCTATTTTTCATGCAAAAATAAGCCATTACACAAAATTTGAGGCCGATTGAGAAATTTTTCCATTGCGTGCATTTTTTCCATCAAAAATCGTGTTTTTCGAAGCAACTGAAAACGTTTAATTGCATGCACAGTGACGTCACTAATGTTTGCCTCGGATTGTCATGTTTGCCTTGGATTTCTGACTGCCACCTGAAGTGTCTAGAACAGTGGTTCCCAACAGGTGGTCCGCAGACCACTGGTGGTCCGTGAGGCCCTCAGAGGTGGTCCGTGACAAGATCTTTAAATAACTTATCCAAAAAATGTGTGGAAAATTTTTAAAAATAGTTTTCCTAATCACACATTCCAGGAAATAGTAAAAACACTACAGATACAAAAACATAAGTGTTGAAAGCAGGGTTGGCCGGTTTAAACCAGGGATGGCGAACCTATGGCACGCGTGCCACTGGGTGGCACGCGACCGGTATTTCGGTGGCACGCGACATTCACTAAAAATGACACAAAAAAACTTTAGTACTACCAGATCCCCAAAACCAGATTCAGAAAACTTTTTAGCTAGCTGAAATTCAAAACATTTTCGGGGGAGGACCCCCGAGCCCCCACTCACCTTTTAGGTGCCGTTTGGCCGTTCAAATATTACGTAACAACATTTTCTTGGTCATTTTGGACTCCCTCGTCCCCTTTTGTCAGCAAGGTAAGCAAATCCCAACCGCCCTTATAATAATTACGTAAGGAAACTGACATTAAGCCGTTAGAAAACAAAATCATGGATGCAAAAGGAGCCTGATTACTTTACACAAAAGGGGGCATATAAGGATGGGCGAAGGGGCCCTGTCCCCCTCCGAAATTCGGACAAGGTATACCAAAACAAGTTAAAACCCAGTTTCTTCGGGTAAAATTTTGAAACATTTTTTGGGGGAGTGCCCCCAAACCCCCCTTTTCTACTTCAAACTTTTTTTATAATACTCATGAAAATCAAAATCCTTCCTAAAAATGTCCGAAATTCGGACTTAGATGCACAAAAAACTTGTTTAAAACCCTGTTTTTAGGGTAAAATTTCCAAAAATTATCTGGGGAGGACCCCCAGACCCCCTTTACTTGGAACTTCATTATTAAAATTTTTTCTTAGATTAAATTCTAGAAAATGCCAATTCTACCTAAAATGTATTAAAAATCTGCATTAAACCTATTAAAGATGCATGGGAGGGACTGGGGAATAATTTTTGGCCCCTCCCGAAATAAACTTCTATATACACCACAGACTTTACGGCCCACCACTCACCACTTGAGCTCTTGAAGTTAGAAACTCCTGTTCTAAGCTATCGACACTCAAAGGAGGATTTCATTTTCCAAGGGTTTAAAGATAATTTATTAAAAAATAACAAGTGGCACACTTGACACCTGAAAATTATAAACCGTAATATAAATGGCACACTGATCGAAAAAGGTTCGCCATCCCTGGTTTAAACCATGGTTTTTTTAAAATATTTTCAGGATTTTTTAAAGAAAGTGTTATTAAGTATAATCTTTTGCACAAAATTAAAAGGTCAGATTTATAAAAAATTGACATTTTAAGGTGATTAAAAATCAGAAATCTTTTAATTTAATGGTTTTAATTATTGAATTCTCTCTAAACTTAACCTTAAATGCTTAAGTTAAACTTATTATATTTTGCAAGAGATATAGTTCATTTATTAATTTCCTTTAAAATGAAGCATTATTTCAAAGAGTAACTAAACTAAACATACACAAAAGTTATCTGTTTTTCACTGATAAAATATGGCTTGGATTTTAATTAATTAATAAAACCAATTTGTCTTATTTGTCAGTCATAAAAACCAGTTTGTTTTTTTAGTAAATTAATAAAAACCGTTGATTTCTTTAATGATAAAAACTAAAAACCAGTTGGTTTGTTTATAAACAGATAAAAACCAGTTGGGTTTTTTTACTAAATTAATAAAAACCGTTAATTTCCTTAATCGGACAGAGGTGCCAAGTATTACGATTTGACCGTAATATTTACGGACTCGATAGAAATATACGGTGTTACGGACATCGATTAAAAATTACGGATTAAATGAAGTCTCGAAAATTTCTGCGCTTTAAAAATGTGTTTGCTTCCCTTTTCTCCATGCAAGTACGATTTGTGTCATAGTTTCGTCAACTCGTAGCCTGTATAACAACCTGGGGAAACTTTAATATCGTTTCCATCAATGTTGAGTGGAATTTGGGCCTGCTATATATTGGTCTATGGTTTTGTTTGAGGGAGGTCGGAATGTTGAACCTTTCTTCCAGGCATGAGTTTCTTCTGCAGAAAATCGAGATGTCCCGCTTTTTCATTGTTTCGCGGCCCGAGAACTAATTGTAATTCAGATAGTCCTTTATTTTTTACCTTCCGGATTATTTTCAAGAAAAATCACGAGTTTTCGCGGAAAATCGTGAAAGATTCGTTTTTGTTTAATTCGCGGAGTGTACCGCTTCTGCCGCGATGCTTTCGTGGAAGGCCGCGCCCGTAAGGTTTAAGTCGGCTTCTTCTCGCGTTGTTATTGCGATGTAGAAAAAACAACTTGACCGTGGTCAGAAGCCAACAAGTCCGGTGTCGTACAACAGCTCTGGTTACGGAAAGCTTTTTTTGAAACTTGGCACCTCTGATCGGATTAATTATCTCAATCATTTATCCAATTTCAATTAACATTAGTTGCTTGCATTTCCCTTTTATTTATTAAAAAAGTTAAATTTTCTCTTTCTAAAGAAATTTCTTAAGTTCATAAATAATCCATATAATTAATTTGATTATTTTACCATTTAATAATTAATCAAATTAATTATCTTTATCAATTATCCAATTTCAATTAACATTAGTTGTTTACATTTCTCTTTTACTTCTCATTTAAAAAAAAAATAAAATTTTCTCTTTCTAAAGAAATTTCTTAAGTTCATAAATTAATCCATATATAATCAAGATAAATAATTTGATTATTTCAACCATTTATCCAAGATAAATTAACACTGATTTTTATTCACTACAATAATATTAGATATTCAAATTGGAATATTTTAGAAACAAAAATTATTTTTAAAACAAATTAATTTAATTTTAATTAAACTAAACTAAACTCATTGGTGCAACAGCCCTAGTGGGCCAAGGCCTACGATGCCCATCTTCGTTTTCGTGACCGTGGGGCCCTGGGTTGCAAGGTGTTAGGCATGTGTCCCGGTTAGGTAGTCATTCTAACGCGAGACCCCCAGTGTTTAGTTCCCAAGCACGCTTGGTCCTCATTTTATCGACCCACTGAAGGGATGAAAGGCTGAGTGGACCTTGCCCAACCCGGGAATTGAACCCCGGGCCTGTGGTGTGGAAGCGCGAAGCACTATACCACTGAGCCACTGGGGCTTTTTAATTTTAATTAATTAATTGAAATATACAAATCATTTATCAATTATAAACAACCCCTGAAATAAATGTCTCATTTACAACTCAATTTCAAACATCAATGCTAAAATAACTTATTCTGATAAAAAAATTCTAAAAAAACTTGGTTTAAACCAAAAAAACCTGGTTTAAACCAAAAAAACCAAATAAACCCGGTTTTTTTGGTTTTTTTAAAAAAACCCGGTTTTTTGCCAACCCTGGTTGAAAGATACTTCTAACTGGGAAAGAGGAAATTTCTGAGATACACGTGAAATAGGTTTGTTCGAAGACATGAGACAAATTTATTGCCGAAAATGCGAAAGTTTTTGAACACATAAATAATTTTCTATTTTAATCGCTCCTTTGAAATAATTATGACTTTTGACTCGGTTTCTTTCGGGAGAACATCAGAGTCGTCCGCCTCGCCTATAGAATTTCCTCTGCCACATCCCACAGTCAGTGCATGTCCAGTTTGCTTTTTTGTGATCAATAGAATTCCTGGTTACCTCATTCGTACTGCGCAGTTTAATTTAAAGCTTAGTACTTTCTTTCAAATTTAAATCTACTAATAATATATCACCTTATTTGTCGGTTATGAAGAAGAAGAAAAATAACTATTTTATACTGTTGTTTTTTTAAACCTGTAACTTTTGTGTAGGTGTGAAATCTTCCAGGGTTATTAGATAAAAAGGCTTGATAAAATGGTTAAATGTCTTTTATAAAAGGTATATTTTTAAATAATTAGATATAAAATAAATGTAATGTTAATTTTTCTTTAAGTTTAATAGATTATTTGATTTTCTAAGTTCTATTTAGAAACATTGTAAGACTGTTTCCCTTACTTCAGAAAAGTCAAAATTTAGACCCTACATTAGAAATGAATGCACTGAAAAAAGTTAAATTTTGAAGATACAGTTAGGGATAGAGATGGTCCACGGAGGTTGAAATTTAAGTGAAGTGGTCCGCAGACATATTTGAGTTGGGAACCACTGGTCTAGAAGGTAAATATTTATTAAAACACTCATATCGGACACTTCTGAAAAAAGAAATCAACTAAAACATAGAAATTCAATTTTGATTGCAATTTGGCTCAATGGATTCTACGTCACTGTGCATGCAAACACACTTCGCGTTTTCAGTCACGTGTTTTTTTCTCGACTTTTAAATTAAAATATTTAAGTACTTGTACACTTTTTGACAAAATATTTCATTTTTCTATACAAAAAACCATACGAAACACTTGAAAGTTTATGAAAATCTGACACATGCAAGTTCTTTATTGCAAGTCCCAAGTGCTATTAAATCATTTCGATAAAAAATAAGCAGTTTTCTACCTTAGGAGAAAATTTTTTTAAATTGCAAGGTTTATTGATTCTTATATTGGGTGGTATGCAGATTTTATTGTCATTTTCCTGGATTCTCTCTCCATCCTTTGGGGGTGACCCCTGGCTAAACATCTTAAATTAATAAGTGATGCCCCCCGCTTTGAAAAAATTAATTTATTAATACAGTAAACTCCCATTAGTTCGACGTTCAAGGGGATTTGTGAAAACGTCGTTATAAGCGGTACGGCGCTATATGCGGAATTCCATAAAACACTGTTTCAAAAACCTGTGATACCTAATCTTACCTAGATACCTTTTTAAGCGGGATTTTATCATTAAATAGAAATGAAAAAACTATGTCATAATCATTCTTACCTTCACATCTTTTATTGATATATATCTGCAATCTTAAAACTTTGTACACCGCAATCTCGTATTTTTAATTTTCTATCGGATTAAAAAAATTTTCCATAAGAAGTTGCTTCAGTTTTTTTTCCATAATTTTGAATTGGGAAGGTTTCCATTCTTACTAAGTTTGTTAGCATATCCTCTGCATTATCAATAACTGAGAGGGACTGCCTCAATACGGCTATGGAATGCGGAAGTCGAATTGGAGTAGAGGGGAGAATTTCCAAGAAATTCAGGGAGTGTTCTGATTTGTCACAAGACAACCCACGTGCCCTGCAAGGCACTGGTCATCCTTGTTCTTGAAGGGGCAACGGGGGCCATTCGGGGAAAAGGGAGCGGTTGGGGAAAACCAGTTCTACCATCTTGTTCTACTCACGTTTTCAACGGTTCTGTAGCTCATACATTATTTGAAAGGAACTCGACGACGCAATAACCAGGATTTTTTTCGGGGGACTGTAGAAAAGCGTCGAAATATGCAGGAAGTCATAAGCTAGGGCGCTATAAGCAGATAGTTTTTAATGATAAAAGGCCTATTGGTACCAGGGACCAGAGAAAAATGTCGTAATATGCGGGACGTCGCATTAAGCGGGGGTGTACTAACGATAGTTTACTGTATTTGGGATAATTGAAATTAATTTGTATAGCGTTTTGAACATTTAGTGTTAATCATTATGAAATTGAAAATAACCATTATTTATAAGTATTAAGCTGTCATGAAGTTATATAGTATATTAATGAGAGTTTTATTGCAGCTTGTTCTCTACTTGCCCGCCTTGTGCAGAAAGATGGGTGTCCCCTACTGCATAGTCAAGAACAAGTCTAGGCTTGGGCATGTTGTGCGAAGGAAGACGTGCACGTGTCTCGCCCTAAGCACAGTTAACTCGTAAGTTTTCTGGATCTCTGACATAATTTCTCTCGTTCATTCTTTGTTGATTATCCAATTTGCTCTTTAAACTGGGGAATTGAGTTCAACTAGAGATGACTGTTTCTAGGCAGTGGAGAAATATACTGAGAGCTAACCAAGTAGTTCCAGGGTTGCTGATTTTTTTGATTTTTTTAAAAAAATCAAAAAAATCGGATTTATTTGATTTAAATCGGATTTTTTTGATTTAAATCAGATTTTTTTGATTTAAATGAATAACTGGCTCTGAACTTCCTGAAACTGGTTAATAATATACTGATATTGTAATTTCAATGTGATATAATAATTTAGGATTACTTAATATCCCAATTTTGATCTATTTTATGCATTAATTAATTTAATTAATTAAGGGGAGCGGTTCGCTGCCATTTCATGACGAAATGCCCAAGCCTATCCTAAAATGGTGAATGAATAATTATACTATCAGTTACTAAAATTTGTATCCTTTCTATAACTATTTTTGCCCAATTGTGAAACCAATAACAGCTTTAAAAGAAATTGTGACAATGATTTCTAAAAAAATCTATGCCTCATTTTTGTGTAAAAATTTTAATCAATTTTTGAATTATAATAATTCAGTTAAATTAATTTTACTAAAAGTATTATGTATACTTATTTTTTTTAAATATAATTAGTAATAAAAATAAAATAAACAACTTATTGACAGTCATGTACATAGAGAATAGAGCTCTATTTGCTGTAGTTATGTAAAAGAAAACAATAGTTTGGAAAACATGACTAACTATAAAAGCAAGCTTACGATAAAAATCATTCACATGCTTGTATTTTAAAAAGTTGATGTACCAGATAAAAAAATTAAAATATTTTAATTCTTGTTTAGTTCATCACAATTATTGATTCCAAACCCTGCTACTTACCCCTTTTTGTCATAAATATTTTTGTTATTGGTAGTAAAATTTTTTCTTGAAATTGCAGGCAATTTTATGTAGAGTAAGCTAAACCTATCTCCCAGTTACATATCTAGCAGAATTTTAAAAAAAAATTGTAAAATGCAAATAATCTTGCAAACCATTTTAAAGTACACACAACTTATTTTTTATTTAAATTGTGGAAGTTAAACATTTTTGATTTAAATCAATGATTTTTTTAAAAAAAATCAAGTGATTTAAATCATGATTTAAATCGTGATTTAAATCAAGTTGATTTAAATCAAGCAACCCTGAGTAGTTCCCAGCATTATGTCCAATTTCGAGTGAATTTAGGCACTCTACTTTAAAATAATGATTAATTGGTTAATTCCACACAACAGTGGTTTTTGGTCATAATTTTTGCAAGAAGTTCTAGATTTTGAATTACGATGAGCTTTTAGAGAGAGTAGTACATTTAAATCCATAGCACCTGCCAATAAGAGCCCCCAGTTGGTGACCTTTTGAAATTTGAAGTCAGCACCATTTACCAAATTATTAAGTTTTATCTTGTTTTGATTCTATTTTTCTTAAAGTGCACACGAATGCTTAGCAGTCAACTAATTGGTTTAATTCTTTTTTCTTTGATGTATTTTTTTGCATGAAGTTTTTAAAAAATCATCTTGTATTTCTCGGCTTTCGGTTATCTCAGAAGCTCCGCCCTGCTACCGAACGGACCATCTGTTAGCTCAGATTTCTTCCTCATGGTCCGTGACATAACTGACAAAAAAAACTCATTTAGTATAGTTAAGTTTTTTCCCCTCACTGCCCCCTGTCTGCCTAAAAAAATTCCATTGAAGTCCCCTTTTGTAAAAAGAACAAGTGATAACACAAATTGGATTTTCTAAATTTTAGAACCTAAGTAAAACTACTATAATTTTCTTTGACTTTCCTAAAAACAAGAGAATTATACTATGAAATTATTAAACATACATAAATGGTGGTAACATGTTCATATAACATGTTGACCACTCTCACTATAAAAGTTTTCTTCTGGAGTAACTAAGTGGTAGATTCCCTTGTGTAACCTAATGCAGGGATGTTGCGGCTGCGCCAAACTGCGCCAAATCCTAATTCATGTGCTAAACTGCTACAAAAACCTTATTTTGAGCAAAACTGCGCCAATTATAACGATTTTCCTGAAATCGAATTATCAAACTCCTCTCACGCGAAGAATACCTTCGTCCTTAGGGAAAAAAACTCAAAATAGTCTACTATGGATCTTTTCCACATTTCTACCACTTGAATTCAAAACCGAAACCAAATATATAACATTTTTTTATAAATTTATATCCCCTATAAAATAGGTTTCAATTCGCTGCGTGAAGTCCGTTAAAAGGCGAAAATGATCGTGATTTTTTGCGAAAATTTCGTTTTTTTTTTGCGGAGTGTTCTGTTTTTTCCCCCGACTTGCGAGGACGGCCGCGGGTGCCGATTCAAGACAATTTCTTCTTGCGCTGTTATGGCCATGTAGAATAAAACTTTAAGAAACCCACAAGTCCAGTGTTTCGGAAGTCGGAAAAATTACAATTTTTCTCGGAAGTTTCGGGGTTATTTTTTGCGGAGTGTCCCGTTTTTCCCGCGATTTTCGTGGACGGCCGCGGATGCCGATTCAAGTTGGCTTCTTCTTGTGTCATCTGGTGTTCCGAAAATTGGGAAAATAGTGATTTTTCGCGACAGTTCCATTTTTTTCCACTCCTGCTTTTCTTACGAACGTCTGTTAAAGTTAGCTTCAAAGGTTGTGCAGAAAAAACAACTTAACTTTGGTCAGGGCAGTTTGAGAAGTCTAATAATATTATTTTTCTCTATTTAAGTCAGTATTTTCAACCTATGATGATTTTCTAAGTTGTAAATTTTTACAGAAAGGTCGCTTTATAGAAACTCAGTTAGATGATTATATAGTTTTTTCTTATATGATTTAAGATTTTTAAAATACCTTCAAAAATACTATATTTTTTACTTTTTTGCTCTACTTAACTAAAAATTTTTGACAATATCGTTTTTGCAATTAAATTATTACTTAAATAATTATTCTGTTTACTAATTTCCTTTATTTTTTTATTTCATTTAGTTGAATTTTGACTTATTTCATTTATTTACATTTTGCCTTTTAAAGGGGTTTTAAAACCTGATTCAGGAATGTAATTGGCACAGTGTGTGTTTGAAGCTTCTAGTGTTATGTAAAAAGGTACTCCTTGAATTTTTTTAAAAACTTTCCTTGAAAACTCCTAGAATACCCCTTGATTTTGATTTCTGAACATTTGTATGAACCCTGCATTTGGCATTTTTGTAAATAAAACTTGTAATTAAATTGGTTGCTACAAAAATGGTCTATTCTGCTACAAATTTTAAATTTAGCCGCTACAAACTGCTACAAATTTTGAATTTAGCTGCTACAAACTGCTAAAAATTTTAAATTTAGCTGCTACAGAAACTGCTACAAAATGCTTAATGTGGTGCAACATCCCTGCTAATGTGCATTGTTGGACGACACTTTCTTGTACTAGAGAAAGTGCATTAATACAATGCGAAAGAAATAGATAGCATTAAACGACTTCCTTGCCCTTTATTAAGGTTCCAAGGTAAAAATTCTTGCTTACATTTTTATCAATTCTTGATCATAAATTATACCTGGATTTACTACTGATCTTCTGTTAAGTTAATATTACTATTAGGCTAAGCGCACACTAAGAGACTTCTGTCTCGGCGACTTAAAACACTAGTCACTCGAGCAATGCATTTCTATGAGGAAATTCTTGGCCTAGTGATCTTGGTCTCGTCGCCATGTGCGCACTCTAGCTTCTTGCAATAGCCAGGGAAGCAATTTTGTCTTTGTCTCCGAGAGCAATTTTGTCTTCGTCTCCTTGTGCGCGCTTAGCCTTAGTGGTTCCCTTATTGATCTTATGTGCATTGTTGGACGACACTTTCTTGTACTAGAGAAAGTGCATTAATACAATGCAAAAGTAATAGCAATAAACGACTTCCTAGCCCTTTATTAAGGTTTCAGGGTTAAAATTTTTGCTTACATTTTTAAGTGTAACATGGTTTGGTCTAGTTCAGTTATGATAAAAAAACTGAAAGTAAACAAGAATCTTTAAATAATATTAACCTTTTATTTGTTTACAGTGAAGACAGAAATCAACTCAACAAGCTGGTTGAATCAGTGAAGACAAACTTCAATGAAAGAGTTGATGAGGTAAATATAGAAAATGCTTTTATTGAACCATTTATAAAGTCTTATCTTTGTTGATCTGTATTGATAATCAAAATGTGCATCATATTGATAAAACTTGTACATATGGTTATAAAGGTGTGGCACTGTATATTTGCACGGCCATTTTTCAACTAAACTCTACTCTAACTTCCACGGCTAGGCGTACCATTGGTTCCACCTAGACTGCTACGTCATCACGAGACCTACAGCGCATGCGCCACTGGCCGTTTTGGCCGTCCAAATATACACTTCGTAAAGGTGTAGCTGCCAATCCTCAAAGTAACCGAGGAGTTTTCAGATTTTACAGCAGGGAAGGAGTTTCTCCTGTTTTTTCCCCATTTTCAGAAAATTTCTATTTCTATGAGTTTTCCCTGCTTTGTGCTCTTGAGCAGGGTTCTCAAGGGGCAGGGAATACCTGGAAAAGTGAAAGAAATTTGCTAATTTTGGCCTAAAACCTGGAAAATCATGAGAAATAAAATTATAAAAATAACTTTCTAATTGTTAAGCAATATTCTTACCAAATAAAAACAATTATTTTAAAGTAACGCTTTAGTATATGCCTAGTGTTTGTCATTCATATTTTTGTTTAAACCCAGACTTGTTAACTCAATGTTTACACTGAATTTCGATTAAATCAGACTAAAATTTATAAATATTGGACAAAGTGTGAAATTTTAGTATAAAATGGCGTACATGTAAGTTTTTATAATAGGTTTTAATCAGTCTGAATAATATTTCATTTAGAAAGTACTTTTTTGGTGAAAAACATGTTTGATCTTAAAATATGGCGTCAATCGATCGTAATTGGATGCATAATAATTTGAGTGACAGTACTTGCTTTGTAACTGCGACCTTATCCATTATCTAAAAAATAGAAATATTTTAAAATTTAGAATTTTTTTTAAAAATCGAAGGGCCTACTCGGGAATCTGGAAAGAATCCGGACATTTCGATACCTAATACGTGTCATTTGGTTCAGTAATTAAAAAGCCTTTCTCTGGAAACCGTTCACCAGATAAGAATGGTGGAACGTTTAAATCAACTTTATGAAATTAGTACAGGTATTAAATACCATTTGAAAGTTTTGCCAATGCTGTTACATTGCTGATCTCTCTCTTTGTTCCAGATTCGTCGACACTGGGGTGGTGGTATTCTTGGTGCCAAATCCCAAGCTCGAATCAACAAGATTGAAAAAGCCAAGGCTAAAGAACAAGCCCAGAAGGTTGGCTAAGGACTGTAGATTTTGCAAAATAAAGGAAGAAACTTGAATTTGTCTTCACTGGCCTCTTAATTTTACACTTCAATTATATTAACTATAGTGCCACTCTTACACAATGGCATAGCTGCAATTTCTTCTGTTTTTTTGTCCAAATGATTGAAGCAGCCTATTTTTGCAAATAACTGAAAGGTTTTGAAATGGTGTTAACAGTTTTCTAAACACACTGAAGTTAGTGCATATTATGCTAAAACAAAATCAATAATAATATTTAAAAAGAAATAAATTTGTATTGAACTGAAATTAAAATTTTTTAAGGTGGTTGCCTACCTATGGACGTTTTTTTAATAATTAAAATGTTGAACTTATTTGTGATTTATACCAGTGTTCCCCAACCTTTTTACCACCACGGATCGGTCAACGTTTGATAATTTTACCGCGGCCCACTGGGGGGACGTGGGTGTTGATTATATTCTCGATTATTTTGATTTATTAATTTTAATTTAATTATATTTAAACATGCTTTCTAAATAGAATACAGTTACACCAAAAAATATAAACAAAGTGATTTAATTTGGAGATAGACCTAGGAATTAAAATTCCTTTTCAATGAAATGGTTAGCCCGCGGCCTGGTGCCATTTGATCCGAGGACCGGGGGTTGGGGACCACTGATTTATACAGTTAAATGCGTCTAAAAACTATGAATAATATTACAAATACTTAAATATTAAATGATTTTCAAAGTGTTTTGGCGGTCTGGGAAATAACCTCACGTGGTCCGTATGTTAACTTATATTTTGAGTTATGTAGTTTTGCGTAGAAGGGAAAAAGCAAAAATGTGATTCTGAGAAAAATGCGAATTTCTTTACCTTTTCCTTGATAAAATACCTTTTTAGTTTTAAGTAAAATTTCTGAAACTTAGGTTCTAGGAAAGATAAAGACAAAATTTAACCCTGCTGTTCTGCTCAGACTTACTCCATGTACGTAGTGTTCCGGTCAATATGACCCGATAAATAATATCACTCCTAGCAGTAAATGAATGGTGGAATTTAAGAAATAGGAAATAGTAAAATAACTACATAAATGTAATAATTGGAGGGCTCAGAATTAAAATGGACCAAGTCCACTTTTTGTCATTTTTGAGTTAGCAACACTATAACATGCACCAACTATGTAAAATTTCAGTGCAATAATGAACCAAGTCCTAGTTCTGATAATATCCGCTTGGCAGCAGCAAGTTCTGGTGCGTTAACATGTAATTTCCTATGAAGCTTTAACTTTAAACGTCTGTAGCTCAAAAGTAGCTAAAGTGGACTTGGTCCATTTCTATTCTGAACCCTCCAATTATGAAATAATTGAGTTAAGTTATGAAATGCATACAAATTAATAAAATTTACTAAAAAATATTTGTAATTATAACTTGATTTTTTACTATTTTGACAATTTACATTTATGAAAATGGGTTTTAAACGTGTGAAACAACAAAGTAGTACTTTTTAAATTTTTTTCATCTGTGGAAAATGTCTAGGGCCGACCCTGTACCCCCAAACACCCCTTTGGTAAATAGCTGAAGAATGTTATTCTTCACAACTATTCTTAAGTTCTCTCAGATGCAAATTCTACCTTAAATTGAGCTGCATTGAAGTTACTAAATAAAATATGCATGAGGGGCTAAGAAATAGGCATGCATGAGGGATTATTTTTATTTGTAATTTTTTTCCACTAAATGGGATTGTAATATTCTTTATAAAAGAATATTTTCTATTCTAGGGTATCAATAAATTATCTTTAATTATCTTATCGTTTAACTTAAATATGAATTATAAATTTTGAACATAATTTAAAAAAAATTAAGATATTAACTCAATAATTTTTGAATTGCATAATTTTGAGAAATGAATAGAATCTGAAGGTACTTATTGTGATTATATTTCAAATACTTATTAGGGTGGTCCAAAAAAACTTTTTTCAAGCCAGCCCAAACGTCGCCCCCTAATTTTTTTACTTTTACCAATAGTATCATCCTCCTTTAATTTTAGCTTTCTACTCCTATTTTTAGGGGGTGCTCAATGACCCTTCTTTTTGACACTTTAAAAATTTTATGGATTTGCTTTTAGACATCCCGTGCTTAAAAAACAATTTTTTTTCGTAAAGCCTGATGTTTCTAAGTGTCAATGAGTCTTATTATATGTAGTATTTAGTTTAATTTTTATATTTATCAAAACTTTTCTCTGGATCCGCAAAAATGCGTCAAAATCATCTGTGTTAAAATCCTGTTTTTCAGTGTGTTATAACAGCAAAACTATTCTTTGAAAAATAAAAGTTGAATAGTGCATTTTGTAGGAAATTTTGTTTACTTTAACTTTGTAATTCAAGTTATTTTCTAGAAACTAATATTTTTTGAAATATACGAAAAAATCCGAAGATAAAGTGAACATTTTGTAATTTTTTCACATATTTTTGCGTTTTTTGATATGAAGCCGACCTTCCACGTGAAAGTGAACTAGATATTCGGAATCAGCACCCCAAAAAACATATAAAACCGTCGAAGAAAATAACTTTGAAAAAATTTTTTTTGAAGCAACTGCTTGTCATAGGACTATATTACTATTTTGTGCTTTTATTGAATTTTTGTAACTTTTTAAGACAAATTGCATATTTTTTAAACAGAATCATGTTTTATGACCCTTAAAACATAATATTTGACCCCCGAAATTTTCTTTCTATTATCAAAAGAACCGAAAATAGGCTCGCTGGCGGCCATTTTGTTTTTGACCGGAAGTCCCGAACGGCACTTCCCCCAGAGTGCTTCTGGTCGATTTTGGATTTAGCATGTTTTAAACAATATATTTCCACCAATTTTGGTGGCTCTTGCTCAATCTGAACAATTATTCCCTTTAACAGCCCTGCAATTGTTGCTTCCTGGTCAACAAAAAACTAACTCCTCAAAACATTCATACTTAAAAAAAATGCTGCTTTTAACTATTTTATTTTCAATTTATTATCATATATTAAGTGTATAAATAAAGTAGGTGTCAAAATAATTTATCTTTTACTTATTTTTTAGCCAATTTAGCCAAAATTTCGGAAAAAACTAAAAAGTGCAGTTTTTTTAGGGCCATTGAGCACTAGGGTGGGTCATTTTCCTATGGCGAAAAAAATTTTTTACAAATTCTATCGGGCACAGCAAGAAAAGGGTGCCAAATGGTCTCAAACTAACATGTGTAAAGTATTACTCCATTATTATAACTCTTTTTGCCTCCGGATTGGCCTCAAATAGAACAAAAATATGTAGTTTTTCATATTTTTTTTAAATTTTATAAATTAAATTTTTTTGTCGATAACTTCTTGAAGCTCGCAAATAAGGGTCTTTAAAAGCAATTTTAATCATATTAGTCACCTTTATGAATTATCAATACAAAAACAACTGCTAAGTGGCAATGTAATATTAGGGTGGTCACAAGTTACATGGGGAAAATTTTTTTTCAACTTTTTTTAGGTCTTACCCCCCTAAAATGTGCCAATAGGCTAAAAAATGAGATTGGCAAAGTTTCAGCTCAATCCGATAATATTAACCCGTGCCTCATCGAGGTCAAAGTTCAGAAAAACAGCGATTTTTTACAAAAAATCGTAGTTTTCGCCCCATAAAACTAGAACCGTTAATCCCAGAAATCTGGTTAGGGTGTCATTTGATAGGGAATTTCATACTCTTTAACTCTGAAGTTACGGAATTTTATTTGCTAAAACGGACGGGGCGCTATTTAGCATTTTCATAGTGAAGGTCCGTGAAAAAGCGACTTAATTGCTAGAAACCTAGAACATTACAATATCCTAAAAAACTTTATCATCCGAGCTTTTTCTTTTACTTTTGGTCCCAATAGATAGTAAATCAGTTTTTAAACCCCCAAAGTGAATTCTAGGGTATAATTTCAAACCCCCTTGTGTTTACAAAAAGGAAAACTTTATATTTTTTAAAAATTTTTAAATACGCATTTTGGGACTGATAATGTGATAAAGATAGTCCAAATACATTATTAAGAGGTTAATTAGATATAGAATACCGATGTTATAGGGCCTTAACCTTTCCCTATAACCATATAATCTAAGCGAAAGAAGCGCGACTGCGAGTTTTTGCTAAACAAAGGCTTTAATACCCATTAAAGTGATTAACAGAGCTAAATTACAAATTCTTCACAAAAGCCACTAGAGAGATGTCATTTGGTGTCAGAAATGACGGTTGAGATTATGTATGTGGGTAAAATTATAACAATAGCGTCCTTCCGACTCTAAATAATAAATAAATACTGTTTTTACCAAAGTTACAGGTTTTCAGCTAAATGTGATCTTAAAAATGTTTAAATTTATTTATTTTAATATACCACAACATTCATTTGCCTATCATTCAAAGAAAATAAACTTTTTTGAAAGGTATGCTATAGCAAATGATTTCAAAAATGTTCTTTCTGTGTATTACACCTGGTGAGAAGAACTAAAATTTTACCAAGTAATTTTTTAAAAATAGTCTAAAAAATTTTGCGATAATTATCATGATTTTCTTTAAATTGAGTTTATCTATCTTTAGATTTAGGACAGTAACCTGGTTGCCCTATAAAAAATCCAGTGAAAACTTCAGAGAATATAATACTGTTGGAGTGTCTCGGTATTTTTCCGAGAAATCTTGTTTATGGTTTCTAACAAAAATTAATTATGAAAAGCATAGAAACATTTACTGTGAAATTGAAAATGTTTTTTAATATTTCATTTTCTTACATGATATTTGTCTCCTTTCACACAGGTGTAAAAACAATCGACGAATAAAGAACAAAATATTAAGCAATTAGATTATAGATCAAACATATAATGAAACATTATTATACTTTTCAAGAAAGTACTTTTCCTTGAATGATAGGCAAATGAATTTCACGGTACATTAAAATAAATCGATTTATATATTTTTCTAAGATCACTTAAAGCTGAAAACATGTAACTTTGGTAGAAATAGGATTTTTTTAACATTTAGAGTCGGAAGGAAGCTATTATTATAATTTTACTAACATATATAATCTCAAACATCATTTTTGACTCCAAATGACATCTCTCTAGAGGTTTTTTTGTGAAAAATTTGTAATTTAGCTCTGTTTATCACTTTAATGGGTATTAAAGCCTTTGTTTAGCAGAACCTCGCAGTCGTGCTTCTTTTGCTTAGATTATAGGGGTTATAGGGAAAGGTTAAGGCCCTATACTATCGGTATTCTATCTAATTAAGCTCTTAATAATGTATTTGGACCATCTTTATCACATTATCAGTCCCAAAATGCTTGTTTAAAAATTAAAAAAATATTTATATTTTTCCTTTTTTTCAAACACTAGGGGGTTTGAAATTATACCCTAAAATTCACTTAGGTGGTTTAAAAACTGATTTACTATCTATTGGGACCAAAAGTAATAGAAAAAGCCCGGAGGATAAAGTTTTTTGTGACATTGTAATGTTCTAAGTTTCTAGCAATCAAGTCGCCTTTTCACAGACCTTCACTATGAAAATGCTAAATAGCGCCCCATCCGTTTTAGAAAATAAAATTCCGTAACTTCAGAGTTAAAGAGTATGAAATTCCCTATCAAATGACACCTTAACCAGATTTTTGGGATAAACGGTTCCAGTTTTATGGGGCGAAAACTACGATTTTTGTTAAAAATCGCTGTTTTTCTGAACTTTGACCTCGATGAGGCACGGGTTAATATTATCGGATTGAGCTAAAACTTTGCCAATCTCATTTTTTAGCCCATTGGCACATTTTAGGGGGGTAAGACCTAAGAATTTCGAAAGTTGATTTTTTGTAACCACCCTAATGTAATATGCTATCATATTAACAATAGCCGTAGAATAAGGCTCTTTTTTGCCAACAAACAGTGGATGATTGTCAGTGGTACATATTTTAAATATTGGTAGTTCAGATACATTTTCCCTCAAATTTGGTGAGTACAAAGCGGTATTTTTAATTTAATAGTTATATTTTTCATAAATATGCCACGCTTTCAAAATTCAGCGGACAGTTATTTCACTGACTGGTCTTGGTATCCAAATATGATCGCAAAAATTGGTTGAAACAATTGTCGAATGATAGTTTGTTCATTAGGCAGTTATTAGACTGAAACCCAGGCCCATGAAATCATACTTCTTTTTAGGGAGGATTGACTCAAAATGGCTCCTTATGCGTTCATAAAAGTTAAAATATAGCAAATTTAACTGATTAAGATAATTACAAGTAAGTTTTGAAAAGTAATGTAGCTTATTTAAAAACTTTGGGGATAATACTGAGCTTTATGCTGAAACCGGGGATCTACTGCTCTTCTTAAGAAAATGTTTCAAAATTTGACTCTTACATTGTGGTTTTAATTTATTTTTGGACATTAGTGACTCATATGGGGTCACTTGGGATGGAATATTCCAAATATGCCAAAGAAATTTCCAGGAAAACCCCAACTTTTAAACAACTATCCAAATGTTTTCTTTGGGGTTGAAATATAACCCAAAAAAGGTACCCACCTTCTGACATATCCATTTTTATTCAAAAATTTAATGTTTTTAAAATCCTACTCAACCGGCAATAAGAGTTTTGCACATTTTTATGATTCCAGCAAGAAACTTTTATTGCCAGTTCTAACCATTGAGATATTTTAAAATATGTTGTATTACAACTCAAGTATTTCAACTCTGGTTTCATTTATAATTATTTTATAGTCTTGAATGATGATTTTTATACCATTGTGCACATTTACATTTATAACGGATTCGTGAAATCGAGGTAAAAACTTGATTTTTATTTGTCCATTTTTACACGAAATTATTATATTAATCGAAACTTTGAGGCCTATCCGGAGGCAAAAAGAGTTATTATAATCGAATAATATTTAACACACGTCAGTTTGAGACCATTTCGCACCCTTTTGTCGCTGTGCCCCTGGGAAAATGTGAAAAATTTTTTTTTGACCCACCCCATTGAGCACCCTCCTAAAACTGAAGTAGGAAGTTGAAACTTTGCCAGAATAATACTATAGGTAGATGTAAAAAAAAGAGGGGGCGACGTTGTGTCTAGGACGAAGTTTATTTTTTCCCATAGGAATGTGGACCACCCTAATACTTATATTCAGGGCTCGATTTCTAAAATAAGAGGTACCGGAACGGTAAAATTATTGGTATTAAAACTGGAAACATTTTGGAAATTTGACAATAAAAACAGGGTTTTAATTCATTTTAGGGGTTATTTTTTGTACATAGAAAGGTATCCGCTGGCCTGACGAACGGGCCTCGCGGGTCGTAGTTAGGAGACCCCTGAAGTAGAATAGGGTGGGTTGGGGTAAAATGGGTCAGTTTTAATTAACTCGATATAAATTAGTGATGGGCAAAATCGATAATTTTAGGTATCGAATACTTTGGTATCGAATACTTATAGGTATCGAGTACTTATAGGTATCGAGTACTTTTAGGTATCGAGTACTTTTTTTCAATGTCGGGAAATGAACCTGAAGGGACAATTTTTTTAGGGCCTATCCATAATCAGACTAATATTAAAAAAACTGAAAGCGATCCTTCAAAAAGCCCCGTAGCTACGGGCCTGGAGGTGAATAGAGGTGAAGGATTTAGCGGGGGAAAACCTAGCCGCGTCAAATTTCTCTCGCGGATGATAACGACTTGGGTTTGAGCGTTGCAAAATGAAAACGGAAACAGGCTGCGTTTGATCTACAGTAGGTATTATAAAGATTACTTCATTGAAAAATTTAAAACGAAATATGTCAATAAAGTATCGATACTTTTGTGGGTATCGAATACACTCGATACCTATAGGTATCGAGTACTTAAGTATTTGGTATCGATACCTGCCCATCACTAATATAAATCAAATTTAAATGGAATTATTTTCACTCATTTTTTTGTGTTATAATCTTTTATCTGTTGGCAACATTTTCCGATTGTCAAAAATTTAGACTTATGAATTTGAGAACTGAAAAAATATTTAATTTGAACGGTAAATGGTGTTGTCGAAAAAACAGGGTTTACCAACTTCCAAAATATCTATGTATTGTAATAAATTGCAGCAGACTTTTGTGATATTTTTCCATAAAAGAAAGTCTGAGAGACATTTCAAGCCAATCAGCTTAGAAAAATATAAAATATTTTATCTTTTATAACAATATTTTGTACTTGGGGTAAAATGGGTCATAGTTAGGAGGCCTTCTGTATTAAGTAAAAACAATTTTTTAAACTTATTTCCTTCAAATATACATTGAACTCAAACAAGTTTATTTTTTTTCTCCAAATGAATTATTTTAATTGCTAAATTTGAACAATATTCATTAACTTCAGACGTTTACAATTTCATTAAAGTACAACTTAAAATAAATTTCTTCAGATAAAAACGGCTTAGCCGATTGCCTTTTTTCTTATTTTCATGTATATTTAGTAATTAAATATATTTTTGACATCTTTTTGCAATGAGACCCATTTTACCCCAAGTTGGGGTAAAATAGGTCATTACTTTGATGCTAAGTTTAACCAACTTATAACTAAAAAATATTTGATAAAATTAGATCAAAATATTCTGAAAGATTGTAATGTCAAGATCCAATTGAAAGAAATCATTAAAAAGTAATAGTTTTGATGAAATAAAACTAAGAATGTGAAAGTACCTATAAAAAGTGACCCATTTTACCCCAACCCACCCTATAATTTTTTGTTCCAAAAAAGAGATTCCGGAACGGCGTTCCGGACCGTTCCGGCTGAAATCGAGCCCTGCTTATATTTATAATTTAAGTAAAATTGTTATTATCGCGACACATTTAATTTATGAGTGTTGATGAAAAACTTTGTTCTATTGTTAATTATAATGGACTTCTTTGTTTCATGATTATTGCATCATTAATTTATTAAGTTATTCATTCATTCAGAGAAAAAATTATAGTATTCCAAAACCTTATTTTCTTCCTTCATTTCGATATCATCAAGCAACCCCTGGAATTCAGTCTTCAGTGAATGGAATTCTGTCTGATGGAATGGACTTCAGTTCTGTGAATGGAATTCCGCCCTGTTTAAGTTTCAGTACTTGGCGCATTTTGCCTGCAAATAAGCTCAAAACATGGATTAAACAGAAAACTTAAATTTATTTTACTTAAAATTGCAAACACCATCATATTCAATCCAAGTGTAATTGTTACGAGCAATGTGATATATCCGGGAATTATTAATAATACCCAGTATTTTGGGTAAAGTGATAAATACTCATTGATAAATGCCATTGAATTTATCACATTGCCCGCCTCACTTCGGCATTATTAATAATGGCCGGTTTTGGCTAATCACTTTACCCATAACTTAAACGCTAAATAAAAATTATTTATTTGAACACTTTAAAAGTTTATACTGATTTTAAATAAAAAGAGTTTAAAAATTATATTTTACATTCTCTCATTTTCTTTGCTTTTAAAGTGTTTTGGGGGCCCTCTTGAAATGGGGGCCTTGGGCATCAAGTGCCCCGAAAGCCCTCCCAGAAATCAGGCTCTGGTGCTAAAAAAGAGTCAAGGTGGTCACAACCTGGAAATATCAAGAGATATATAAATCTTGGAACTTTTATAAATCTGCCTAGTTTCAAAAATAAATTCAATATTTTTCTAATTTTCTAGTCTTAAAATAAATGCATTTCCCTTCTCTTTCCTACAAAATAAAATCTCAAATCCATATAAATTACTATAGTTGCAAATGTTTAAAAAAATCTAGTGGAAATATCACGTATATTCCTTCATCCTCCTGTAATCTAGAGGTTTTAAAATTTACTATATTTTTAAAAAATCTGGGGAAGTCTGGAATTACAGGGGAATTTTGAAAATTTTTTTAAGAGGTCACATGACTCCATATGAATGAATCACCAATCACCTGGATACTCTCTTCCAAAATCAAAATGCCCTTCACCCTCCAATTTTCAAGGTAGACTGGCTTGTCTTAACTCTCAGAATTTGATTTAAATTAGTGTTTGATTTTTAAAAAAATTAAGCATTTATGCAATTCGAAAAAAAGTTACCAAGTTGAGAGAAAATAGCTGTATGCTTTAAAAAATAGCTTGCTAAATTTTTTAACTGCTAGATGTGTAACAGTTAAGTATTAAAAATTTCAAGAACAAGTTTTACTTCTGTATTTACCCTTGAGAATGAATAGGAGTAAATAGCAGGATTTGGTATCAATAGTTATAATTAAATTATTCGGTACACATAACTGTCAATAATTAGATATTACTTAATTTTATTTATTATCCCTCAACACTATTTTAGAGTTGTATAAATCAGACATGGATTCTTCAGATTTTCCAATTTTTCTGAGAATTTTCAGTTTTTTTCCTCAAACATCCCACCGCAAAAAATTAGGACAAGGTGTTAAAAATAAGTTAAAACCTTGAATTTTAGGATCAAATTTCTTAAAATTTTCTGGAGGAGTACCCCCACACCCCCGTTTTAGTACTTGGAACTCTATTTTCAAATACTTTTTTATATTAAATGCATTAAAATGCAAATTCTACCTAAAATATATTGGAAAACAATAAGGTAAATGTGGGTATAGTGGACACTGTACCAATAGTGGCCACATAGCTGATTAATTTTAAATAAAACGAGTTAGAGGCATCGAACAGTGTCCAAATTCATAGGCATAGTAGATTGTGCAATCAGGTAAGCTGATAAATTACCACCGATACCATAGATCAGCATGGGAAGGATATTTAAATATTTGAAAATAACAACATCGGCCGAGTGACTGAAATTTGATTTTGCTTATTGAATCGCGTAAGGAAACGAGTAAGTCGGAACTGATTTTTTCGTATTTATTACCGCTTGATTGACTTTTAAATTTATATCAAGATAAATAAGAGTGTATAAAATAATACTGAATAAAATTTATTTGAAAATGCTGACTTTACGATGATTTATGGGGGTGTCCACTTTACCAACACATAATCTTAGACGGAATGGGACGATTCGGCGCGGCCGTTTGGGCGCCGGCCCGTTTCGGCGCGAGACAAAAATGTTTTTCTTCGAATTTTTAGAAGGATTATGAAAGAGTTCTATTTACTTTCATTTTACTTCTGGTGCCGAAACGGCCAGCGCCGAATCGGCCCGCGCCGAAACGGCCCCGCGCCCAAACGGCCAGCGCCGAAACAGCCGCGCCCAAACGGCCGCGCCGAATAGTAGTAGACCGAATCTTAGATTTTCCAATAGTGGCCACCGCCAATGGCGTCTAATAGAAACATAAATAATACTTAATTTGAATCAGTTTTTCTTCATAAACTGTTGACTGTGCTTTAAAATGAGGGTTAAATAAATTTGGTTTCATTCTGGCTTCGTTAACCAATGTTTCTAAAACATTGAATTACATGCTAAATTCCTCTCAAATCAGCTACAGCGTATAGACTTTGGGCCGAAAACTATCAATTTCTTTTAAAATAAAGCTAATTTGATTGAATCTAAAATACATTTCGTTGGGAAGGAAGATTTAATTAGAAATAAACGACTATACCAAGAAAAACCCCTCAATTTCATGCATAAACCCCTCATATAGGCAGAAAAAGACAGGTGTCCACTATTGATGCAAGAGGTGTCCACCATAGAAGCAACAGCTTCATCTATGTGGCCACTATAGATGCAATTTGGAGTACTTTTAAAAAATTAATTAAAAATACTTTGCCCAATCTTATTAAAGTTTTTAATAGTAAACTCGAAAGAAGAAGATCCAATTAACCCAAAAATAGGATGATAACCGTTTCGAAGCAAATTGATTGGTATTTATTAAGAATTTAAGCAAAAATTTTCCTTAAAGTGTCCACTATACCCACATTTACCTTATATTGAAAGTGTCGTTCACGCAGTTTTCTGGCTTTTTGCATTTTTGTCAATCTCATCCCTGATAAATTTACATTGCTTAAGAATTAAATTAATATAACTGTGTGTGAATCAATATTAACTCATGAAATTTTTATGCAAAAATCAGGCAGGGTTATGTTTTTGACTGAACCTTTGCCTTGTGTCCACAAGTGAAGCATAAGCATAGTGTCTGGTTGTGTGAGTGTTAGTTATAAGAAAATGAGTGAAAAGTATTTTGGTAAGTAAATGATCCGTTTTTGTATTTTATTTAATCTTATTAGTGCTTTTAAAAAAATTAGAGGTACAATTCCATTATTTGTCTGATTAAATGCTGCCAAGGTGTTGCAGCACCAAATATTTATGATTGTCATTGCATGGTTCGTACGGTGCCTTAAAAAGTACTTTTTGTATTCATTTACAAGACCCTTATAAAGTACTTTGCTAAATTCAATTACAATTCAATTCACAATTGCTAATTTCAATGTCATTAAAAAGTGCTTAATTGTCGGCAGAAATAGTAAAATTTTCTTGTACTTCCTTCAAATGTAGGGTAAAATTTTTCTTCGGTAATTTCAACTGTTACATTTCACTCAAACAATTCAACTTGAGTAAATGTTCTTATAGAATTGCACATGACCACCTTTTACCATTTAAAAAACTTTTATTTTGCAGTCATCAATTATACAATGTAAGTTTAATATCTAATATGTAAGCTAATTAATGTTATTTCTATTTGAGAGACAAAAATAAACTCAAATATTCTTGAAAACATTTTATTGAAAGTTTGAAATGTGTACAAGTAGGTTATTAAAACATCTCAAAAATCCTTAGAAAGTAGTTAAAAAGTGCTTAATTTTACCCTTCCTGTACCCTTTTACCTTTTCTGTACAAAACATGCATTGGTATAACTATGTATTTCAATCAGTTTGTTGGCAAATTTTTTGTTTTTAAAATAGTTAAATGATTACACAGGACAGATGGTAGAGGCATAGCCAGAGAAAAATTTGTGGAAGAATATTGAAATTTAGGGAATGATTAAATTTCAATTTATTTTTTTTAATTTAAAAAAATTACCTGTTTTGAAGGGGTTGTATCCTAAAATCCACCCCTTGGTTAAGTTTATAGCCAGCTGTTAATTGTTGAAAAAGTTATGAGTGGCTCTACCCAACTTTTTTTTTTACCATGATTGGAAAAAATAGCAACATTACAGGATCACCATCGTTGCTAATTATTAAATTGTAAGCGAATGAAAATTTCTTTAATTAAAGAAGACATAAAACCTTAAAAAAATTATACTTTCTTTAAACAAATTTAAAATTTTTAAATTGAGTTACCTAATTGAAAGTCTTCCTTCAACAACATACAGTAAGTTAACGATATTTATTGTTTTGTGAAAAAGTACTCTTTCTACGAACCTCTTTTATCCATTGATAACACTGCAAGTTTTTTGGCCAAAGATATTTTTATAGTGTCTCTTTCTAGTGGTAACTTTTTATGCTGATTTCAAATCTGAAATCGGAATTTTTCCATCACCCACAAGTTTCTGTACAATTAAATTTTTTATCTGTCGCTAAGAGTGGTGCTTAGCAACAGTTTTCAATTACAAGTATTAAATTAAATGATTTATTTGATGATTATGATGAGTTTTATTGATATCTACTATAAAAAAGTTTTTATTACTTAAATCATGCATTAAGTTATGGTGTAATCGTTAGGGTGTATCGACATTTTTTTTTGATTTTGATGATGTGTGTGGCCCTTAGAAATTTTTTCTCTCCTCTTTCATAAACGTTGGCACGTCCCTGGATATCCTCTGAGTATTCACGGAGATAGGGGACTAGTAAATGTTTCACTGTGTAATGTTTGAAGTAACTATGAACCCCTAAAAAGCTGCTTAAAAACACTCTTTGTGACGCAAAACTCTAATAATTTTTCTAAGGGGCCTGAAAATTTGGAAAGTATTACATATACCCTCCATCCGATATGGCCTCCTCCGAAAATCTGGTCTGGACCAGCCTTTGACACGTAAAATCTCTTTTCTATGGTACTCCATTTTATGGTACTAAGTGAGATGCCTCAGTAAGTATTTATTTACTAAACTTGTGTATAACCCCAAATTTGGAGAATATCCACATTCACAGCTCTTCGCCCACATTCGAAGAAATAAATGAGCTCACAACTCCCCAACTGCCACATGTCGTTAAAGAGATAACTCGATCCCATATCCCTGGTGACAAATTTCTTCGTTTTTTCTCAAGGTTTTTTCTCAAGCAAGGCTGTTTATGTGAGCCTTCGTGATCGCGGAGACTTGTCCGTAGGCTCGACATTTTGGTGGTTCTCGGCACGTTTTGTTCTGGAGTGTCATATAAGAGTGATGGGGGCTTGTTTACGAAAAAACTCCATTAACTAGTGTCACTCGTGAGAAAATCTGCCCTTGGGGATGATGCTACAAGCTACATTGAAAGAAAACATTTCTATGATTTTACTAAATAACACAGGCTTATAATCATAGCTGATGGGTTTTCAGTGGATGCCATCCCACGGACAAAATCTTAACTTCCTTTGTTTGCTATTCATTTTAAGCGCGCATAATAGATAAAATGTATTATTTCATTAAGTTACCCCCAGTGGCGGATCCAGCCTGGACTAGGGAACAGTATGGGGTTTTTAAAAAGTTAAAAATACGTTGCTCTCACCCCCTAACTTTGTTCCAATGGACAAAAAATGATAAATGCAAAATTTTAGCCAAATCGGATAATATTTACCCGACCCTCAAATGCCTTAAAGTTTTGAGTTTTTTGTTATTTTTTTGAAAAACAGACAAAAAAGTCCAAGATAAAATCTTCAGATTTTTTCGCAGTTTTTTATGATGAACTAAAATTGTTCAAGATATAATGCCATATAGGTTTAATTTTTTTATCACTCCTCATTCGGGAATAGTAATTTTTTTAGTGTTACGCAAATGTTGTAAAGTTGTTTTTCTTGCACTTTGAAAATGCTATTACTCTACAACCCCTTAACTCAAAAACATAAAATTGGGATCTTTTTGTTCGTAACTTTACTATCTTTAAAGTGATTTGCATTAAAAACAACATACTTTCAAAAAAAAATTAAAACAAATTTGAAGAAAAGGTAAATAAATAAAAAAATTAAATATAAATTATAATTTTTAAAAAAATTTTGAAACAAAATATTTATTGAAAAGAGAGTACCTCTGGTTAGAGGATTGTGTGAGAAAACTCCAGCTCTCAAGCGTCGCCTCCAGCCATGGACCGGTTTCGCCCTTGTTAGGGCTCATCAGCACGGCTAGGAAGGCAACGCAAGAGAGCGGAGGGAGAGCTTTTAGTCTAGCCTAGCCGACTATAATAGTCCAGATAATTCAGAGATATGAATAGATGACTTAAGGGAGTTTGAACTAGCTTAAAGTTAAACTAATTTATTTTCGCTAAATTAGATTAAATCTAAGGCAGTTCTTTCACGCATACTTTCCTTGAACTAGATTAGCACTTAAGCTAGTTTAACTTTTTATGTGTGAACGTAGTATAAGCGTGCATCTTAAGTTTTATGGTGGCCTCGACGACGATGCCTCGGGCAGTGGACATCTACCCCATCTCTCTGTCCACACAAAGAGAGTGCGGTCCTCTACCATGAGATGGTATTTGAAAATAGCATTTTGGATCATCTGTTCGGCTTTTTCACTGTGGTGTTTTCTTTTTATGTTCCTTATTAATATAGCAGATTATTTCTTTAACCCCTTATAACATCACAAATTTATCCATTAATAACGCCATTTTTTCTAAAAAAAACCCTTTTGAAACCTTTCATTTATCAAAATTTAAACATCGAGCAAAACAATTCGCATTTTTAGTTAGTACTTGTTCTGGTATAGTATAAATCAATTGTAACAAAAGAAGTACCATTAAAACAATTTCGCAGATATTTGTAGAAACGCAAAGAATGCTTACCTCTTCTCCCGGAAGAAAAGTAAAGAATCTACACATGCTTTCGGTATTTTAATTACTTCCCATTCAGATTGTACACATCCGACGGAACTCATTCATATTAAAACGAATCGCTGTTGCATACCGCTGCTGTGAGGGAATTTCTCATAGAACTTTCATGTTTGCAAATTACAATTAGCTTCTGGTTTCAATTAGCTTATTCAAATGAAATTCCTGATGCATACATGTTAGGTTTTGTTGGTCGAAGAATTGTTAACTTGGGTTTTGTAATTTTACTCACGTTTTTTCTTCTATGTCTTTTTAAAAACTTTGGAAAATAATAAAGTTTTTACTGGTTTGAATGATTCTTCTGAAATATTTTGTGAGACCTTATCCTCTTCTCATTTATTAAAAGAAATCAGACCTCATCTGGAGAAAATCGAAAAACGTGCAATTTGTCCTAATTTTGAACACCAGTGTATTTGGCTTATGATATTTACACAATTCCCAAATTATTTCTTTGGATGAACTAAGGACACGAAGATTAATCAAGATAAAGATTTATTCTGTGCTTGAAATAAATAATGTCTAAACCTATTTTCAGAAAACTTCCTAAACATATTTTAAGACATAGTATGTCATTTAGATTCAATTATTTCAAGAGATGAAATAATATATTCTATTTCTGCTCGCTATTATCAGTATCATTACACATAATCCACGGGTCCACAGCATTTTATTTCCGTAACCCTAACCTCGAACCTGAAGTGTGTCTCCGACAAAGCAGAATTCTAATCGAACTAATCCTCCATTTTTCCGCTAGAGAGGCTTCTCTAGCTAACGCAATAAGCAGCTTGCGATGCGAAGAAAGCGGAGCATCAACCGCTATTACCATCTCGGTAATTAAGACGGCCTAGCTGAGACTGTGACGGGTTCTCGGCTTCTCGCTATAAAATGCTAATTCGCGGAAATGTCTTGAATGAACTGAACTTAAACCGTCTCTTTAACAAACGTTGGTTTTGAGGATCTTTGAGTGCGGTTTTATAGTAGGGCTTGTTTTGGGAACTGTTATGTACCTCGTTTGAACATCATAGCCCTAGCGTAACTGAATGGGCTTTTATTAAAATGAACTAAAATTAGTACCTTTAATTCAGGTTGTAGAAGTTTAAACCTTAAAATAGTTTTGAATGCGGTGGTAAATTCTCCGTATATTCGACTATAATTAAACAATGGTTTTAAAATTTTCAGAATTAAGAAATACAACTTTCTCATGATACCTTTTTTCACAGTGTAAAAGTTAAGTACTCAACATAATTTTCTTATAACATTACGATAATTTTCATAATTTCTCAAAATTTTGGGATACTACTTTCTTTAATGCATAATTTTTCACTGAGTACCTTTTGTAGTGTTAATTGAATGTTTGTATTTTATTTTGTAAAGGAAACAACCCTTTTCTTTTGCAAAAACATTTTGGATCCAAACTTGTCAAATCTCCCCTACAAAGTCATTGAAATTATTGGATCATCAAACCATTTGATGAACAGAAAAAAATTCATGTGGTCAAGACTTCCCCATAATTTTTTTCAAAGCCTTTCTCAACTAAGGTGAAAAATGATTTGTGCTGGCTATTTAACTAAACTAATTCGTAAAAAATTTCGAAACATAACTCTGTTTTATCACGACTTAATTTTAATAAATAACAACACCTTGTGAAGGAAATACTACTGACAAATGAAAGATGAGAAAACCATGCCGTTCAAGTACAGTAAAATCCCCTTATAACATTCACGGGTCTGTAAAATTTCTTCGTTGCAATGGTACTTCAATAATTCAACTAAAAACGGTTGAGGACTTCAGGACTGTCGTAGTAAAGGGACTTTTTGTTGTATCGGAATTTGTTGTAACGGGATTTCATGTATTACGTAAGCAAGTTTAAACGGAAATGCGCCCCCTTAAAAGCAGGTAATAAATATAAAACACCCATCCTTATAAGCAGGTTTCCATTCGCGTATTCTTGCTGATTAGTGGAGGGGGGGGGCGAAAATGACTAAAAACATGCTTACGCAATTCGGGCTTTATTGCGATATCGCCTGAAAGAGATTCTATAGTAAAATAAGAAACTTTTTTTATTTTAAGCAACTGTCAAACTATGTTTACGGTCTGTTTTTTTAAAGTCATGCGGAGAAACAAACACCCAAGGTTTCACTGTAGAACTTGTTTTACCTTTAGAGTACTTTCTATGCAAGGAAAAAAACTTGACTTCGCGGGAGGTTTTTTTGTATTCGTTTTTCTATTTCAAATGTGAAAATGAATTATTAATTTCATCACGAACAATATGGAATATTTGTTTTGATACTTTCTCGATATGTATCCTGCTAAAAATCGCAAATCAATTTCAAACGCTAAAGACTATAATTATTGCCGAAAATTACAGACCAAACGATTAGGATAAAGATTATATCGATGGTTACAATAAAATTAGCTGCTATTTGAATATTTGGCATTTTAAAACAGTGTGATAACTTTTATAGGCATAGGAAATGACATAGTACCCATGCTACTCCATAAAATTGTAATTGTAAAATAAGGAACTTGCATGTGTCAGATTTTCATAAACATTCAAGTGTTCCGTATGGTTTTTTGTATAGTAAAATGAAAAATTTTGTCAAATTTTCAAAAAAGTGTACAAGTAATTCAATATTTTAATTTAAAAGTCGAGAAAAAAACACGTGACAGTAAACGCGAAGTGTGTTTGCATGCACAGTGACGTAGAATCCATCGAGCCAAATTGCAATCAAAATTGAATTTCTATGTTTTAGTTGATGATTTCTTTTTTCAGAAGTGTCCGATATGAGTGTTTTAATAAATATTTACCTTCTAGACACTTCTGGTGACGGTCAGAAATCCAAGGCAAACATTTTAGGCGAAGTCCATGATTAGTGACGTCACTGTGCATGCAATTAAGCGTTTTCAGTTGCTTCGAAAAACACGATTTTTGATAATTTTTTTGCAATCGAAAAATTTCTCAATCGGCCTCAAATTTTGTGTAGTGGCTTATTTTTGCGTGAAGAATAGATTAAAAAAAATAAAAAAAATCATGCAAGTTCCTTATTGTAGAAAAAGAGTGGAAAATTTGATTTATAATGTTAAATCAAGCTTTTAATGAGAATTCCGTAACAATTAATTGTTATTAACTGTATCTTTATGCCTAATATAAGAGAATAATGGCTTTCCTAGCCTTAAAGGAATTTAGAATGTTGAAATTTGAAGCAGATGTGTGTTGTAAACTATTCTCTCTCACGCAGCGATGTGGCATTCTGAGGGATCATGTCTCAATTATGACATTTGAGATGTTACAACATCCTTCGTGTGGTTATTAATAGATGGAAAGGCAGTAAACGTGCTAGTGACTACGTTTGTAAATGAAATATATTTTATTAAAAGTTAAAGTCATTTTTCCTATCTTATGCGTTTCAAAAACTTCTTTTAACTAATTATTTCAGTCTGTTGATAAAATCTTGAATATAACTAATGTACTATACCTTAAGGCAGTGGTGGCGAACCTATGGCACGCGTGCCACTGGGTGGCACACGACCGGTATTTCGGTGGCACGCGACATTCACTTAAAATGACAAAAAAAACTTTAGTTCTATACCAGAGATTTCCTACTACCCAAAAACTCCCTAAACAAACTTCAGAACACTCTTTAGCTTGCTGAAATTCAAAAAATTTTCAGGGGAGGACCCCCAACCCCCGCCACTCACCTCTTAGGTGCTGTTGGGCAGTTCAAATATTACGTAACCCCATTTCCTTGTGGTCATTTTGGACCCCCTCCTCCGTTTTGTCAGCAAGGTAAGCAAATCACAACCGCCCTTACAAATACGTAAGGAAACTGACATTCGGCCGTTAGAAAAAAATATCATGGGTGCAAAGGGAGTCTGATTACTTTACGCAATAGCTTATATAGGGGGCGAAGGGGCCCCGCAACCTCCGAAATTCGCACAAGGTATACCAAAATAAGTTAAAACCCAGTTTTTTTTTTGGGGGGGGGGGCTGGTGAAATTTTCAATTTTCTGGGGGAGTGCCCCCAAACCCCCCTTTTCTACTTGAAACTTTATTTTTCACAACTTTTTTTTAATCATGAAAATCAAAATCCTACCTAAAAGTGTATGTTCGAAATTCGGATTAGATGCACCAAAAACTAGTTCAAAACCCTGTTTTTAGGATCGAATCTAAAAAAGTGTCTGGGGAGGACCCCCTTTACTTGGGACTTCATTATTGACAACTTTTTTTAGATTAAATTCTAGAAAATGCAAATTCTAACAAAAATGTAATAAAAAGCTGTATTAAACCTATTAAAGATGCATGGAAGGGACCGAGGAATAATTGTTGGCCCCTCCCGAAATTAATTTCTATATACACCACTGACTTTACGGCACACCACTAGACTTAAGCCTTCGATTGGGGCCCTTGAGTACTTGTAAGTTGGGTCTGTTGGGGAGGAAACTCCTGTTCTAAACTATCGACTCTCAAAGGCAGATTTCATTTTCCAAGGGTTTAAATATAATTTATTAAAAAAATAACAAATGGCACACTTGACACCTGAAAATCATAAACCGTAATATAAATGGCACACTAATTGAAAAAGGTTCGCCATCCCTGCCTTAAGGGTATATTAATAACGTTTACAATTTATTACGCAATTAAATTAGTAAGGTGAAATAATCAAGTTATTTGGAATAATTTAGCTAATAATATTCCTTTTAATTAATTAATAATTTTGCACTTATTGTCCACTAACCAGCGATAATGGTGAAAGACTCCTTTCATTTACCTTGCCTTTCTGGAATTAAATCTGTTCTAGGAATGCTAAGTCATTCCAGCAGATGAGTGGAGGACTAATCAATGGTCACCACTTTTTCAGTTATAGTCGGCTAGACTAGTACTTGCTCTCTTGCGTTACCTTCCTATGCCGTGCTGATGAGTCTTAACAAGGACGAAACCGGTCCACGTGCTGGAGGCGACCCTTGAGAGTTGTGAGCTTACAATTATACTCTTGTTGACAAAAAATGCAACTCCATTTTGATGAAATTTGCACAGCAAGTAACCTTTGTAGAAGCAAATAAACTACTAAATTTTCAGAACAAAAATAATTAAGCATCGGATAATTTCCTTCTTTGTGTTGCATTTTTATAAACAGGAGTACAGTTCATAAAGTTTCGATAGAAGAAGCTCTTATAAAGAGTTGAGTAACTAGTCTTGATAAAAATTATTAAAAGAGTGTGATTTGGCGAAAGTCCCTTCGCCAAATTGTCACTGTTTGATTACTAATGAATATTTGAATTTTTTTTGTTTTAAACGAGCGATCGGATCTAAAATAGTGCCAACTTGGCTACCGATGAGGCTTCAGTTAACTCTTTCAAAAGGTGAAACAGCTGGTTTTTATAGGAGCTTCTACTGTACCTTCTAGAAACTATCGTATATATGACAAAATGGTATTTAAATATTATTCATTGAGGGGATTTTCTAAGAGGTTAATGTAAGGAAAATTATGTTTACAGGGACTAATAAATATTTCAATTTTTATCAAAAAGTTCAAAAATGCCGAAGTTTATAAATTGTTCTCTTCATTGAACTAATTTTTGGGAAAGGAGATTTAGGATAAAAAAGGGGGCTATTTTATATATTCCTTGTAGGGTGCAGTAAATGCATGCAAAAGCGCACACATTGAATGAATTCGCAACATTTCATTCATTGTTTCTAGTTTTTTTATTATTATCTTATTATTTTAATTTTAAAAGAAGAAATATAAAAAATTGTTGTAGTATTTACTTTTTTTCGCTTTTCTTATAAATACAGGGTCATCACTGAATCACTCTTGTAATGATTCCTAATGACTCATCAGGAATCATTACAATAGTGATTCAGACAGGCTCACAACTTTTATATCGAAATATATCCTAACTGTTATTCTTCCAAACTGAAGAGTCTTGCTTTCATAAGAAATCCCATTCGAGCAGTATTTCGCTGTCATCCCATCAGAGCCTTAATGCAGACGGTTGTTTTTCTCCAAGTCTTGTTGCCTTCCATTAAGCTGTTGTAGCGTTGCCCTGAAATCCTTTCGTAAATAGGAAGTTGCTCCGGATCCATCTGGCTCAAGACGCGATTTTAGTGTCAGTGGATTGACTCACCTCCCCCCTTTCAACAAATCCCGGTTTTATAAGTTAGACGTGGGTGTATTTAGAAATTCTATTCCAACCCCTTTCCGTGAAAACTACTATATGCATAGTTTCGAGTTTGGGACTAACTTTTAATAGGTGTCACTGGGTGCTAAATGTTTCGTAATATATAAGAAGTAATATATATTTCTCCTTATATATTAAGGAATATACAGGGTGTTTCAAAAGTCCGTTTCGCGGCTTTTATTTGGAACCACCGTGTCCTAGGGTCACCGAAGTAAGTTCTATCCCTAGGTAAATGACCCTGGAGAATCCATTGAGAGGACTTACAGAGCCCCTAGTGGCGAAATAAAAAATAAAAAAAATTAATTTAGAAACTAAAGGAGATAATGCAAAAACCTCAATTAGAGTATTGTTGCCAACATTATGTAGAACTCACTGAAAAAAATTTCATGAATATAAAGTGAATATTCGCGGAGATATTAGCATGTGAAAATAGCACTTTTTCAGGGGTCAGAAAAGAAAAAGTTCGCATATTTGCAAATTTTTCAGTGTTATTGAGTAGTGTTGTTTTTTTTAGTTGAATAAAGGTAAAATTTAATCAAAACATTTAAAAATCTTGCAAATTTGCGAACTTTTTCATTTTTGAGGTCTGAAAAAGTGCTTTTTTACATGCTAATATGAAATTTTTTCAGTGAGTTCTTCATAACGTTGACAACAATACTCTCACTGAGATGTTTGCTCTATCTCCTTTAGTTTTAAAATTAATTCTTTTAACTTTTTTTATTTCGCCGCTAGAGGCGATGTAAATCATCTCAATAGATTCTCCAGGGTTACTTACCTAGGGGTAGACCTTACTTCCGTGACCCTAGGATACGTTGGTTTCGAAATAAAAGCACCGAAACGGACTTTTGAAACACCCTGTATAAGGAGAAATTGAAAACCTTTAAAAAGTACTTATATGAAAAGACTTTTAATGATTTAGGTATACATTACGTTTAGGAACCGTTTAATCAGTAGTTCCCAACTCAAATATGTCTGCGGATCACTTCACTTAAATTTAAACCTCTGCGGACCATCTCTATCCCTAACTTTATCTTCAAAATTTTAATTTTTTTCAGTGCATTCATAGTCTAAGAGCTAGCAGCGTTTTCGAGAGAGAATTTTAGAAAAGCTAGTTCTTTAATATATCTTTCCCTATGCTATTTCGAACAGCGAAAGGGGTACCTGGCTGCCGGTAAGCGGTGGCACAATTAGTGCGCATCCCACCTTTACAGGTAAAAATCTTGATTTTTAAATCATTTTAGAAAGATTTTTTTCATTTTCACTAACTTCTAAACACTATTAGAAAAATTAATTTATTATTGCCAGCACTTTGTGTCGGTGGAAATAACGTGCCAGATGCAGTTTTTGATAAAAAAAAAGCATTTATTTCGCACCATTTTAGAATTGCTGTCATTTTAATATTATTTTATATAGATATCAATAAACCCGAAATTAATTTGCCAGCACATAATTCGGGTGGAATCAATAGCAAGACCGATTCAAAGTTGTTAAAATACTCACTGGCGTTCAAAATTAAGAGAAAGTGCACATTTGTTCGATTTTCTCCGGATCTAGCGGACATATTGTGACGAAATTTGGTATGAATATTGGGGTTAATATAATACCCAATATATATTTATTCAAAATTTTAATACACACGCATGCGCAGGAGTTTAAAACATCAGAATTGAAAGGTATGAAATAGCGGTTTCAGAATGGAATTTCAAAATGCTAGTTTGAATGATTCAGAATGCTGTTGTTAATCAACAAAAACATTAACTTCAAACATTTTAGAATGCCTGTAATTTTAATATTATTTTATATGTATATCAATAAACCCAAAATTAATTTGCCAGGATTTAATTCGGGTGCAATTTAATAGCAAGACCGATTCAATATTGTAAAAATACACTTCATGTGCACTTTCTCTTAATTTTGAACGCCAGTGTGTATTTTTACAACATTGAATCGGTCTTGCTATTGAATTGCACCCAAATTAAATCCTGGCAAATTAATTTTGGGTTTATTGATATACATATAAAATAACTAGCTGTTATACCCGGCCTTGCACGGGTGGGGTGTATAAATTTATTTTTTAAAATATTTCTTAAAATACATTTATAATTTTGTAAATTAGCAATATTACAAATCATCCCGGTATCCCAGGCGCCTCTTTCCTATCCCAGTGTTCCCGGTAATCTTATCCCGTTGCCCGGTGATCATGGTAATTTTTCTAATCCCGGCTGCGTTCCCGGTAATTTTCCTATCTCAGTGTTTACGGTAATTTTTATATTCCGGTATTCTGGGTGTCTTTATGGTAAATTTCCTATCCCAGTGTTCTCGGTAATTTTTCCTTCCCGATGTTCTCGCTAATTTTCCAATCCCGGTGTTCTTGTCACTTTTTACAATTCCGATGTTTCTGATAATGTTTAATAAATATCTTGGTTCCTTTATAAAATAACAAATTTGAAACCGTAGTAAAAAGTCTAGTGAACAAATTAAGAAATTTAAAACCAGTGTTTAAAACTAAAATAAAAGATCTAGTAAATGAAAAAGTCAAGTGATCTGTGTCTCATTTGAAACAATGTTTTATTTTTAACTCGTTGTATGACTGGTAAAACAGGTTTTCAAACACGGAAAAATAAGTGAAAAAAAGCAGGAAAAACGGGAAAAAAAGAATGAAGGACTGATTTTCTCTTTATAAATTATAGCCTATGTGTTATTCTGATGTATAAGCTACATTATGGTAAAATTTCATTAAAATCCATTCAGTAGTTTTTGCGTGAAAGAGTAACAAACATCCGGACAAACATTCACAATTATAATAGTAGTAGGATATTAAAATTACAGGCATTCTAAAATGTTTGAAATTAATGTTTTTGTTGATTAAAAATAGCATTCTGAATCATTCAAACTAGCATTTTGAAATTCCATTCTGAAACCGCTATTTCATACCTTTCAATTCTGATGTTTTAAGCTCCTGCGCATGCGTGTGTATTACAATTTTGAATGAATATATATAGGGTATTATATTAACCCCAATATTCATACCAAATTTCGTCACAATATGTCCCCTAGATCCGGAGAAAATCGAACAAATGTGCACTTTCTCTTAATTTTGAACGCCAGTGTGTATTTTTACAACTTTGAATCGGTCTTGCTATTGATTCCACCCGAATTATGTGCTGGCAAATTAATTTCGGGTTTATTGATATCTATATAAAATAATATTAAAATGACAGCAATTCTAAAATGGTGCGAAATAAATGCTTTTTTTTATCAAAAACTGCATCTGGCACGTTATTTCCACCGACACAAAGTGCTGGCAATAATAAATTAATTTTTCTAATAGTGTTTAGAAGTTAGTGAAAATGAAAAAAATCTTTCTAAAATGATTTAAAAATCAAGATTTTTACCTGTAAAGGTGGGATGCGCACTAATTGTGCCACCGCTTACCGGCAGCCAGGTACCCCGTACGCTGTTCGAAAGAGCATTGGGAAAGATATATTAAAGAATTAGCTTTTCTAAAATTCTTGCTTTTCCGACGTTGCTAGCTCTTGTACTATAGAGGGTCTAAAAATTTTGACTTTTTTCTGAAGTAAGGAAAACTGAGTCTTATAATGTTTTTAAATGGAATGAAAATCAAATAATCTATTAAACTTAAAAGAAAAATTAACATTACATTAATTTTATATCTAATTATTTAAAAATATACCTTTTATAAAAGACATTTAACCATTTTTATCAGGCTCTCACAAAATTCAACAAATAAAATAGAATCCATTATTAATTACGATTGCTTAGGAAATATAATAAGAAAATTCTTTTTTTTCCTGCAATATACCTTATAAATAAAAACTTCAATTTATCTCATAGGAGAGGCTTAACCATGTAACTTTCATCTTTTATGTATGTATAGAAGACTATAATACTTTACAAATGACAATAATTGTTCCGATGAGTGGAAATGGTGTTGGTTTTAATCAATTCTAGTGTCCTCTCATGGATCTATTAACCCTCGAAGGGTTCACACCCACACATAAGTTACAGGTTTAAAAACAACAGTATGAAATAGTTATTTTTTCTTTTTCATGACCAACAAAAAAGGTAATATATTATGAGTAGAATTAAATTTGAAAGAAAGTACTTAGCTTGAAATTAAACGTCAGGACAAATGAGATAACCAGGAATTGTGTTGATCACAATAAAGCAAACTGGACATGCACTGACTATGGGTTGTGGCAAAGGAAATTCTATAGGCGAGGTAACTGATGTTCTACCAAAAGGAACCGCGTCGAAATTCAATAATAATTTCTAAGGAGCGATTAAAATAGAAAATAATCTATGTGTTCAAAAACTTTCGTATTTTCGGCAATAAATTTTTCGTATATCTTCGAACAAACCTATTTCACTTATATCTCAGAAATTTCTTCTCTTCATACCACGATTTCTAGGAGACCCTCGTCTGACCATTTGCATCCCAGTTTGAAGTATCGTTCAACATTTCCACGCTTCGCTTCGTATCAAACCAAGTATAAGTCCAATGATTGTTTATTTGCCCCCTCCCCACCCCGACGCCTCTCACTTTTAATTAATCTGATGCAATATTTTTCCTTATCCTCAAATTTTGTTTCTACTCTGGAATAAACAACTGCATAAAACTGTGGAAAATAAGAGAAATGAAAAAATGATTCATAGGAGAGAAAGAAAACTTAAATTTTTTAAATTATGAGACGTATGATTTTTTTACTATATGTTTTTGCATCTGTGGTGTTTTTACTATTTCCTGGAATGTGGGATTAGGAAAACTATTTTTTAAAAATTTCCACATATTTTTTGATAAGTTTAAAAATCTTCTCACGAACCACCTCTGAAGGCTTCCCAGACCACCAGTGGTCCGCGGACCACCTGTTAGTAGTGTAAAAATGGGGGTTCTACGACATTGCGCAGGAGCGCAGGGTTGCGCCGGCGCCGGCCCCGCGGTTCCCTGCGCATTCTACTAGATTGCGGTTCCCTGCCCATTCTTCTACTAAATTGGGCAAAATACCAAGGAACTTCGGGGCTCTACCACTAAATTGGGCAAAATGTGAAGGTACTTTGGGGCTCTACCTCTAAATTGGGCAAAATGCGAAGGTACTTCGCGGCTCTACCACTAAGACACAGCAGGGAGTTAAAGTTATTTTACTATTAAAGTTATTTACTATTAATAAACTGTAACCGCTATTTAACTGTAATATGGACAAAATTACTAAATTGCAGCTCTTCTTCTATATTGGGGTTCTAAGACACATTTAAAAACAAGAAGCTAAATTGAGACTTTCTAAATTATTTTAAGATAATATTAATTGATAGTTTAAGTTATTAACAAAAGTTAATTAACAGTTAAAGGTATTTTACCACATAAAATCAGAAGGTTAATTAACAAACTGTAACCGCTGTTTACAAAATGACCAGCAAATCAACGGGAAGCTAAATGATAGTTAAAGTTATTTTGCTACATAAAATTATAAGGTTAATTAACAAACTCTAACTGCTGTAATATATCGCCTATTAAAGGCCCATACCGGAATAAAAGACCAAGACAATCACAAACTCAAATGTAGACTGCACTACTCACCTGTCATTGAGACTGCCTTAACAATGCGCCGGCGAACAGCCCCCCCCCCTTGCCTTTTACAGAGCAATATGTGAGGTGTTAACGGGAGGACAACCATTGGGATTGATAGCGATTGCATCTTTTTTCTAGCAATACCTAGCCTAGGAGATGGTTTCAAAAGATATATTCATTATCTCTCTATTCTAAAAAAAGTTTTTGGTGAACGGTTTCCAGAGAAAGGCTTTTTAATTACTGAACCGAATGACACATAAATGGTATCAAAATGTCCAGATTCTTTCCGGGTTTCCGAGTAGGCCCTTCGATTTCTCAAAAAATTCTCAATTTTAAAATATTTCCATTTTTTTAGATAACGGATAAGGTCGCAGTTACAAAGCAAGTACTGTCAATCAAATAATTATGCATCCAATCAAAACGACCTATAGACGCCATATTTTAAGATGAGACATGTTTTTTCACCTCTTAAAAAGTACTTTCGAAATAAAATATCATTCAAAGACTGATAAAAACCTATTCTAAAAACTTTCATGCACGCCAATTTATACTAAAATTTCACACTTTTTGTCCAATATTTATAATTTTTAGTCTGATTTTATCGAAATTAATTGTAAACATAGAGTGATGTTTTGTCTCTTATTATTTTCAATTGCTTAAAAGATATTGTTTAACAAGTCTGGGTTTAAAAAAATATGAATGATAAACACTAGGCATATTATACTAATGAGTTACTTGAAAATAATGGTTTTTGTTTGGTCCGAATATTTATAAACAATTAGAATTAGTTATTTTTATAATCATAGATTAAAAATAATTAAGATGAAACATTTAAAACAGTTAACATTGAAACATTTGAAACAGTTAAATATTTGATAAGTTCGAGTTAATATATATTCAAATTTTAAGGGAGATTTACTCATGGAGGGGATTTGGTGACGTATTTTCGGAAAGTTGGTTGACGTTTTTTCTGTAAATTGATTAATTGTTTTATAAAGTGTATTAAGTTCAGCGAGTTGGAATTGCGAAGCAATTCCAAAATGTCCTGCGTTAGCAGTTTACGGGGGTTGGTGAGCGATAGCGAACAGGGGGCGGTAGCTCCCTAGTATTGGGTTGTCCCATAAGTTCTGTTACTTTTTACGAAGTTTTGTCTTTGAAAATTTTTTATGAAAAACTGGTAATAGGTGGAGATTTCAAACAAAAGGGATTTTGATATATGTATATTTATGAACACAATGGGTGATTTTGGTAGTTCTCTGGATATTATTTCTTTTCAAAATGGCGGTTTTAAAAAAGGACCAAAAACGACGATTTTCGCGTAATTTTTTTTCTTTTGTTTAAAAAACTAGGAAGAACGCATAATTCATGGCTAAAAAAAGTTTTACTGTATATTTGAAATGTTAAGATTACGATGTCATAGTTTCAAGATGATTCGATAAGTTTAAGGTTGGAAATTTTGGCTTTAAAACTTCATATATTGGCAATTTCACATGTTTTTTAAAGCACGCCTATTGTTTTTCTAAGCAGCTGGTATGAAGTAATTAAAGGCAGGTGTTTTTTGAATCATAATGCTTGTTAATGCATTGAATTGATGACATTAATGCATTGAAAGTATCTTTTCACAATATCATTCAATTGATTTATTTCTAATTGCCAAGGAGTTGTTTTTATTGTAATGTTTTCGTATGAAGCGAAGAAAATTGCTTTGTTCGCTGAGCGTAAGTTCAGCGAGTGTAATTGTGATAAGCTAAAACGTTGTGCGCTTGCATTGTGCGCACTATTTTCTGAACTTAAGTTCAGATATAATTTAATATACTGCATATTTTGAATACTGCATCTCCATCAGTGTCCTGCCCTGCGCAAGGCCACTCTTTTCGAACGCTACTGGGAAGCTCGAGACCTTTTGGATTAATGAACTCCGTTGCAGCCTGCGATCTTTTTGTTCTTTTGTTGTTCGCTGTAATTGTTCATAATCTGCCATTGGAAATAAAAATATTTTGAATACTTGGGTCTTTCCTAAGCTTTTTTATTGATTTTGATGCTTATTTCGTAAAAATTTCTTTGAAATGACTAACATTATTGAGGTAAGTTTTTTGCAATAGATGTTATGTTTGGGACCGAAATTTCCTAAGTTAAACTTATCGAATTATCTTAAAACTATGACATCTTAAACTAAACATTTCAAATATATAGTAAAACTTTTTTTAGCCCTGAATTATGCGTTCTTCCTAGTTTTTTACACAAAAGAAAAAAATTACGCGAAAATCGTCCTTTGGGGTCTTTTTTTCAAAACACCATTTTGAAAGGAAATAATATCACAAGAACTACCAAAATCCCACATTATGTTCATAAATATACATATATCAAAATCCCTTTTGTTTGAAACCTCAACCTATTACCAGTTTTTCATAAAAAATTTTCAAAGACAAAACTTCGTAAAAAGTAACAGAACTTATGGGACAACCCAATAGTTAAAACAGAAGTTTTTTCCCTTTCATTAAATTTACAGTTTAATATTGACTTATGTTACAGATTGGCTAAAAATGCTTATCCTATCACAATCTTCAACTTCAAAAAGACCATAATCTTTTCACCTGAAAGGAATGGATACTTTTGAAAAATTGAGAATGATCGACCATTTTCAGATCACGTTATCCTATTGGTGGAATTATTTTACAACTTCGATTAAAAATTACTAATTATGTTCATATTAGATAAGATTTTAAGCATTTTTTAAATTAAATATACGAGTTCTGTTCGAGGAGTTGATTTTTTATATACAGTAGAGCCCCGATTATCCGCGGATAACCGCGTATATCGCGTATAACCCGAAAAAAGACTAAAAATGAGGTGAAAACAAAAAAAATATTTCAGCATAAAAACTGTTTTATTGTACAAAAAACATGATATGTGAAACTTTAAAAACATGTACAGTACAGCAGAAATCTTTGCTCTACATCTAAAATATCTCTAATTTCATCTAAAATTTGCTCTCATCATTATAAATTTTTTTTCTTGGCACTCGCATCCGCTCGCGGATAATCGGGGTTCTACTGTATATATTTAATAACATTTAATAAAAATATTTAATAAAAATTTTACATAACTGATGAAAACCTATTTAAACTTAGAAAAAATGTAGGTAACTTTGATGCTTGATAACCCCAAAAATAATTCGAATTTTTTAAAGAAACACACACGCACGCACGCACGCACGCACGCACGCACGCACGCACGCACGCACACACACACACACACACACACACACTAAAACACACACACACACACACACTAAAACACACACACACACACACACACACACTAAAACACACACACACACACACACTAAAACACGCATTCGCTGGAGGTATCTTCGACATGCAGTTGAAGTATCATTAACCCATGTGTTGGGCACAAATCCTCCGGACCGGATCACCCTTGGCAATCTGGTTGGCGACTTTTCATAGAGCACCTCCTGTCTCCAAAATGCTCCCGTTTATCACTCGGCATTCTCGGAAATCGTCAATTATATTACTCTAAGAAGTAACATAAAAGACCGTTGCTTCACCCGAAGGCCAAATGATTTTAGGGACGATTATAAAAATCCCAAGTCGACATAAAGATTCGTTTGTCTGAAGACAGAGAGCAAGAAGTTATAAATCCCTAACGGACATCTTCTCAATTTGTCTTTAAACATTCAAATCTTCTGGAGACTGTGGAATGTTTAACAGATCGTCCAAGTGTAGCCACTCCACACCATCAACTCAACACTTTGCTCTATGCTCCGTGGCCCTCCCGAACTACGAGCAGTATCTGAGAACTGCTCAAACGCAAGGGCTAAGTAATACTTCAGCCCATCTTGTTGCTTTATCCGATTTCAAAACCTCATCAATTTTATCTTGCCTTTAATCACCGATTAGCAGATACTACCCAATCTTCACAAAGCTTAAACAAACCATCAGCTTGACCAAGATGAACAAACACATGCACATTTAAGTATACAATTTTGATTATTCTCTAAAATGGGGGGTATACTTACTTAAATAGGGACTTACTTGGGGACCTAAATTTGAACTCTGATTTAATAACTTTAAAGAATCCAGATTCGATATAAGCCCTAAAGCTACGCGGTTATTTTTCATACAAAGAGTAAAACATTTATATGAGGTTTTCACTTAGCAACTGATTGCTAAAAAATAATAAAAATAAAACTCACCTCATTTTGGTTTCATTTTGAACTCTGATTTAAAGACTGTTTAAAGATTCCAGTTTCCATATAAGCCCTTAAGCTACGCGTTTTTTTATACAGGGGGTAATGACTGTCATATAAGGTTTTCACTTAGCAACTGATCACTAAAAAATAATAATAAAACCCACCTCATAAAAGCAAAAGTCTGTTAGAAGAGTTTGGTTTCAATTTGAACTCTGATTTAATGACTGTTTCAAGATTCCAGATTCCATATAAGCCCTTAAGCTACGCGTTTTTTATACAGGGGGTAAAAACTTTCATATAAGGTTTTCACTTAGCAACTGATCCCTAAAAAATAATAATAAAACCCACCTCATTAAAAGCAACAGTCTATTAGAAGAGTTGTCTTTAATTTGAACTCTCATTTAATGAATGTTTTAAGATTTCAAACTTCATATAAGCCTTTAAGCTAATTGGTTCGTTTTTGATTATTGTAAAAACATTAATATATAATTAGCTTTGTAACACAACAGCCAGTCAGGAAATTTGTGCGTCTTTGTTGCTAAAATCATGAGTCGTTTGCACTCTGTTGAGCACCCGATGGAAGCATAATGTTATAAACAGGTCTGGTAAACGCCCGTTTATTGTAGCGAAATCATCTGTGGTGTTTTTACTATTTCCTGGAATGTGTGATAAGGAAAATCTTTTGCGGCTCGTAAGAGTAAGCAAATACCCCTAGACAACTTTCATTTTCAATTTCAATTTCAATTTCAAGGAAAATCTTTCTTTTTAATTTCCACACATTTTTTGGATAAGCTTAAAATCTTCTCATAGACCACCTCTGAAGGCCTCACGGACCACCTGTTGGGAACCACTGGTTTAAATCAACGATGGGCAACCTTCGGCCCGCCTCGTCATTTGGTCCGGCCCGCGGAACATTTTAAAAATTGTACCACAAAATCACGCTGGTTTTCGTCAACAAGAGCGAAAGAGGGGATAAGAACTTTCCCCCGAAAATAACTTAATTTTAGCAGCTAAAACGTGCTGTACAATTCTGCTGTACAAACGTGCTGTGTATATTTCGTTCTTGGGACGCGTCTATAAGCGTGGGAGAGTTGTTACTTCCCGACGGACGATCGCCGACGGTTGATATTCCCCTCCCGTTCCACCCTCTTGGCAGTAGAGAAAAGGCTTGTAACCGAATCCCAGCCGTTGTCATCATAGCAACTCGGGTTCAGAAACCGGTTCTCACCCAAAAAAATCCAGCTTTTTCCGGCTCTACCACCCGGACTATATTCATTCTCTGCCTTTCCCAATGCTGAAGTTAATTTGTCCTCCTGAACATTAATTCCTCCTCCATTAATTCTTCCGTATCATGTAATGACAATTGTTAAAAGTCTGTCCTGAAATATTTTTTCATTACTATGAGCTCTGAATATTATTTTAGCTCATATTAATGTAACTTAAATATTTTATAATTATTGTATGTAATCAAGATATTATTTTAGTCCAGATTAATGTAACTAACTTTATAGTTATTGTATATAATATTATTCTAGTCCATATTAATGTAACTTCATTATAATTATTGTATGTAATAATGTAATCAATATATTGTATTAGTCCAGATTAAATTTTAACTTTAGTGTTAAACTTCGTAAATATGTATAATAAAACTACTCATTTTTTACTTAAAATAATATTACCTATTATTTACTCTATGGCCCTCCACGTCATTATAATCATTGAATCCGGCCCGCGGATTCGAAAAGGTTGCCCATACCTGGTTTAAATACTATTACGTAAGCACCGAAGGGGAAGGTTGGTTTGCCATTTGCTTACGTTTGTAAGAATTGGGAAAGGGATATGTATGATGCTTATGTAAGGTATAAACCCTTTATTTTTTAAAATATCTAGTTGCTAAGAAATAAAATTTTCGAAAAGGTAGTAAGTAAATTTGTTATGAGGAGTAGTATTTTGACACACATAAAACATTATCGATACACATGACGATTGTTTAAAATAAACAGTTTTCGGATGAAGTTTTTATACAATAGAACGATGTGGGGATCAGGAACTTGGGCAAATACGTAGTGATTTAATTATTTTTACTGATAAGGGGAAAATGGGGCTCAATCTCAAAGATGACCAGAAACATTCTTTCTAAACGGCCCCTTGTATACGGTGCCACAAAAATTCCGGTCAATCCAAAAGCGGTCAGTAAAAACTGGTTAAAAAACACAAAAAATTATAGCTTTACCAATGTAATAAATTTATTTTTTATTGACTGGAATTTACTAACCAGTTTTTGCACCAACCAGTGTTTTTGTATAGCCCTTGCATACATTCTATTACTTTTTGATGTATTAAATCATAATTTTTAAATAATAAATAAGACAATTTATTGACAATGAAATAATAATTAACAAGATGAACATATAACCTGCAGGAAGTGATCTATACTATTCAGGGTTTTGTTATTTCTGATTAGATTTTGTATTACTTGATAAAATCTTTTCTTCAAACTGGAATAATCCTGGAATAAGACGGGTAAATTTTTTTAAAAACTTATATGGATCATGGTAAATATAATACTATATTATGTAAATGTGGCTATTTCGAGTTGACTTAAATAGACGACATTAGTGTGATGTCACTTGCTTGTTTGGATACGTTGATTCCATCCGTGATTGGTTCCGTGATCGGAAGTAATTCCCTACGGACCAATCACGGATGGAATCAACGTATCCAAACAAGCAAGTGACGTCATGACTAATGTCGTCTATTTATTATCTATATTGCAGTAAAAACAGCGTAAACTGACAACCGAAACTGAAGGTTAATGCATGAGGCGATCTCTATTTCCACAACTATCTCACAGTATTATTCGCGAAAAACAGAAACACTCAGTCAACCTCCCACGGCACCTCAAATATATAAGTGCGGCAAACACACAATATTTCAAAAGGCAGACGGATAAACAAAACGTGAACATCTTGCTGCTCCCAGAAAGGCCATTTTTCACTCGGCATGCGGGGCAACAGCCACACGCATTTAGAGCATGAAAGCTGCACTCTTCGCGCTGTATACTAGTTATTCATGAGGAAACTAGTTGGGCACAGTTCTTGTAACCGTACCGTTGGAATGGGAGCCCTCATACATAAGTAAACAGAAGTCGGAAGGGAATTTCTTATTATGAATGGTTTTTGAATTTGCGTTTGAAAAGGTATTGAATTTTGAGCATTCTAGAGGCATATGTTATGGAAGTCAATAAAACTGAACAAACAACCTAAAACTTGATTTTAGGTAGTATGATTTGTTTATTTTTCCTCTAAAGAAGCAATGTTGGGAATTCTACGTATTGCTCAATTGTGGGGTCATTCCTGATCCCATGTCTGTCTCATTCAATAATTTTCAAAATTTATTCCTTATCATATATAAAAAAATACGTGCAATTTCGAAAAATTCAAAGACACCAACATTGTTTTTTAATTCTTAAATGTATAATTGTTTATTTAATTAAATATGTTTTGTTTTAAATATAATTTTTTGACATATCATATAAAATTTATATAAAAGTGTATGGTATTTACAAAAAAAACTTTAATTTTACCAAAGTGGTTTCACGATAAATTTATCAATAAAATAGGTATATCATTCAATAAATTTATTAAAGAATGTAGAATTTAGCACATGTTTAAGGGAGTTTTTTCGGTACTTCTTACTACTTTTGCCTCTTTAAGAGATTGTTGAGTCAATTTAAGAAATTAAATTGAATTCAAGCTAGGAAAACGTTTTTTTTATAGGAAGGACTAGAGATGTAGAAGATTTAACCAATTGAATATTTCTGAGGAATGTAGATTTAGAAGTGTTTGGAAATTTTTCCAACACCCTATAAACTAATTTTTCTTATTTCCTAGAAACCTTTTAGTTAGTTGTATTGAATGAAATTTGTTTCCAAAATTTTAGTAGCCTAGAAAAGATTTCTTTTACAAAAGATGGTATAATTTATTATTTATGGTGAAAATTATTTATTATTTATGACAAAAAAAAAGATTAAAGCTAAGCTCTTACCTACTATTGGGTTCTCGATGATTTTAAAAATAAAATTCGTTCAAGCAGACCAAAACTACATCCCTAGTAGCAGAGCTCGTACCAAATATGTTAAGTTTACGTAACTGGAACTAGGAATAAACCAAATTTGGCCATACCTGACAAAAATTGAACGAATCTTGAACATTTGTTGGGATAAAACCGTCACAAAAGCCAACAGAGATAAAAAGAGTGATAGATGGCCTGGAATCACTTTCCCACAGGTTGAAAGCTTTGTGGTGTCCCTAGAGATCACGCACTAGTTCTCGATTCCAAACAACGGATTCTCTTGTATTATTGTGTTCCATCAAAAGCAAACCCATGGGTTAGTGGGAAGTTATTTATTTATTTGTGGGGAAGCGACGGGTAGTTGTTTTTTTGGTCAGAGAGGAGGCGCTTTTTGAAAAAAAGGAAATGACTTTTCAAAAATCTATTTAAGAAAATTTCAAATTGCTGACTATTCAAACCTCGGTATGGAGACGCAGAGTGTAGAAAAGATTTTAAGTACTCTTGTTTGTGGTTTAGAAAACTATGTGCAGTTATGGGGGAAATCAGGACTCGTCTCATTGTCTTATTAGCGAGAGGTGTCCCTTTTTTCCTACCACTGAGGCGTAGCATTTGTAATTAAATAATATGTTACTTTTCTTCACTTAAGATTAACTCCAAACTTCTTCCATTAATGAAATTCTCTAAACAACAAAACAAATTCTGGCATCAACTGTGGTAAATTGAAATAAATTGTTTTTATTTGTGTATGACAAAGTTCGAACACAGTTTTATATCTTTTCACCTTTGATTTATTTCATACAATAGGGGAGATTTTTGTACCTAAGGGACAGTTATACTCTGAAGAGGAGGGAAGTATAGTCTCCAATTGACCTGGACCCCCCATGGTAAACTGACAAGATCCTATTACCCAGCTTGTCAAAAAGGATTTTTGAAGACCTTTTGAAGGATTAGCGATTACTTTTTGAAGGATTTGTGAAAGATTTAAGAAAACTTTTTAAAAGAGTTTTGAAGACTTTTTGAAGGATTTGTTAAGACTTTGTGAATGAGTTGTGAAGACTTTTTGAAGCAGTTGTGTAGAAGAATGTTGTTTGTGAATGTTGTATGTGAAGAATTTGTAAAAGGATTTTTGATGACCTTTTGAAGTCTTTGAAAAAAAGTCTGAAGACTGTGAAGAATTTTTGAATACATTTTGTAGCAGTTGTGAAAGATTTTCGAAAACTTTTTGAAGGATTTGTGTATAACTTTTGAAGGATTTGTAAAGGAGTTAGGAAAGATTTGTGAAGGATTTTGGAAAGATTTGTGAAGAAGTTTTGAAGGATTTTTGAAGACTTTTTGAGGAAGTTTTGAAGACTTTGTGGTTTTTGAAGGAGTTGTGGAGGAGTTATGGAGACTTAATGAAGGAGTTGTGAAGACTTTTTAAAGGATTTTTGAAAACTTTTTGAAGACGTTTTGAAAACTTTTAGAAGGGGTTGTGACTACTTTTTGAAGGATTTGTAAGGACTTTTTGAAGGATTTATAAAGTTGTGCAGGATTTTTGAAAACTTTTTAAAGGTTTTTTGAAGACGTTCAAAAGAAGCCCTATCCGCTCTTTATATCCCAATCTGGCAACGCTGTTCTTTTTTGGAATGAGTCGACATTCAATCACATCCGTGACTACCAAATCGTACTTCCTACTCCTCTGTCCATCACAGACATTTGCAGACGATCGTGTGTTTCGGCGTTTTTCTTGGGTTTCTTCTGTGCATCCAAAGTAAAAAGTGGATAGAATAATAAAAAAAAAGAATGAAAACAATAATGAGTAGTTTTAGAATAAGAATTTTCACGGATAGAGATCCATCGAATAGAAAAAAATTGGGTGCGAAAGATAGAGCAGCTAATACTACGTTCATACATGTTAAACTAGTTTAACTTAAGAGAGAAGTTAGGATATCTAACTTAAACTATCTTATTTTCACCCGTTCACACTACAACTATCTCAAACCCAGATGACACTACGTCTTAAAAAATAGCGGCCGTCCCCAAGAGCTCGTCTCTAAACCTAAACACTCCACTTGAAATGTTTTTCTTTTGCACTTATATTTGCAGAATATGAATTTTCCTGCTTGTGTTGTCTAATTTCATTATCAAAATTTCATTTTGTTTTTTTCCTCAATAGTAGATGGCATCACGATATATTTAAACTATCATAGGATTTAAGAGGGTTTGGGGAGCTATCTTAAAGTTAAGACAGTTTATCTTCGCTAAACTAGTTTAAATCTAAGATAGTTCGTTCACACATTCCTTTACTTAAACTGTATTAGCCCGTTAACTAGTTTAACTTTCCTGTGTGAACGGAGTATTAGTGTGTAAGAGTTTGTAAAAAAAATATCAGGATTATAGACCAAAATTGTATAATTAACAAAAAATGGAGAAATGCTGTATTGTTGGATATCCGTTAAAACAGCAATTTTTCACAGTTTATTTGCGTTTGTCCACTTATTTTCTTTCGAAATCTCTTGGTCCATCTGGGATATGACTAATTTGAGAAACCTTCTCATTAGGCAGCAGTTTATTCTGTCGACTCACAAAACGAGTTTTGACTCACTCGAAACTCGACACGGTTTCAGAATGCTTGATGAAACTAATTATGCTTCCGACTGGGGAATTCACTATAATTAAGGAGAGTTTTTAGTTAAGGCTCAGTTTAAGGACTAATTTACCTCGAACGTTACAGTTGCAGTGACAGTAAATATGTCCCTTCGGGGAAAAATATCGCGAGCTTGTTTTTAATTGCTGGGAACGAAATATCGTTGAAATACTAGAAGATGCGATTGCCGGAGGAGACCCCGTTTCGATATCAACCTGGAGAAAAATACCGATTAACATTTAAATTTTTTAGATAAAATTACAGAATATTTTCACTTACGATGCTAATGAATATCTCCTTTACCCTTGAATTATGGTTCACTTGATATCTAATGACATGGCTCCCGATTCTTCCGATTTAATGAATTTACCAATTAGTAATAGATTGAGAGCTCTAAGCATGTTTTAAATCTAATTTATGTTGTACTCCTAGAGATTTTTGAAGCAGGAAAATCTTGAGATAATGTAGCCCTTTCTAAAGAGATAATGTAACATTTCTCGTAACTGAATGCAACACTCTTAGAAAACAACCTTTATTTACAAAGTAGAATATTACCTTTATTGAAAATAAAATGGAATTAAAACAATATCCAAACACAGTTATACATCATTCTAATATAGCTTTATATAAAGCACATTTCCTTTTTTTGTCTTTTTATAATAACGTTGTCCTCATATAGTTCTTTGTACTGCTCTAATAGAGAGCATTGAGATTCGATGGAAAAGACAAAATTCTTCACAAACTGGGGATGATTGTTCATGTTCGTAAAAGTCAAGTTGTTCATTTCGAAACCTTTATTCAGCATTATAAAAACAATTAGGAGTACTTTTTCGTTAGCCGGGCGCAAGCGAAAAATCGCCAAATAATGTAGAATTCCGCCAACTTTCTTAAAACCATAAGGAGAATGTCGCTTATAATTGAACGTTGTCGACTTTTATTCCGTTGACTGTTTTGTAATTGGCTTCGCTTGGTGACTTGTCTCGCGCGCATTTACGGCGCCCGGCTAACGGAAAAGTACCAAATGGGCAATACCAGCATTTTTTGAAAACAGAAAAAAAATGCAATTTTCCAGTGAAGGAAATAGATCTACATCCAAAAGTCGGTATGAAAAGTAAAAAAAAATTTAGCTAATTAAAGCCCTTTGTCTTTGTTTAGGATTGAATGAAGTACGTCACAACTGATTCGGCCTTACTTTAAAGTGAAAATCAACTATCGCTTTCAATCCTGATGGGTTGAAAACAATGTTTAGGATTGAAGTACGTCATAATTTGAAACTTGATGTTTTGCACCCCTTTTCTAAAATAAAAATCTTTGAAATTAAATTAAAAAGTAAATAATCATCGTAATTAAAAAAAAATTGCGCGTATATTCCTTTCTAGGCTATCTCTCTCAAATAAAAAAAGTAAGTGCGAGAATTGCCCATTAGGTGATTCAATTCACCTTATGACATGGACCATTGCGAAGGTTCTCAAGTTATTAATTATACATGTTATGTGTGTGAAAAATACGAATGCGCACCTTTGTAATGAAACAAACACGAGTACTCAACAAGTGGTTATGAAGGAAATAGCAGAAACTTAAGAAGCTAATCGAAGAACCGGTTAAAAGAATTTAATTTTAAGAATTTCAATGTTTTCTTACCTGATAAAGTTTTGACACCAAGGATATTTTTTGCAGTTTTTTTAGTTATAGCTGAAAAACATATTGGTAAATTTTATGTCAAATACTATTAAGTATATATTCAACTCTACCAATTTATATGAACCTCGAAGGAAGACCAGCACAACCTGAAAATACACTACAGTTAGTAGAAAAATCTGATTTGAAGACTTAAAATGCTTGCTAAGTTTTAGCTGATAAGATTTTAAAAATAATAACTTTATAATCTAATATAGTCAAATTAAAATTATTATGATCTTCTACATCAAAATAAGGTAAATTTTCGTTTCAGTTATGATGACAATGTAGCGAAAAATCGCGTACTAAAAGTTGTGCTGGTCTTTTTACACAATACATTTCATTTTTATTTATTTCATTTCCCGGAAGGGATAGTCACTTCAATTGGAATTTTCTAATTAAAAAAAATTCTGAAAATTCCAATAGACACGACCATTTATCCCATAAAATGGAATGAATAGTTACTCTTCAGGTAGTGGAAGTTTTAATTACTTAAACTTTCATGATGTTTATGGTTATAGATATTTCTAATTTAGATATCTATCAATTTTTAATTTAACTCACTTTAAAGATAATAACTTTAATATTTTGTTATGATTTTTTATATATGGTAATTTTCATATACCCCACTTTTAGACAGTTTTAAATAAGTTCTCATGATAAAACGAAAACCAAAGCAAAACGAGAATTAAATTTTAGTTTGAACATAAATATTACCTTAAACACCAATTTAACAGTTTTAAATATAAAATTAGTGAAAAAAAACCCTATTTTTCTAGTGATTAAAGATGCTTAAAAAGAATAAATACACATTTTAATGCAACTTAGCTTTTCCCAGTATCAAGTATTTTACCAAAAAATTATTTCCCACAATTTCTTATGGTTGTAGTGAAAATACATATGAGGATTTGTTTATACAATATTGCAATAAGAGAAAATATATAATAAACATAATTACACGGTGGAAAGAAAACTATGAGCAATATTCAAGGTTTTTCAGATAAGTGTTTCATAACTTCTAGGAGGGGTAGGGCCCACATTAGACGACTCAAAATCACATACGAAGGGGGGGTTGGAAATGCACCCCTAACGAGATAGGGGTTTTTATAAGCTGGCATGGAAGGTTGTACTGTATACTCTACTATGGAACTTGGCACGCAACCTTTTATGATTGGATTAAAACCAGCAAAATCGTTCAATTTCGGTATTTCTTACTATACCTAAAAATCAAATGCCGTGTCGCCGGAGCCAAAGAAATCGCCGGAAAAAGGAGGCGTGTCGCAGCAGCCAATGAAATCGTCGGAAAATATTGTTTGAGAAGGAGGTAAGTAGGCAGACTACAACTCAACACAGCTCTCTCCGGAACTTTGTTTTGTCAACAAACCGATCGCTTAGAACCGATTTCTAAATAAAAAGCGATATTTCGATAAAAATAAAGTAGAAGCCTTTCCAAATCAACATTCTAAAAATGAATTCTCGCCGTAGAGCTCGCAAGCTACTGTCGAGAGGCAATATGCGGACAATCAACCAGCGACTGGATCTGACAGGAGTGAACGCAATCGTTCCGTAAACAACGCTGAATTACAACCAACAAGCAGAAAACCAGCGTCGTGAAAATAATCGCGCCCAAGAGAGCGCTCGCGAAAGGAATCGCTATTTGAAAGAGTCATTTAGCAATGAAACTTCGGCTCTCTCAATAGGCTTTATGTTCATCGAATGCCTACATTGTTCTGCTCTTTTCTTTTGAAAGGAACATGGCAGAATCAAGAACGATTGCTGCCATCATGGGGAAGTTAAATTGAACCTCTCCTATCCCTAAGCTGAGGTTTTAATACAAGAAAATGAAGCTGCTCAAAAAGCTGTGCTTCATGCTGGGGTTTTTATCGTGCAATTTAACATTCATTCTGGGGTTTGTTAGGATCGCGGAGCGATAGAAAGCGAACTGCGAAGCAGTTCGCGCGGGGGTTGGCGAGCGATAGCGAGCAGGGGGCGGCAGCCCCCTAGTGTTACATAAAAACCAATTAAGGAGCTGAAATTTCAGCTCTTTAATTGGTTTTATGGAACCAGAATCGATGGTTTTAATTCGATCTCAAAAGGTGTCAATTTCCACAGGGAAATTCCCAACTTCCCATGGCCGCAATCCCTAGGTCGCTAGAGGTTTATTTCCGACCTCCATCAGTATGTGATTTTGAGTCGTTTTGGTGTGCCCTACCCCTCCTATAAGTTATGAAACACTTATCTGAAACACCCTGCATTACAATGGTTTACATTCACAATATTGAAAATTTTTGTTACAAAAATTCGTGCATTACATAAATACAAAGCTACTCTAACTATCCATTCGACACACCAGGATCCTGTCCATGCTCCCTCTCGGTGGAGACCAAATATAGTCATAAGTTAAATGCTCCCAGGACGCAAGTGGAAGTTCGATTATTTTGCCGCCGTTCTGTTATCGAAAGAATGTCTGAGTATATCGAAGGAAAACAAATTCAATGTGGGGGAATCGGACAATGCGATATTTTTTGAGAACCGGAATTGCTTCAAAAATTTTGTAATTTTTTTTTGCATATTTTAAATCTATATTCACTGCCCTACAGTAATGGCCCGGACACCAGACCATTTGAATAAAATCCGACTGTATCTCAATATTTTTACATTCCAATGCTTACACGTGACCTGGTAAGGTTCTTTATTTAGTTTTGCACGAAATTGTGATAATATTTCAGAAAGAAATAAACTTGGGGACTTAGAAAGAATTGATGGGGCCAGAGGTCAATTTGGAGGTAAGTCTATTAGTTCAATTTTGGGAGAAATATTAAAGCCACGGCCAATTATCGGTGTTGTAGAAAGATGTACGGGAGTTGGGACACTAATTTCACTTGTTATTTGACCCTTAAAAATGATTTAATGGAATCAGCATATCTTAAAGTATGAAAATCGTAAAAATCACAAAAAACCATTTAAAATAAACCAAAATGAGTTTAAACAGGCTGCATGGGTTAGGTCCGCTACAATACTTAGTTAAAAGAAATGACCGTCTTTAATATCCATAGTTTTGTTGTCCCAAACAAGCCAAACATCACATCATCCAAAAAAAGGAGGTAGTCTTGTTTGACGTTTGCAACGTCGTAACTGGACTTGAATCGACTAGAAAGCTGTTTTATGAAGCTAGTTACACAAAACACTCCCAATCAATGGGGCAAGCTTAAGTTTGAACAATGACAAAAAAAGTATTTTTCTGGACTGCATTGTACAAATCGTCAAATTCAGAGATGGTGCAATCTCGTTTGGGAGTGTTTTTCGTTTAACCCTTCACTTTTGTTACTGGTAAATTAAATATCGATGACAGGATGCACATTTTGATTCTTCCCACCTTCTATCAATTTCATAAAATGGACAAATGTTACTTCCCGGAAGGCAATACTTCCTGTCAAGTTTGAGCCTCTGTCAAGCAGGGGGATCAATATATAGAAGAGAAATTTTTTTCTCTGGCCCCCTTCCGAGTCCCAAAACAAACCCTAGGAAAAATTTTTGGAACAATATGACGTGACATTTAAGGAACGGGGCACCACGGTCAAAATTTACAACTGAGCAATATTCTCTAAGTAGAAAAGAACAAAAATTTCCAAAACTGAGTACCAAAATATTGTTGAGAGTTTGCCTAGAAAGGTCAATAATAAGATTGCTGCAAGCAGAAGTCAATCACATCCAATTAAATCATGTATTTTTTCAGTTGGAGCATCACACTTTGGTGTCCGGTCCATTACAGCAGGGTAACATATTGGGGAATTGAAAAATATATTTCTAAAAAAGAATATTTATATAGATTTTTATCATGGGAAACTAAGGTGGCAGAAAAACCAATTTCAGATGTTATCCCCCAAAAATATTTTAAAAATAAATTTCAATTGAATTACAGTTAATTTCTATTTATTTTATTGAATCATGATCAGATTCATCGTTATATCGGATGTGCTTCTCAATAAAGGAAGAAAAACACATGCCCGCGGATATCGAGGGACAACAAGACGGATTCGTTGACCAAAGATACTCAGATTCCTCTCCGCCAACAACAAGAAACGCCATAGTTTGGTGTCCTGCTACCTGGGCGAGTCTCCGCTGCTTGACTCCACCCCGTTCTCTATGAGGCGTGGCGGGGAGGGCGGGGTCTCCCAGGCGGCCGCCCCGATGGACTCGGCGGCGGAGGCGGCGATGGTGTGCAGGACCACCTCCACCTTCATGGTGGAGGAGGCGTCCAGGGGGCCGGTCACGAACTTCACGTGGTTGTTGTTGCGCCGCAGGGACGGCTTGCGATGGGGCGGATCATCGCTTCCGAGGCAAGAGGGAGGGCCCCCGGTCTCCTTCAGCGAGATCTCGGGGGAGGAGCCCCCCGAGAAGAAGGAGATGCGGTCGCGCGGGGGGAGGTCCAGCGTCACGGAGCGGATGCTGCAAGAGAAAAGAGGGCGGGGGTGAGTGAAATTTAAAATTTCTTTGCTTCCTTGAAAATGACAAAATTAAGCGGTTTCAATTTTTATGTTTTTTTAGTTTATCTTTGGGCATTTCCACTATCTTTCTGATTATTTTTAATTGTACGATTAATAATTAATTAATTCCTGAACACAATCATTTATAATTGCCTGTATTTATTAGAAAATTTAGTTAGATTCTTAAGATTCGATTCTAGTAAGAATCGATTCCTTCAGAAATATTTAGAACCCTAGGGTTGAGTTCCGAGGGTTGTTACGTTACCACCCCGCCAAAAACGCCACAATCTGCGTTTTATGGTAATATCTATTTTTATTAACACAAACAGATTAATACACAAAGAAAGGATATAAAGCAGAAATAAAGAAAGTACAAACACAGAAGAAAATAAACCAAAAGAAAATAACTATTATTTGTGTGACATCATAAGAGCAAAAGCTTGTAGCATGATAGTATCAACAATGCAAGTTTAGTTAGATTGATGGCAACGCGATAGCACATTATTTCTAACGTATCAGTAACGAACCAGCGGGGAAGCTGGGAGGAAGGGGATACGTGCCCCCAGAAGAGTGAATGGTTATTGGATAAAATGACATCTGAATAGAATTTCTAAAAAATATCCTAATTTTTAAGCTTTTAAACGCTTCACTGAACAGCTTTAGAAAAAAAAAACATTATCCTTCAATGTTTTCAAAAACATCGCAGTTTCTTTTGCTGTTGGAGATGCTTTATAATCCTGGTGCCTTTCAGGAGTCAAATCTGGATGCGCCCCTGGGTGGTATTAAACTTTTCAGCCCTAAATTTACTATAGGATTCAATGGGAATCTTGGGATTTCAAGAACTGAAAAGGTTAAGCCACCCACAAGCACAAACGTTCAAGATTCTTCCAATTTTTTTTGTCATGAGTGGCCGAATTTAGTTTACCTTTATACCACACTGCAAAACGATATTAAAAAATCCTTTGGACTCGAAATGCTTCATATTTATGACATAAATCATTCTCTTAAAATCAAAAACCATCTACAAGTTCGGAAATCTTTGGAATAGAAATTGGTGGGCGAAGGTTTTGGCCAGATACGGTTTCAAATAGGTTTTGTATGACTAATTATAGAAGTACAGGACGTCTAATGTGCTTATTTAAGGTAATAGGGCTATTGGATCTAGATAAGAACCACACTAGCGATGGATAGGCTGATGAATAACGACAGAAGCCTGGCCAAATTTTGAATAAAGAAATAGCTTAATGGTCAGCTAATCAAAGCGATCTCTGCTTTGGTAATATATTATGAAGATACAATGCTTTTCTCTAAAATTGACCTGTGCAGTGCATGATAGCCTCATACGGACTTTTTTCACTACGTTTATGTAGATTTTTATGGGGTTCCTTTTATGTTGCAGTGCACTAGCGTGCTTTTTGGCACAAAAGACACATGATCTGAAAAAAAACAAGTGGGGGAGTACCATTATCATATCGTTAAACTACTTTCTCAGTTAAGCCAGTAAATTTCATGTTTTGAAACCCTTTATCTACTGACGGTACTTAGAAGTCCCACCAAAATTGCAAAGAATAACTACCTTACGAATATATTGACGATACTTTGCAGGAGAACTCTTTTAGGCTTGTTCTTCCAGGATAAATTGCAGCACGGGTTCTATAATAAGTATTTTAGCGGGAAATGCAAATAGATTTAAGGTGCAGCGTAGACTTTGGTGCAGCGTAGACTTTTCCACTGGCTGTAATAAAACGATTACTGCTAGGCGTCCAGCACTTGCGGTTTAGGGGGAGATATCGGGATATCTCCCCCTAAACCGCAAGTGCTGGACGCCTAGCAGTAATTGTTTTATTACAGCCAGTGGAAAAGTCTACTCTGGCCCTTTTCCACTGGCTGTAATAAAACTTTACGTTGGCCCTAAAGCTGAAGTTGTGATTTTAGCTGCCATACTTTTCTTCCATCAGAATAGTTAAAGTCAAAAGGAAAGTATTACTTTTTAAGACTTAAACTTGCGATAAAAATCCATATGTTTTTTATTGTGAGAATATTTTACTGACGGTACTCAAAAGTCAATTAAATTAATTAGCTCTAGCGGATTAAATGTCCCTAAGATGAGTATTTTATTTACGTATATCCCTTAATTTTCCATCTAATGACTCACAAAAATATTTGTACGAAAAAAATTGCAGAAAATCATAATGCAGTAGATATAAAGGGTTAACATGACGCAAACTTGTTTAAAAAATAATTATTCCCTTAGTTGAAGGATAACCTTGAATTAAATTTTTCCAACTGTGTGAAACTACCTAATCTAAATCTTCCTAGAAATTGTACTCTTTTTATATGCTTAAAGAAGCAAAGCTGTTAAATTCCATTAAAGCGGAATGGAGAGATATAAAGAGTTTCTTTACTTTTCTTTCGTCATTTTAAATTATGGACGATCATCATTTCTAGAAGTAGAAATAATTAACTGAATAAGTCAAGCTTATCTCCCTAATCTTGACAAATTTAAACATGCAAAGAAAAAGCTTTTTTTACACTTCGAGTAGATTTTTTTATTGTTTCTGTTTTAGTGGATTTTAAAAATATGGAAAATAAGATATTTTATGAACTTGAAGAACCTTTTACAGCTTAAATTCAGAAAAAAGCCATTTTCGTATTTCTTCACTTTAAAAAACTCATTAATTTTTTCATTCAGGATTACTGATATAAAAAAAGTAAACTAACATTTTTTGTAAGAAATATAATTTATTTAAAATTATCTTTTTTTTAAGAAATTATTTTTTACGAAAGGGGAAGGATTGATTCTGATATTCTGTTGACATGGCAAAGTAAAATTATTCATAGAAGAATTATATACAAACGAATCCTAGAATGTTATGATAAACATCTTAAATTAATCTAAAATTTGCATAGTTAGAAGAGAAATGACGTGTTATAGTGACAATATAGATACACCACTTAAATATTGCTATTGAGTTATTTTCAAAGGGCATCAAAGTTAGTCTAAAACTACAAAAGCTCCATACAAAAATAAGTACATTTCCAATTTTTTTTGTTCTCAAATTAAAAACATTTTTGGTGTGTTTTCAGGTAGAACACTTTAATACCTTATTGTGTTGTGGCAGTGTTTATGATATGTTTTGGGAAAGGTTAAAAGTGTGTTCTATCCAGGAATGTGTTCGATAATAGTGTTGCAATGTGTTCAGAGTCTGAAAATGTTCGTAAACCTGGATCAAAACACTTAAGAACATATTTTTTCTGACACCGACATTTTAAAAACACTTTTACAACACTATATTTTCTCACACAACACAATTGAATTACCAATTTAAAAAAGGGAATAAGTAAAAAATGACTAATTGAGGTTTTGTGCTCAAAAATATCTCTTAGCTTTGCTCTACATAAGAGTGGAAAGAGGTAAAAAATAACTATTGCAAAATCGATGTATACATTCAATGTATTTTTTCAGTAAATTTGGAATTAAAGTTAATTTGGCTTCCTGTTCTTATTAGGCCAAAAGAAATTTGCTTTTAATTTAAAAGTGTTTTAACTCTTTTTTAATCCAGGGAATGTTTATACAAGTACAAACATTGTCGACCAGCTACAGGCTCAAAGCTCAACAAGGCTGGTCCTTTGTTTATGAATTCCCACTTACTGTCCAATTTAGCTCGTACACTCCCTTCGAATTTACAATATTTTCAGGCAACGAGTTCCATACGTCAATTACTATATTAAAGTAGTACTATCTTAAATCCCAATTAAAATGTGTCTCATTCAATTTTTACCCATAGCCCCTTGTTCTGTTATCCCTACTGAAATGACTCAGATTCCTAATCATTTTTAAATTTTTTTTGTTTTAATCGTTCTATTTCTCACTTTTGTGACGTGAAACAAGCAGAAATATAATTTAAAAGTCAATTTAAGTAGTTCTTAGGATTTTTCTTCACTTGAAATTTCATAAGGTTGAAAAAGGGAATACGTCCATCAAGTTTTTTCAACTGTAAAATACTTTTGAATGTATTTATATTGGTTTCGATGATTGACCTTTATTTCTAAATAGGGTCTTAAATTCTCAGTAGAAATTCGGTGGTTATACAACGAAAATTCCATTATTTGTATAGTCCCCCCGATTTTCTCAAAACTGGGTTTTTGGACTTCCTTATTTCCTTACTTCCTTATTGTCAAACTTATTCAATGGAAATTTTATGATAATTTAACGTTGTGAAAGTGTTTCTCACACATCTGTAGTGTACATGTAATGAGTACCTAATGTGAGCAATAAATATTCTGAAAATAACTCAGCGTAGCTTCTTGTAATAACTTCTCGTAATAACTTCTCCCAAATATCTTGTACGAAAAATTCTTGCGGTAAATAACAGCCATATGTACAACTTTGTAATGCATGGCATGTCATTTATTATTGAAACAAAAATTTTTATCGACCAAACCGCCTCTCGCATGAAGATAACAGCCATCATCGTCGGTGTTCAGTCAAAGATGGATTCATGGATGGATTCCCCCAATCAATCAGAGGTGTATCGAAAAGCTAATCTTTCTTTATCTGCTGGTTTACCACTGACGCTGATGGGTGTGAACGGTATGGTTGTAAACGGTAGACTTAAATAATGAGATGCATTATTTATTAAGGGAAGAATATACAAGTTCATTCATAGGTGAAAACTACTAAACTACATCTGATGTACTCCATCATTACACATTAAAAGGTAGTGAATTTTTCTTGACAATTCTTGATCATAAGTTCACATCAAATTAATTCGCTTTTACTGGCTGATGGGGATGTTGTTCAATTTTGCTGTATAACGAGGAAATAATTGCCAGAAGAAAAACATTTTCTTTCAGCTCCTCATTTCTAATCAAATCTGCTCATTTTTATTCTTTTCAAAATCGACCGAACAATTACGTCACACCCTTTTTTTCACATCACCCCCCCCCCCCCCGCCTCATTAGAAGCTCATAAGGCTTCGATTTTATCCTCCGGATGTTCCCTCCCAACGCCATTTTTTTTTTCTGCTGGAAAAAAATACTCATAAGTAAGGTGCAATTGAATTAATTTCTAAGCCTCTTTTTTTTAGATGATTACAACGTGATTGATCTGTGTTCTGATTTCGGTTTTCCTGCGGCAAGGATGATGATGCATATGAAGATTATGAAAAAATAAAGTAGCCTTCTCTTTTTTTTCAGACAATTGAAAATTTTCTTGTTTTATTCGTTGTGTTTTGGATCTGAGCACTTAATTAAATAATGAGTAATTACACAATCAGTCAAGGTATTCTTAAATCTGAGGATGGTTCTATTAATTTGTTGTTTTTCCTTTTGAATATAAAGAGGATGCATACGGGGATGTGTGAGAATTGTATTTTAGAATCTAAGTAAATTTAAATGTAATTTTAATTCAAAGCAACCTCTTTTATGGGTAAAACATCCAAGTAAAACGCTGATAGTACAGGTGGAAGGGTTTGTTTTGGCTGTAAGGTGCACCAGGTATTATTTGATTGGATTGTATTTGGTGGCTTATATTTTACGGTTTGTGTGCTTGTTCTATCAAGGATCCGCTTATAAACCTTCGTCAAGTAGACAGACACAAATATAATTTTTTTAGTGACACAGATATAAAATACACCCAGGGCGTGGCCGGAATCGAACCGACGACGGTACAGCGCGCAGGCTGATAGCGTAATGGCAGCACGTTAACCCACTAGGCCGCCCGATCCCCCGGCATTATTTGAAATACTCTCAAACCTGTTTTTGTGCTGTGAATAGGGAACGTATAGAAGAAATCGCATTGAAATTCGCACAAAACTGTAAAAAATAATTTTTGAAACACAATTAAAATATAATTTTTTAAGCTTCTCTTTTTCTATGCATAAAAAAGTCTCATGTAGGGCAGTAGCAAAAATGTCTCCTACTACTTGAAAGGATTGTTCCGCCTTTCACCCCCAAAACCGTCTGAAAGGTAGTCTATAGGGGAGAGTGGGGCACATTCGGTCAGACGACATTTCCCCTAGTAATTATTAATTTAAAAATATGAAAAAAAATACCAGTAGATGGAAGCATGATTACCACCTCCTGCATGGATTTTCAAAGCTCTGAGCCATTTTTTCGAATGCGTACTTGAAATTTGCTAGCGTTAGAAGCCGCAAAGTAAATTTTTTTGTCATTTTGTTGGCGTGAAATATCAACCAAGATTAACTCTCAACTGGAAATTCAGCATTTTATTCAGTAGAGGCACTACTAAAGTTTCTAGAAAGGTTTTTCCTTAAATTACAAATATCTTGTTGGGATGTGGTAAGCTTGTATTGGTAGATAGGGCACATTCGTACACCAAAAGTGGGTGCAGATTCGGACAGTACGATATGTGCCACATATTTCCCAATTTTTGATTATGATATTGATTTGTATGTTTACAAGTGCAGTATAACTAATAGTTTGTGGTTTAGTTTTTTTTCTTGTAATTTTTTTAAAATTTGGTTATGAAAGAAAATAACATTTTAAAGAAAGCTTCAGTTTTAAAAGAATTCAGACTCTGATTTAAGCAGTGAAGAAATAAATGTTACTGATAATTACACTGTTCAACAATGAAAAAATTTCCTTGATGAAAATAGTCATTTCTTATAGATTTTGGGTCGCTGAATACGAAAATCACCATTAAAATTCTCAATTGACTAAGGATTTTCGGGGAACAGCCCCTCCCCCTTTTTACGTTTTTGGACGACCTAATAACTTAAACTCAATTTTCAGGGTCAAAAAGCATTGCTTTAATCTTCAAATTGCTCCCCAGGGGACAAGAAAGGTTCAAATTAATAAAATATGATAAATTTATAATAAATGGACAGGTTTAAGGGGTAATTACCCCCCTAAAAATGCAAAAAATTAGCTAAAAATTATAGAGGTTTTAATACGCTATTTTTTCCTCTTATTTTTTACGCAATTCACGTTTGAAGGGTCCTAACCCTTCCCCAAGGACCCAAATTTGATGGCAATATGCAGCAATGATTTTTACTAAAAGCGCTTGAGGTGAGAGCGCCCCCTGAGCACCCACGGAAGGGCTCAATGACACACTTAGAGTTAAACTGTGCTGTACAAAAAAAATTTCAAGCCACTAACTGAATTTCAGCTGATTCATGTGTAAATGATCTGCTGAATTCAAATGACACCCATTTTCCTCCATCACCCTCAGTTTTTAAGGGGATGCCCCCTAATTGTTATCCACAGATGTGCATCTATTAACATCTTGAAACATGGAATCCTCACTCCCTAAAACCAGTCAGTTTTTTAAGAACTGAAGAGTTTCTACTTAGGATACACCCAAAATATAAGAAAAACGTCATTTGTAATCTTTTCAAAATCATCAATATTAATTCCTGAGTTCGCGAGCGCCTTCGCGATTCTGGAAGTCTTCCGAACTCTTCCGCGGGGGCTTCTGGGAGGCTAAAACCTCAACCGCTTTTTTAAAAAATTTTTGCTGCATATTGTCATCAAATTTGGGTCCTTGGGGAAGGGTTAGGACCCTTCAAACGGGAATTGCGTAAAAAATAAGAGGATAAAATAGGGATAGAAACCTCTATAATTTTTAGCTATTTTTTGTATTTTTAGGGGGGTAATTACCCCTTAAATCTATCCATTTGTTATAAATTTATCATATTTTATTAATTTGAACATTTCTTGTTACCTGGGGAGCAATTTGAAGACTAAAACAATGCTTTTTGACCCTAAAAATCGAGTTTAAAGTTATAAAGTCGTCGAAAAACGTAAAAAGGGGGAGGGGCTGTTCCCCGAAAATCCTGAGTCAATTGAAATTTTAATGGGGATTTTCGTATTCAGCGACCCAAAATCTATAGGAAATGACTATTTTCATCAAGGAAAAAATTTTGAAGGTCAAATTTGTTGAACAGTGTTATTTAACACCAATTGACTTGGACATTAAGGATTTTGTTCTAGTAGAATTTTCTACTAAAAAGAGAAAAATATGTTATGTTGGTCAGACAGAAAAATTGAAATCGAATGATGCTTTTGTAAAATTCATGAGTGAAAAAGAAACGAAACGATTATTTTCCCAGAAAGTAATGATTCATCATCCATACAAAAAGATAATATCGCATTAAAACTTCCCCAACCGTCAGTTCAGGTGTTACTAAGCGAGTTGCCTTTCATTTGAAATAAAACTCGACAGTTATAATATTGGTTGAGATTTTTCTCTTTTTAACTAATTTTTAAAATATGAAGTATGTCAATGTGCAATAATACTCTTCATTACTATTTATTATTTTCTGGTCAAAAACTTAGCTGTATAATATTTCTGAAACCATTTGCTTTTTGTAAAAAAATCTTCCATTTTGAAGAAAAATATGAAAAGTGCCAAATATTTCGTTTAATTATCCTTGCTTTAAAGTGATAAGATAATTATTGTAAAGATAATTATTGTATCATGTTTTGCATGTGCAGGAATGTGCCCCACACGTGTGCGAAACTGCCCCACTCATGGGGCACATTCGCACGAAATTTCTCGTTTTTTAGATTGATGATATAGGTTAGAAATTCTAGATGAAGGCGAGCAATGATCGTTCAAAAATATCAGGAAAGGTCTAAACCAGTGGTTAACAACCTTTTGTGGCCCCCTTTCTAGAGGTTGACTAACGCCTATCACCACCACACCTTTTCAGTCTCATTGAATGTCTAATTTTAATTTGAAGTAAAGTGTAAATAATTAAGCAATTTTATGTCTGCAGGGCCTCCCCCAAAAAATCTTTGGAAGTAAGGCTTAAAAAACAGGTATTTAACTAGTTATGGTACACCTATTCCGAATTTCGGACACATTTTAGGGAGCATTTTGATTTTGATTAACTAATTATAAAAAAAGTATTGAAAAATGAAGTTCCAAGTACAAAAGGGGTATTTTGGGGTCCTCCCCCAGAAATATTTTGGAAATTTGACCCTAAGAAACATGGTTTTAACTTGTTTTGGTACATTAAGTCTGAATACAGTCTGTCAACAGTACTATTTTATTTCCCCCTTTGAATACTCATCGCCCCTAAATCGACCCTCTCTTATTCATCGCCCCCCTGATAACCCAAATCCCCTATAGTGGTTCCCACCTGGGGGTAATCGCCCCCAGGTTGGGAACCACTGGTCTAAACTTTCATTTAAATCCAAATTTCTTTCAATATCTCATCCCGAAATATCCCATCATAAATATCCCGTCATGAATATCCCGAAATGCCTTTTTTGAGCGAATCTGCTCCACTCTCCCCTACACTACACACCATAGTCTACATCTACAGGACTTAGAAAAAACTACTTTCTTTGTTCGAAATTTTCTACAAATATTTCCTGCAGGTTAATTAAGGGCCTTCAGTCCTTTAAATATCGACTTAAAGCACATTCACATTATTTACCTAGGTAATACCATTATTTACCTACTACAGTGTAAGAAGAAATAAATTTATTTTCACCTTTAATTTTAAGTCACCTTTTAGCAAGTTTTAAGAATGTTAAAACACTTCTGAGACCAATGGAGTTAATAATTTAAAAAAATTCTAAATTTATATATCAAAGCACTTGTTTGCACTAGCGACTAGTAAGTGCGAAGCACCTCCCACGCCTACAACTCTAATCAAATCAGAATTTATCACCAGATTTTAAAGAATTAATACTAAATAAAATTATCATCACCGAGAACTATCGCATACGAAGCGTACGCTTTATTACTGGGCCAACCGGTTGGCCCAGTAATAAAGCGTGCGCTTCGTATGCGATAGTTGCAACCGTGACACATACATAAAAATCATGTATATAAAAATCAATGTTTGTTTGTCTGTATATCCTTTATATTTTTAAACTTTCCAAACCTACATAAACTATTAAGCCTTACCACGTCGATCTACTCGCTCTCGGTAAGGTTTCTGAAGAAAAAAATTTAAAATCGAAGCATCCTAAAAACTTTTTTCGTCCGTTTATGCTTGAAAATCAACAATTCATGATGCCTAACATCATGGAAAAACCATCAATTATTGTAAATATAACAAGAGAAGATGTAACATTAATTGTTGTAGGTATATTATCGAGTGTTGTAGATATAACATTAATTGTTGTAGGTATATTATCGAGTGTTGTAGATATAACATTAATTGTTGTAGGTATATTATCGAGTGTTGTAGATATAACATTGATTGTTTTAATTTAAAATCAATTGTAATATCATAAACATCAGGGTCACTTACCTAGGGGTAGACCTTACTTCCGTGACCCTAGGACTCGTTGGTTCCAAATAAAAGCCGCAAAACGGACTTTTGAAACACCCTGTATAACCTCTTTGAAAAGTATTAATCTTGGGAAAAAAAGAGTTATCATCAAGTCTAAGGAAATGTGTTTGTCAAAATATAGCGCTTCTGTAAGTCTGTATCTTTTCTTCCCCCTAAACGCGCGCCTTTTTGACGCATGAATGCTTTTCATTTCGTAACTATAGAACTACTTTTAATATTGGTCTTTGAATATAATAGTCTAAGCGGTACAAGTTGAAACACTGCACTTTTTGATGATGGTAAGCCACTTGGTACACTGATTCCATGGACCATAAGAATGAGTTTTCGATCAGGAGTCCACCGAAATTTCCCTTAGAATTTAAAATATTTAACTTTTTGTGAAATTTTTAAATTCGCGTTTTACACCTTAACTATCAAACTTTTTAACATGTAAGGTGACTTTTCTATACAATTTGAGGTCGTAGATTACAAATATGAAGTCGAAAATTTCAAAAAGATGCTACTTGATATGTTTTTTTGAAAAAAACTAAATTTTAAAATTTAAAATCTTCAAAAACACAATGTTAAACATAAGTTGGTATCATGAAATTTTTACCAGTTATTAAGCTATTTGTAACTTTAAAAAATCCAAAATTTCAAAGCTTTACCTTTATTATTCACCGAGATATGAGACTTTAAATTTGGAAAAATTTCAAAATGGCTGCCATGCTTGATGCGACTACTCATCGAAAACTTCCCATAACTCGGTAAATTATTGTTCAAAATGAACAGTTAAAACCTTTTTTGAAAGAAAAGCAATACCACTACACTATTAAGACATTAAAAGAACAATTAAACCACTTTAAGTTGGTTTTAAATAAACTCTAAGACAGATTAATACTTTACTATGACAAGCATGTTAAAAGCTTTAAAAAAATGCTTTCTTGGTGAAAAATTGTTCTAAATATTTTATTAAATGTTCACCCTGATATAAATATGCGACATTAAACCATTTAAAGGAAAATTTTGCCTTACAAGCGCCTGGGCGCAAACGCGAAAATACCTAATAAACCCGCGCTTCAAATAAACTTTTTCTGTCAAAGAATCACAAAATCGTGCTTTCTATTATGATTTTCTAACAACATTTTAGCCACTTCAAGTTTAAAAAACAAGCATCCCTTACCTTTTGTATAAGAAAAAAATGCTTAAAATACAATTTTTCAGGCTAGAAATTACCTTTCAAATGAGTATTTTCTAGACAAACCTTTACTCACTGAGTTAAAACATGAAATATCAATGAGATTCATAATGTATTAAAATATGTTATATACATTTAAACTTACCGAACACTTTTTACAATTAGTAATCGTTGTGTATTTCAAAATCGAGTAAGGGTAATACATCTAATCATTTCCTATATGGTAATGCATAACACCATTTAAACTTTAAGCAATTATTTTTTAATCGGTATACAAAATTAATTGAGACTGTATGCGTCCTGCTAGTTTGCTACAAGACTACTTAAATTTAAAGACCTGGAAAGGTAGAGTATCCAGGGCTTTACTTAAATTATACCAGCCTTATAATGAATAATAGTATTTTCAACTTAGTAGAAACTTCTAGTATTTTCAAGTGCTTGTTTACTTACCTACAACTTTACTATATTAGTTTCAATATCTTTAAATTTATTAGAAATTAAGAATATCGGGAAAGTCAAATGCATCCAAATCTTTCATTAATAATCATCGTAAAAATATTTGGATTTGATAAGTTAATAAGTAATGCTTTTTTCTTATAGAGAGTCGTTGAGACAATATATTTTTCCTGTAAAAAAACATATTAAATGTGTACCATGATAGATCAAGATTTTTTCTTTTAAGAAACGTATGCCTCTCTTGAGAATTGGTATATTTTCTATATTAGCTAGATTTAAAAAAATAAAGCATACTTTGCCTTTTCTCCTTTCAATAGGTAATTACAACACTAAGATAATAATTTCATTAATTATATAAAGAGTTAAAGGTATTAAATAGCCTTTTAAGGATTTCAAATTATTTTATTTATTCTTTTGGCACAATTTCAAAAGTATTGATTTAATTTTTGAATTTAACGTAAAAGGTTAAGTTATAGGTCTTCCTCTGAATTTTGGCATTCACCTCTACAATTCCGGCACATTAGTGTACATGGTATTCCTGAAGATTTGCAGGAACACCTTGGATAATCTATTTCCGCATAACTTCTATGCTTTCTAATTTTTAAAAATAATTCATAAAAACAGCAAATACACAACGATTACTAATTGTTAAAAAGTATTCGGTAAGTTTAAATGTATAACATACTTTAATACATTATGAATCTCATTGATATTTCATGTTTTAACGCAGTAAGTAAAGGTTTTTTTAGAAAATACTCATTTTAAAGGTAATTTCCAACCGGAAAAATTGCATTTTAAGCATTTTTTTCTGATACAAAAGATAAGGGATGCTTGTTTTTTAAACTTGAAGTGGTAAAAATATTGTTAGAAAATCATCATAGAAAGCATGATTTGGTTAAAATAATGTTAGAAAATCATAATAAAAAGCACGATTTTGTGATTCTTTGACAGAAAAAGTTTATTTGAAGCGCGCGTTTATTAGGTATTTTCGCGTTTGCGCCCAGGCCCTTGTAAGGCAAAATTTTCCTTTAAATGGTTTAATGTCGCCTATTTACATCAGGGTGAACATTTAATAAAAAATTTAGAACAATTTTTCACCAAGAAAGCATTTTTTTAAAGCTTTTAACATGCTTGTCATAGTAAAGTATTAATCTGTCTTAGAGTTTATTTAAAACCAACTTAAAGTGGTTTAATTGTTCTTTTAATGTCTTAATAGTGTAGTGGTATTTCTTTTCTTTCAAAAAAGGTTTTAACTGCTCATTTTGAACAATAATTTACCGAGTTATGGGAAGTTTTCGATGAGTTGTCGCATCAAGCATGGCCGCCATTTTGAAATTTTTCCAAATTTAAAGTCTCATATCTCGGTGAATAATAAAGGTAAAGCTTTGAAATTTTGGATTTTTTAAAGTTACAAATAGCTTAATAACTGGTAAGAATTTCATGATACGAACTTATGTTTAACATTGTGTTTTTGAAGATTTTAAATTTTAAAATTTAGTTTTTTTCAAAAAAACATATCAAGTAGCATCTTTTTGAAATTTTCGACTTCATATTTGTAATCTACGACCTCAAATTGTATAGAAAAGTCACCTTACATGTTGAAAAGTTTGATAGTTAAGGTGTAAAACGCGAATTTAAAAATTTCACAAAAAGTTAAATATTTTAAATTCTAAGGGAAATTTCGGCGGACTCCTGATCGAAAACTCATTCTTATGGTCCATGGAATGAGTGTACCAGGTGGCTTACCATCATCAAAAAGTGCAGTGTTTCGCCCTTTTTCGTCGTGTACCGCTTAGACTATAAGATTTCAATCAGGAATTTCCCCTCTAAAAATCAACTGGGTTTGTAAGCAGTCACGCAAACTGTCAGAAAAAATTCCTATATTGAAAGGTATGCCGAATAAAGGAAAGTTTTTGAAGAAATTCGTTCCCTTTGATGAATAAGCTAAAAGGGAGTTGGCTCACAAAGTTTTGTAATTTGATACGGCATGAAAGGAGAGGAGTTCTTGGATTCTTTTGTAGATAACACTGGGATAGCACGCAGCGGTAATGCAGTTTTTTTCATTTAGGTGTATTTTCACCATACATGGCTTAAAGATATCGATTACGAACAGGCAATGTCAGCCTTGTTCTGAGGGGGCATGGATTATTCGGTATTAAGAAATAGTATTAATTAAATAATAGTCGGTTATGTAAATTTTTTTATTTACAAGCCTCACATTTTAAAACAATTCACATGATTAAACTCCTTCTTCCTTTTTGCAACCAAATAAATATCGTGCTTTAAGTTTCTCTTAAACGCAATGCTCGCGTTTGCCGGGCAGAATGACAGGCAAGGGGAATTACATTCATTCAGAGTATTTCAGATAAGAGGGGTGAAACGTAGAAGACTCAGAATAACCCAGAAATGGGGGGTCGGACATCACCCTTAGCATCCTAGGGGTTTTTATAAGCAGGCATGGGAGTTTGTATATACTACAGTGGAAATTGAGACGAAACTTTTTATAATTGGATTAAAACCTGCAAAATCGTTCGATTCCGCCATTTTTCTATAAAAACCTATATAGGAGCTGAACTGGGCATTATCACCATTTATTTTTTATTTTTTATTCGATAGAGGTACCCTAGAGCGGAATATATGCGCAAAAATGTTTTAATTGCGATGATTATTTATTTTTTTATGTAATTTCAAAGTTTGACTTTAAAAAAGGGCGTTAAATCGTCCAATTTCCCAATGTGACGTACTTTTACCCTATACATTGATTTTAAACAATGCTTTAATTGTGAGAAAACTCCAGCTCTCAAGCGTCGCCTCCAATCGTGGACCGGTTTCGCCCTTGTAAGGGCTCATCAGCAAAAACTCAACAATGACTTTGATTTGTTTAAACAATTAATGCTTTAATTGTTTAAACAAATCAAAGTCATTGTTGAGTTTCTCGTTAAAGTCTGTATGAGTCAGTTGTGACGTACTTTTAGGCTAAGCGCGCACTAGAGACTTTTGTCTCGGCGACAGAGACAAAATTGTTTCCCTGAATATTGCAAGAAGCTAGAGAGCGCGCACATGGCGACGAGACCAAGATCACTAGGCCAAGAATTTCCTAATAGAAATGCATTGCTCTCGAGTGACTAGTGTTACAGTCGCCGGCGACATAAGTCTGTAGTGCGCGCTTAGCCTTACCCTAAACAAACACAAAGGGCTTGGCGATTTTAATTTTAAATATTTAATTAGCTAAATTTTTTTGAAACCTTTCATGTGGATTTTTGGATTTAGATCTATTTCCTTTACTGGAAAAATGCATTTTTCTGTTTTTAAAAAATGATGGTATTGCCCATTTCGGATCTTTAATTGGTTTTATAGAATAAATACCCGAATCGATGGTTTTAATTAGATCTTAAAAAGTTACATATAAATTTCCTCAGGGAATTTCACAACTTCTCATGCCCGCTTATAAAAAACCCTAACTCATTAGGGGTGCATTTTCGACCCCACCCATTCCTATCTGAATCTGACTCGTCTGTCCTATCCCTCCTAGAATTTATGAAGCATTTATCTGAAACATATTAGCTATTGTTAGTAAAATAACTTGAGAAATTGGTGTATTTAATAATATTTCGTAGAATATGAACCTTTTTTGTCAAGTAATAAGAAAAAAAAACTTATAACTGCTTTCTACGTTTTAGCTTATTTACGAAGAAACCGCTTTCCAGGTTTCTAGTTTTTCATTTCTGAAAAGAAGGTCATCTTTCTAGTGCAACGGTTTTTCTCCAGTGTATTGTCTCTTTCAGTTGTATAATTAGAAAACTTCTTTATTTGTGTGAACGTCCATAAACCTTCACTTTTAAAACAAAATGTCTATACAAAAAAAGGTCAGAGAAAAATTGGGTTGAAAACTTTTCGATTAAAGTAATAAAATTTTACAGGGGTTTAAACGAAATTTCCCTGGAAAAACTTAATTATCTCTTCAAAATTTGTATATCTAGGATCTAGTGAAAGATTTTTATTCCTTGTATTTTGAGGTTACATTTTATTATACTTTTTTTTAAAAACATTTTTGTTCAATTATTTTAGGTCACACATGAAATTGATCTCTGACTTATGTGATGGGTGAAGTAAAGTAATTAATCAAATATAAAGGAAACTGTACGAACTACCGTCACATAAGGTACGTGCCTACGTTGAAAACGTCAATTTCGACCAAAACTAGTAATTTTTGTTTTTGATTCTATAATTTAGTACAGATTTTTAGCTTTCTTAAACTATCTTGCTTTTGATTCTATAGCCACCAGAAAAAAAGTTATAGCTAGATAAAGAAAGAATTTCACATGCCGGGCATATGCAAACTGTCCTTTCAAATGCATTTTTCACAGAACAGTTTTTTAATAAATTTAGTTACGGTAAACATGATTTCTCAAAATCTATTGCTTGTATTGTTATGAAACTTGGTATGAATATTTTCGATAGTGTATTCTAGGGAATGACCTAAAAGCATAACATTTAGATGATTGTAAGTTTGTCTAGTGGCCTGTCTATGTGTAAAAATAGAAAAAAAATGTTGAAAAAACAAGAAGTCTTAATAAAAAATCTATAATTCCTAAGGAAATTAACTTACCTTTAAACTTCTAGGTCATTCCCTAGATAATTGAATTTAAATTCTATTACAAGTTAGAAAATTACTCAAACTTAATTAGATTTTTGATTATAATGTTTGCCGTATTGCTTAATTTTTATAGATTTTTTGAATAAATTGAATAAAAAAAATTTTTGGTTTAAAAAAGCTTAATTAATTGGTTTCTAACATAAATACACACAAACATGTAAATATACCAGTATATTTTCATGTTTTTTTTTTAAAAATTCTCCAACGTAGGCAAGTACCTTAGGGAACGTACCCATACTACGTGACCCATTCAGGGGAGGGAAGGGGTTCTTCAAAATACCACGGTCGGTCACAGGGGGGAGGGGGGGCTTAGGGTTTCGTCACGTAGTCAATTTCTTCTAGTCAATACGACAAAATTAAGCCAAATTAATTATTGAAACTTGCCAAATTAAGACTAATTAAGCCAAATTTATTATTAAAATTAGACTAATTAAGCAAAATTAATTTTTTTAAACTTTCTGTTTGCAAAAAATGATGACAAACCGTATTTATGAATTACTACGTGAAAACTAGAGGGGGAGGGGGGTCTTGGCATATACTACGGATGGTCACCAAGGGGGGAGAGGGGGGTCAAAAATGGCAAAAAATGGGTCACGTAGTATGGGTACGTTCCCTTAGTAAGCGTCCTGCCCGAGTAAAACATTATCAAAAGGGGAGGAGATGTATGAGTTGTAGGGTGAGAAGAAAACATCACTTTTTTTAGAAAGATAAAACGTCGACCTTTCATTTTTTTATATCTACCCACTCTATTAATCAGGCTAAGTATCACTCCATTACTCAAAATTTAATAAGATACTCCATGCCCATAAAATTTAAAAAATAGTTTTATTTTTTTCAAAACAACAAAAACAAAGATAAAGCCCTGAAATTTTGTTTAGATTTTTTTATAATGAACTAATATTGTTATAGATACGATGTTCCAGTTATCATTTTTAATTTTTGGAAGTAATATTTTTTTAATATTAAAGAATAAAAATGGGGAGGGGGAGCGCAAATGCACCTTTAAAGAGCTAAGACCTAATGTAGCGATAGGGCGTTACAAAAGGCGTGTTTCAAAGCACAAAACATATAGAATGGAAAAAATTATTGCATGAGGTACAGCAGTATCCATATTACTTCCTCCATAAACTTGAACAAAATTGGATCACTTGTTAAACCGTGGGGTGAGTTATAAAACGTGCAATATTAATCTCTCAGCCAAAGAATGGAGTTCCCTTAGGGTAATGGTATTTTTATGGAAATTGGTTTAAAAAATACCATTGCACTAAGGGAACTCCATTCTCTGGCTAAAATAACCTAAATATTCTCTCAAATATACCCTGGAGAAGTTGATTTTCAAAATTACTGGGATGAATATTATTTATTAAAAAATATTTCGATAATTCTATTTCACAGTTAGACAAGTGAAAAAATGAAGAAATGCCGTAAGAAATTTAATAAATCTTCGTTACTTTTTCTCGTATCATCCTCCTATGAAATATTTTACACTTCACATTCCCCATTAAAAACTCAAGGCAGTAGTAAATATGTTTAGACAGCTAACGTGAGGAAAATGTAATAAAGATTATTTTTATCGTCGTATAAGAAATGCTTTCGGGATTTACCTAATGAGGTACAAGGGAAGAAGGAGCCTATAAATATTTTATAACAGCCTTTCTTTTTCATTTTCTCAAGTGGAGAAATTCGATAAAGAATTTTCTTCGTGGAAATATCCAAATAAACACTAACGATTCGAAAATATCTCGTGGAAGCGACATAATTCAATATTCCCGTGTTCGAAAAAAGGGGAAATTCTCCTCTGCGCAGTTTCGAAAAAAAATTCTAATGTAGTTGTTTTCTTGTTGCATTAAGATATTATTATTTTTTCAAGGGTGGGGAGTATTTTCGTTATAGAATAATTTGAGTGTTTTTGCTAAGTTCAACTTCTGTTGTAGTTAACAATTACGCTTGTAAAAAGAACCCTTGTTCTGTGAAGAAAACTTTCATTAAGTGACGCATAGTATTTATTAGTGTTCGGCAACTACTGGTCAAAAAGTAGTTAACTACCAACTAGTCTGGGCAAAAGTAGTTGTAACTACTAGTTAACTACTTTTTCTTGGAAGTAGTTGTAACTAGTAGTTGATTATTTCCCAAAGTAGTTAACTACTGGTTAACTAGTCTATTTAATTTATAAGATATTTTCCCCCAAATTTTCTATTACTATATCTTACCTATAGCAAAAATATCATGACTAAAAATATTTCAAGGTTGCCAAATATGAAAATGTATCACGAAACATGCCATTGTTAGAAGATGTAACATATTTTTAAAATTTTGATCTTTCAATATTTTTTGTAGTAGTTGAACTTTTTGAAAGTAGTTGGAACTAGTAGTTGGTGAAAAAAGTAGTTAAACTACTAGTTCAACTACTCTAAACCAAAAGTAGTTGAACTACTAGTTAACTAGTAGTTGCAACTAGTAAACTATTTTTAGTTAACTAGTGCCGAACATTAGTATTTATTCTTCATTTCTTCTTTTATAAGGCATGACAAATCTGTATATCGACCATAGAACTAGGAAGGATAGTGGTAATTCAATTCATAGACCACCGTGAAATTGTATAAATTTCGATATGTGATTCGATCATAAAGTGAAACAACTTATGTTACACCAGAACACGGGGGTCGATTACACCGGATATGAGTAACTCCTGGGGAATGTAGAGGACCTGCATTCACCATGTAGGTCCTCTAATGTAGAGAAACCTAGACCCCCTTTTATGAGTAATATCTTGACCTCAGGGGGAAGTGGTAGTTGGCAATCATCTCCGTCGATTCCCGGTGATTTGTTGCCACTGTGCCGTCTGGTTTCTGGATTCCCGAAATCCTTTGCGTCGCTCTCTGGTCGTTCCTGATAATCTCAAACAGAAGAATAGATTGAAGATAAATGATAGCGACCTTTGTACATATATTCACTAATAAAAGTGGGACGCAGCACAGAGAGCAGAGCAGAGGTGGACTACAGTCTTCCTAGCCGAAGGGTGACGTTCCAAATTCAAATATAAAGTATAAAGGGGAAGGGACGACACCGACAGGTGGCTAAGATTTTTAGAGGCACCAAACCTCAACGAAAATGCAATTCCTCTCGTGGTGGCTGGATTGGTTATCGTAGCGTCCAACGTTCCATCCCCCGCGGTCCTGTACGGCGCGGCGCCAGGTCAGAAGACGGGAAGATCTTATTATTATGAGTATATCTGATCTGTAAGGGTTTAAAAGTTATTGGGGTGGACAGTTATTTTGGGACACCCTGTATATGCTTGTGTAACGTGTGGCATAGCACAAGCGGTACAGCCACGGAAGTGAGATACTGTTACCCGCGCCACACACCATTCACTCGCACAACCCCTTTTTACAGGGGGGCCACATTCATTCATCACACAAGGACAGAAACTAACATCCATGCCAAACGGGGACTCAAACCCCAGACGTACGGCTTCGTGGTCAGTACGCAATTGTAAAAATAATTAATTAGACAGTTGATTATTAATTGATTCTTTAATAATTAATTTTATTAAGCCGTTTTCTATGAGTTCAGAGAAGTTTTTTGAGTTATTGGGATGATAAACTCTGAAATTCCCCTAAGTGTGATAAAAGAGATGCGTCACAGGTATCCAAGCGGCTGATAAAAAATGCGCTAAACGCTATTATTATGTATAATTGCTATAAAAATGTTTCTTGGCTCTGTTGTTAGGCAAAAACTTGATATTACCTAGAATATTAAAAAAAATCGCAGAGGCACAAATCTTACATTTTAATGCTTGAGAAAGCTACATTTGTCCTATCCCTACATCTACCCCTCCCTTAAATAATATGTCTCTTAGATAGTCTACTTTAATAAGGAGTCCGCTTGGGCTGAAAAGAATATTGTAGCAAAGGGTGACACAAAAACCTTGAATACGGGCTGGTATACTATGGGCTTAAATATACTTGTGCCATTTGTCTTCTCAACATTTTATAGGGCTGTACAGGAATGGAACGAAATTCCACAGCCATAAAACACAAGAAACACAACAGGTAAAGAAATGAAGAGACAAAAGAACATAGCACTGTCAGTAAATGCTTAAATTCACATGTTTTTCATTAGTGTATAACGGCCGTTTCCAAAATACGGCATAAATTTCATTAAAGATATTTCAGGTTATTACCTCGCTTGATGAATCCGATGAGAGAGAGGTATTTAAAAAAATTCAAAATCATAACATTAAAAAGTTTTTAAAATTTCTGCAATTTTTCATCCTAGTTTAAATGATATAAGAAATAGTTTACGTTATTTGACGGACAAATTTTTGGAGTGGCTTTTAACATCCCTAAATTAAGTTTAATTTTATATTAAAATGGTGAAATTACATGATTATGTAGTTAACGTAAAAATACCTATTAGTTCAGTGAATTTATAAAAAAATTTTTTAGTGAATAAGCAATGGATTTTATTGTAACATATAATAATATGAGAAGAATACCTACAAATAAGATGAAATGTTTTCCAGGTGGTATTTGTTGTATTTTACACAAAAGATCTGTTTTGTAACAAGAAAATATGATTCCATTCTGGCTTGGAATAAGTTTTCGTAACGTGTTTAGGATGATTTACAAAATTTGATCTTTAAAAATATGTTGTAAGCGTAACATATCCGCCGAAAAATAATAACCCGATTACTTTTGCTGTATTTCGTTTGGCATTATTTGGTCAAAATACACAGTACAAAAATGTTCTAACTAGAGGAACTATTTCATTTTCCAGGGAAAATTTGAAATAGATTCTGTGAACCATTCTACCTAAAATGGGTAACAAGGGGAACATTTTTCATTCGATTTAGAGTTTATGTGGTTGGGTTATTTTGACGGTTGAAAATAAATAATCTCATTTCTGCAATATTTGAAGTAAAAAAAATGTTTTATTTATGGGGGATTGGAAAAAAACAAAGATTCTCGTTAATTTTCGTTCTTGATTTAAGGAAGAGAGCTGTTTTTAATGAAATGTGTAATTAATAATAAATGAAATGATAAATGAATGATGATAAATGAAATGTGTAATTATTTCAAGAAAAGTATTTATAAAGAATTTTTATAGTTGTTAATATCGACTTAAAAGGGTCGATGCCGACTTTTTACTTTAAAGAGTTTGTGAAGTTTTAGAGTATAGTTGAAGGTGGATAAAGGTTCTTTATTTGGGGAGGAGGGGTTGAGGGATATTCTGGATGTTATTTTTTTTGTATCAACCAAGTATTTTTAAGTGAAACAAATATTTTGCTAGGATTTTTTTACACATTTTTTTAGATAAAGTTCTATTTGGTACACAATATTTGATAATACAGGGTGTCCCAAGACCCCTTTCAACACCCCCTAGCGTCAATTTTAAGAGTTATAATTTTTATTTTAAAAACTTTTAGATATTTGCTAATTTATTCAATTACAAAGTTGTAGAGCAGCATCGATTAGTAGGTAAAAACGTACGTTCTTAAAAGAACGTACATTTTAATTGTTTTCCCATTTTATATAAGTGTAACCGGATAAAACTGCTTTAGTTGTTATAGACGGTAATAAAATTGTTTAAATAATAAAATGTCTTTATTATTTAGACTTAACTTCAAATCACAGAGTATAGAGCTTTACAGGGGATTCATCTCCATAGACGCTAATGGCAGTTTTTTAAACATGAGATTTACCATAGACATATCTTCAAGTACATCGGACGGCCTCCTATAGTTCCACGTCACTCCTTCTACGTCTCTGTCATTCCCCCACTGAAGCTGTCACTCAAATCCAAATCGGAAGTGAAGGGAAAAGAGCAGCACCGATGAAATTAAAATGTCGCTAGTTAGAAGTTCCATATCCAATCAGGAATCACTTTCGCCTTCTCTGATTGGCTGCTAGTGATATTAATCATAATCTGCGAGCTGAATTAAATTAAGTATCTAAAGAGGAAAACGGCCGTTTGGAATCTCTGTTAGCTCTTTACTCTATGCTTCAAATTAAAATTAGACATACTATGAGAATGAAAAGGGGGCTACAGGTGTTAGTCAACTTCCAAGAAGAGGCGATGGGCCCCAAAAGATGGGGAACCACTGCTTTAAAACATCAACTATAAGAGGTCAATCAACAACCACGTAGTACACTCAATTTATAAGTGGTAAGGTTTTAACAGTCATAAATAAGCTATTTTTCTCTCATTTTTATTAAAACAGAGAGAATTAACGACGAGATTTTTTATAACGACAATCAATTTTTTTTCTTCACAACAGCTCCATAGTCTATCAACACGGTAATCACACCCCCTAAGAATAGCTTCTCTCCGCTAATCGAAACCGAAGGTTCGAAATTGTGATGGATGATATTGCCCTTCAGAAGGAAGGCGGCGATGAAGCTCTTTATTAAGGCATCTTCTCTTCTTCCAGAGATCAATTTATTAATCTGAGATTTCTCCCATAAGTGGATACTTCTTGAAGGAACTTTGAGCCCGAGGTGACCGACGACGCACGGAAATAGATTAGGAAAGAATGCGATGGATTGGAAAGGCCCTGTTGTGCAGCCAGCTAACTTACAAGAGAGATATTGAATGCTGGTTGGTGTGAATGCAGGATAACCAAGAATAAAGCAAGAAAAAAAATCAGTAACCTGTCTATTAGGGTTATTATTTTTTTTCAGATTTAAAAGCCTGTGGTGGTAAATGATGAGTATTGGTCCATAACTCTCGAAGATAACTTTTATTTTTGATAACTGTGAAAAAAGCTTGTGCACCTAATGAGATTTTGTATAAGGCTCAAAAACTGTAAGAAAGTTAGTAAAATTTTGTTTGAAGCGGAATATAACATAAATCATAAAAATGGTGTAAATTATTATTCGAGAACTGGACTTCAAAAACTATCTAAGTTCCAAAAAGTAAATTTTCCGCAATTTATCCTTTTAAATTAGATTTTCTATAGGAGTACACATAAAAATCCATCTTTCAGGCTAATTTTAAACTACTAATAATTGTTGTGGCGCTAAGCCGACTTTATAGGTTGTTGGAGATTGTACTTAGATTGTTTTTTTCGGGTTTAACTCATATTTTTTAATTTTGGCACTTGGTTTCTTTTTGAAGTAAAGTCTTCATTTATAAACTTGCTGTTTAGGAATTTGCCACTTTTACAAATGTTTCGAAACACTCCCATCAGCTTAAAAGCCCGCTCGGCCACCATACTGATGGATTAAATCGCATCAATGGCCTGATGAATTTGGTATCCAGTTTTGCAAAGGGATTTTAAGGCCTGAGGAAACTGAGGTAGGTGATGTATGATTGAGTAGGTGATGTGTGATTGCTATAAGAGGAAGTGAAATGATGTTGGGTGCGCAACGTTTTTTTCTTAACACAAAGAAAATAATACCATAAAATCAACATATGGACATAAGTTCATCGAATGCAACATCAGGTTTTTAAATATTTAAAAAAAAGTATCAGAATCATAACCCTACTGTCTATCTTTAGGGTACTCTAGTCCAGTGGTTCTCAACGAGGGTACGCGTATCCCTAGGGGTACGCCGAGAGCTTTTAAGGGGTACGCCACGAAATAATATATATTTTCAACTTTCAATGATTTTTTTTTTTTAAATAAATAGAACTTTATTACACATAGAGAACAAACACAAAAAAGACAGATATGTGATTCGCCAAGGGGAAGAAACTTCCCGTACAGGCGAAAAAGAAATTATACAGACAAATGACATATTACAACAAAAGCATAAAACTGAATAAAAACAATAGCTAAATAATTAAATAATGATGGCAGCAAGCTGGTAAACCATAAACTAAATATGCTTCATTGAAGTGAAAAATATAAATCCAGGTCGTCGATATTAATTAATAACTCAAATAAATTTCTTTTGAACTCTGAATATCTAATAATGGAGGTTAGATTTAAAGGTAAACTATTGTATAATTTTGGTGCGAGGTAAAAGAAATGTTTACAAAAAATTGATTTAGAAAATTTTGGGATTTGATAAGTTGCTACAGCTCTAGTATTATATGGTCTTGCTATAGTGTTAAATATAGATTTATTCCGATAAAGATAAAGTATAATACGAAAAAACGCGTTGTGACGAAGAGGCAATAATTTGAGTAATCTAAAATTATTAGGATATGACTGCTGATTTAAAATTTTGAATATCTTATTTTGAATAGAAATTAAAGGTTGGAGATTGGATCTATATTCTCCACCCCAAACAGTGACACCATAATTTATTAAAGAATAGAACCAAGAAAAATATAAAGTTTTTAAAAAGGACAAATCAATTTTATTTTTTAGGTGGTAAAAGTTAAATAAAATAAAGTAATAAAATAATATTTTTCAAGGGCTTTTTTGTAGCGTTTTCTTCCGAACAATAAAATCCGAACATTTAAAAAAATTAAAATCTTAAATATTTTTCCATTGAAGAACGAAGGGAATGAATCTGAAAAATCCCCATTAGGCTTGAAGAGGAGCAACAAATGTCCATCATTTTTGTTTCACAGGTACTAGTACTAGTGGAGATTAAGAAGGAACCAGTATTAAAAAAATTTTAACGGAATTTTAAGTGTCCAAAACATCAAAATCCTTTATAATTCATGAGTTTAGGTAGAAAGTTAATTCATACCTTTAATATGATGTGCAGAACTTAGTATTTGGAGTTAAAAAAAATTTACAAGCTTTTAAAAATTCTAATTGATTTCCTGAAAAACACCCCCTTCGATTTTTTTGAAAAAAATATTTGTTCATTTTTGACTTATTAGCTACAAGTATGCAAAATTTCAAGATGGAGAAATTATAGTTTTCAGAGCTATGAATTTTTGAATAAGTGTAAAGCATAAAAATTCCCGAAAATGATGCAGAAAATGAACAATTTTACTAATTTTTTACTATTTCCTTTACAATTATTTATGCAAGTCTGGAAGGACGCTCATTTATTTTCATTTAGTGCAAAAACCCTACCAAAAATATATATAAATTTTTGAAAATGTATGTCCGAAATTCGGATTAGGAGTACCAAAACGAGTGGAAAACCTGTTTTTTAGACTTAAATTCCCAAAAAATTTTAAAAGTTAGATCACGATTATTCATGTTCTTTTAATTATGGTTACTAAGATGATTAAATTTTTGATTTTGAAAATTCTTCGTACCCCCAAAAACGAAATCCTGGATCCGCCAATTTAAGTAATATATTTAAACGAAGGATATTTTAACTACTAGCTGCAACTGCATGCGAGGGGTACGCAGGGAATTGTAATTTTCCTTTAGGGGTACAATCATGAAAAAGGTTGGGAACCACTGCTCTAGTCTACGGAGCCTTACAAAAAAATCTTCATAACTGCACAGTTTAGAACTAGAGTAAAAATTCAACGGTTGAGACTTGATGTTTCTAATCTAGGCAAGTTTCTTATTGTGATGAACCACGGTATGAAAAATTTAAATTTTAAGTTGAGTTTCTTGCTGTTATGCGGTTGATATTACTCAAATAATGTATTCAAGATTTCATAGCCAATCACTGTTTCACCAATAGGAGGAATTCTAAATGTAATTCTTTTTTTCGTTCTAAATTTTTACCTTTTATTTCCATTGAAGAAAAAAGGATAAACCGCTTTAAATGATTCGAAAGATCCGTTTGCCATAGAATATGACCTTTGCCACGGTTTTTGTTTGAACGGATAAACATTCATAGTTTGCTTTTTAAAAGCATTAAGAAATATCTAGTTCTTTCTACATTATTTTGTTGTTTAAGTAACTACCATTTTTTATTCTTAAGACGTTAAACTTCAAAAAAAGTTGTCCTAAGGTGTTTAACTCTTTCTGTCCTAGACCTCCCGTGATTACCATCGAATCCTTAATTAATTAAGAATTAGGACTGAAAAGATTAATTTTCAATAGATTACTTTTTTCACAAAATGGGATCAGTAAAGGTAATGGTAGAAGTAGAGTTTTCTTCTATTAAAATGATTATTACTGACTTTTCCTTTGTTACTACTTAAACTTTTGTTCAGGAGGATGATTGAAGAAAATGACGAAAATGTATAAAAAAAGAGAAAATTACATTTTAAACTGTGCAAGAAATTTTCTATTCGGTGTTATAGTTAGGAGGTTTCTCTAACGAAAAATCATCATAATCAAAAATCAAATCATCAATCGAAAAATCAAAATCATCAGGTTCATCTTCGAAAACGAAGATGGGCATCGTAGGCCTTGGCCCACTAGGGCTGTTGCGCCGATGGTTTAGTTTTTTTTTAGTTAGGAGGTTTTAGTGTAAAGTTTCCCAGTCTACGATAGATAGCTCATGTAACGAATATTTTTATTAATGAAATTGCTTCTTTATTTCTTTACACGTATATTTTAAATTTATTTCATGTTTATTCTGTTCAATATACTGATTGATTTACTGAAAGAAAATATTTGCATGCTAAAGTGGTTGTTTTTAAACGAAAAAAAATCTAAGATATGAAAATGTCTTCAACGTAACAACAAAGAAAAGATGAAACCACCAATCCTTCTAAAACTAAAAAAAACTAAACAAGAAACTTAAAAGTTAAATAAAATATCTCAAATAACAATAAAAACGAGATACAGAAAAGCCCTCCAGCATTCAAAATCAATAGAAAAGAATATTAAACACTTGAGAAAAGTTGGTTTTATAGTTCAGTCTCCGCATCGGAAAGTAATTTTCATCGACACCATGTCTCAGGAAATTGGAAACGAACTTTTACAATCCGGTTATAAAACCTACTGGTGGTTATGAACAACATCCTAAAAAGGCGATACCTGGGGGAAAAGAAACCCCCAATTGACTTTTATGGGCTTCAAGAGCTTCCTCGAGTCCGATCTTTGCACGAGAGGCTCGATTTTACGAAAGAATATCCACACTTTATTGAAATTACTTTGCATAACATTGGACGGGATAAGGCAGGTCTTTTCCCTCGTAAATTCTGTACAGAGTGCGCAGTTGAATATCCCACTTTAAAACGACTCGTAAACAAGTGGCTAAAAACAACGGGAACATTTGGTGTATTGTGGGCATATTAAGCTACATTGAATAGTGGGCCAGTGAAAAAATGTATAGACATAGGTTTCGTACTAAAAAGTTCTAAATCCATAGAACCAGATAATATTCCATAAATATTGTAATTATTTAGAACCACGGCTAAAATATTGAGATGTTGCAGATGAAGTAGTTTAATCTACCTTTATATTGATGAAATTATTTTAAAAACTAGTTCTAAGAATTGAGAATACAAGTCGTGTGAAAGGTTAGACATTTCATAAACCATTTCTAACAAAAAAACCTTAAGTATGCACAAAAGTTTGTGTTCTTCAAATTGAACTTCTTCAAATAAGAACCCTTTTGGCGGTATTTTTAGAAAACTTATTAAGAATGGGCTTTATGAGATTCTGATATGATTACACAATAAGTGCATTTTCGTTAAGCAAAACCTTTTTACCTGTTTTTAAAGTTTAGAAGCTATTGTAAAATTGAGTAGCAGAGCGATAGCTAATTGAGAAAAAAAACCCGGGGAAATCTTTACAAGCTGAGGCCCTTTTGCCAAGTTGGTGATCAAGTTTCTAATATGGCATCCCATGTCACCAAGACAAATTATGGTAACTCTAATTGTACCCGAGCTCGCCTAACCTAATAACCCCTGCGTGTTTGGCGCACTTCGTGAGATTTTCTTGGTGCCAAAAAAAGGGGCCTCCGCTTGTTAAGTTAAATTAAAAAACGTTTTAATAAACAGAAATTTGGAAGAAAGAAATATATACAAATATAATTGGTATTGGTATAGTAGGGAAATTCGCTAGACCAACACACTAATGTCCCCTACTATAGACAAATGTCAAATTTATTTACAAAAAGGATACAGTATCATGCGATAAGTTACAAGTCCTTTGTAGTTTCACTAGTACAGGGGTTCTCAACCGGTGGGTCAGGACCCCCTGGGGGTCGCGGGGCATGCCTAGGGGGGTTGTGAAACAAAAATTAAAAACAGTCATATTTACAGAGTTTTATACAGACACAACAATTTCAATAGAATGGTTCGTTTCATGCATGAATTATTTTGAATAAGAGTAAATATAGGATGCATTGGCAGCGTATTGAGAGTGAAATGACCACTAAATGGTAGATAATTATTAAAGTCTTAACATTTTAGGTCTGAGGGGGGTCGCCAAAATATTTTCCATAAAAAGGGGGTCGCGGAGTCAAAATGGTTGAGAACCCCTGCACTAGTATATCGCACGTGATAAAACTGAATGCTCGATTTTCAACAGAAACTACTCAGTTATCTGCCGCACTAAAAATCCGACGAGCACGGGATTCATTTCTACCCAGAAACAAAACTCCTGCCGCCGATAAATGTTCCGTTATTAATAAAACCATTCCAAAAGTCCATTTTCCCGGGTTGATATAAGTTCCTGCGCCTTCCCCTTTAATTAACTGTCGTCGGCCTTTGGCTGTCACTCCACCCCCCATCGGAACGAGCTCTTGCTTCCGATTTCAAATGAGCCCCTGGAAATAGATTGTGTCCATCCCTCAACTTTAGTGCCCTTTCAGCCGATTCCTCTGGGTGGCCTCAGATTACCCACTGTATATCTGTCGAGGGTCATACGTAGCCTGATTTCATCCTGCGCAATTTCAAAGGTTTGGTTTGATACCTGAATGGAGCTTTAGAAACTTTGGTTACAATATAGTACCGTGACATGAAGGTTCTGTTTTGTAAAGTAATATGAACGTAGGATCATCTCTTGTTTCGAGTTTAGACACTCTTTAACTGTATTGGGATCAAATATTTTAATTTTATAGGTCTAGGAAAAGATAATAGAAATAATTAAGTAATATACCTTCCGTTTCAATAGACAACCTTTTAGAAACTAAATTGCTCATGAATTTAATTTGAGAGGGTGAGAAGCCAAGGGGTACAAGTGAATATGTGTGATAAATTTACTATGCGTAAAAGCCTATTTTAACAAATTTGTGGGTTTAAACACGCAGCACTTAGATTTATAAAATATCTTTGAAAGCCAAGAAGGAAATTTACAGAGCACCACACATGGCAAAAAACTTCGCAAAGATGTCAACCCATTTTCAACTTCAAACTTTTCCTCCTTTACGTTCTTTTTGTCATTTTTTTAATTATCTATAATATATCATGCTAGGACCCCTTGATGAACAATATTGTATTATTTGGTTTTCCATAAATTTCTTTCTTACTCTTCTATCTTAAAAATATTCTTCGACCTCTAAAATAATTTAAGCTTTTACCCTTTTCTAATACACTGGGTTCTGAACTGAAGATTTCTTATTTGCATTTATACACTGTTCTTTACAATTTTCATGGCAGTAATCAAATAACTTTCCAGCATACTTTTTTTAAAATAAAAACACTTTTTTTATAAACTATTCTTTAACTACAATCTAGTAACTTTTATAACAGTATTCTTTTCAGAAGAAACTCGAGTTGCAAGTGTTTATCCAGCGAATAAAATACAGTGTTCCAGTCAATAAAACCATCGAAGATCCCCTCAATCACAATAGTTCACACTAGCAATTTAAAAGTTGTATTTTAGGGTCAACCGCAAACGTGACAAAACCATCAGTTTTGACCGGGAAGTCTAGTATACAAAGCCTTTTCTCCTCTATAAATATTCCTATGAACCCAATGATAATGTATTGGAAGCTATGTGTTTTAATGGATGACTTACTAAAAATGTCACGCCTAATAAATGAAACCTGAAGAACACCTTTCCTTTTGGACCCTACGTGACCCTTGATATTCTTTTTGTTCCCTCTCTTTGTTCCTGGAGCATCGGATGTTCTCGTCATGCATATGGAATAAGGTCGACACTATCTTCAAGTGACGGCCCTTTAGAGAGATCCTCATTATCTTATCGATGTGGGGTTTAGATTTCGACGGCATATTCAGATTTATGTGTTCTCTTATAAGGTTGATTGATGGCTAAACCATTTACTATAATTTTTTTCTACGGTTAGGAAAACTATCCCATAATAAAGTATGTTTTGTTAGTCCTCAATTCTAAATTTAACAAAACGTAGGAAATGAAACAATACCGACAAACATAACTGACTTCAATGGGCAGAACGCCTTATGAAAAATTAATCTTTTTTAAGTGCTAATCTAGTTTAAATATAGCATTATACTACATTCACACATGAAAAGTTAAGGGGGTCTGGGACACAAAAATCGTGAGATTTTCAAAAAATATTTTTTGCTTTCAAAAAGGAACCCTGTTTTTTCTGCTTAAAAGTATGCTTTTATTATGTTTCTATCATAAATAGAACTGGAGTTACAATAATTTGTTGTCGGCGCTTTGGTATATCAAGCATTATATTTTCAGCATTCAAATCCGGTTTTCTCTATGATGTGTTTTTTCACTGTTTCTCATCTTTAAATTGATATAAGTCAAGAACCGTTCAAGGTAAAGAGTTGAAATTTGAAATACATACTTTTTAAACACTTTACTTTAATTTGATCAAGGAAAATTTAAAAATTTTATATACTTTTTAAAATATGAATTTTTAAAAAAAAGTTGCATACAAATTTCAAGAACTTTTTACTTAATTGTTCATATTTTTTCAAAAAATTAATATTTATTAAAATGCCTTGAACAAGTTACATATAATATGTTTCTGTTTGATTAAGTGAAAAAAAAAATGGGAAAATTTTATACTATTTTGAGTTATATCAATTTTAAATGACCCCACTTTTTTAATGAAATTTCAATTTTTAATTTTTTAAAAAACTTTATGAATACTTTTCTGATGGGATTTTGCTTAGCTGTTAGATGGTTGATCAGTATAAAAAATTTCAAAATTCTAAGTTAATTAGTAAAGTTTTTAGAAAATTGTGTCCCGGACCCCCTTAACCCATTACTGCCTGACGTCCCTTTTTAGGGACGTTTTTTTAAAATCCTCTTATTTCTACAAAAATTGTTCCTTTGAATCAAAATTTGCACTGATGTATCTCTGATCTTCATAGAACATAAAGAACACAAGAAGAAAGCAGAATTTTAAAAATTTTTCACTTTTTTTAAAGTTGGAAGATAGAATTTTTCTGAAAAGTGCTTTTTTAAAAATTTTAAAAGAAAAAGCTTAAAAATCCTAGTTGTTATTTTAAAAAAATTTCAATTCCGATATATATTACTGTTTATACATTAAATCAGTTGGGGTGTTTTTTTATTTTTCCAAAATATTTTATCTTGACCTTATTTTGGACCCTCGAAAAGCGTCCCTAAAAAGGGACGTCAGGCACGAATGCCCCCGTGGTTTTCCCCATAGTGAAATGCTAGTGTTTCCTTTATTTTTTCATAAAAACGCGTTTGATTCTTATGAAATGAATTAAATAACTGATATTTATAAAATTACTTTAATTTTAGCTAATAAATTTATTATTTTTGTTTATTTTTTTTGGAAAATACTGTTATTTCTGCCAAATTAATGGAATAAAAAGTCTTAAATTATAAGGAATTAATTAATTTATATTAATTAAAAGGAATAAATTAATTATTTTACTATATTTGTTACTTATGCAAATATATTCTGGTTATATTTTAATTAAAAGTTTAATAATTATTAGTTATAATGACTTTTTGTCATTAAAATTGCCAAAAAAGTCGCTTTTGTGATAAATTTTCGGCTTTTTTTCTAATTAGATGTCGCTAATCATTGTGTTCTATACTACAGATCAATCTATATCATCTGGTTTGCTAATGCACATCCCACTAATGCTTGATTTTTGGGGAGAAATTCGTGTTCCGCACAATTCAATTAAATAAAATGAAAAAAGTATGGGCATTTGAAAGACTTAAACTTCACAAATTGAGATATTCTGATGGATTTGAGGTGTTTAAAAGTAATTAATACTTAATATTAGGTAACACATAAACAAAGAATGCCTTTTTCAATTAAAAACCTTAATTAATTTGCAATTAACATAGATTTGGGAGGAAAAAACGTGTTTTAGAGCATAAAAAATGCTCAAATTACGTTAATTAGGGTTAATTTTACAGTTAATTGGATAAGTAATTAATATTATTTGTTCATATTCATGTTACAGTATGGTTCCGATCACTTTGCTGCACTTAAAAAGGTAGAAGATGTTTTTGAGGCTTTAAAAAAGTTTTCCACCATGCGTTTACTATAGGGAAAAACAACGGGGGCATTCGTGCCTGACGTCCCTTTTTAGGGACGTTTTTTAATTTTTGTGTAGAAATTAAAATTTTAACCTGGAATTTTTTTCACTATTTTTCCAGTTGTTTTTGGGCTATTTACTATGTTTTTACCAAATATTTAAGAAAAATAAAAAGTTGGGCATTAATGGGTTAATCTAGTTTAAGTGCTAGCCTAGCTTAAATATAGCATTGTCAGAGATATTTTAACGCCTCTGAGAGCGTATTTCACTCATTGAAAATCGGAAATACGCCTTAAAAAACTAACCAGGCGTAATTTTACTCTTTGAATTTTTTTAACAAAGGTTTAGCTTAAAATGTATGGTGCCCCAAATCAACAAATATTTTTTCTACTCAAAACACAAACTGATATCAGGGGAAAAAAGGAAACTAGAAGAAAATGATATTAGAATTGTAATGTAACAAAGGAACAATGTTTTTTGTGGCTAATTTTGAAACAGCTGTAACATTGAGGAAAAGGAGATGAAATTTTTAATATTTAATAAATATATCATTTAGAAGGTTTAATGTAAAATAAATGATTTATAATGTTTAATATTTTCCAGAAATACTTAACACATGCTATAATTGTTGAAAACCAAAAGTAGCATCCTGCATCCTAATTTTTTTCTATTTCATTTTGTCCATTAAAAAAGTAAGCATTTGTTATAGAAAATTTGTCTCTGTGTATGTAGTTTATGATGCTATTTCCGTTTTTCACTCCTCATAAAAGAATTTTACTCCTCCTAAAAAAATCAAGGAGTATTTTTACTCCCCCAAAAAAATCCTAGGAATAACACTGGTCACAATGCTATATTTAAGCTAGATTAGCACTTAAACTAGATTAATGTTTCATGTGTGAATGTAGTATTAGGCCTTCATTTTCAGAGCATTTTAGTGAAAATAAAAACAAAAGATAATTCAAAATTTTAGTCGTTTAAGTTTTATTTGTTTTATACACACATATTAGTTAATTAATATCTTTACCAAAGAAGACAAATTTATTCAAGCGATCTTTATTTAAATTTATTAGTAACATAGAAAACTTGGATGTTTTTTTTTCATTTAAAATTTAAATCAAGAAGCATAATTCTTTATTATCATTCCATTATTTTATAATCCTAATCAAATTAAAAATTATATTATTATTCAAATATTTAATTCTTATTGTTTCTTTTCCCACTTCATTGTATAGTTATTTTCTGTATCATAATATTATGTTTATCGTAAGAATTTATTTGTAATTTTTCTTTCGCCAATACAGGTTTTTCCTCATAGCAAATCATAATTTTGTTTTCTTCGTTCTGTGTTTTGCATTTGTATTTATATTAATGTATAAATTAAGATGTAAAAGACTATTTAATAACACGGATAAGGCACACAAATAGGTTTAAATAGGATATGATAAAAACAGCTGATATTTTAATTAGTCTTCTGGCTTGTTCCCCCAGACGAGACGCTTGAAACACGATTTGATGCATTGAGATATGAAGAGACGCTCAGGGAGATGAATCAGACGTCTTCTTTCACTTTCCCTAATTTGATTGCCTCTCATAAACGTTCGGAGGAAAGATTAATTAACGCTAAACATGCATCAGCGGCCAAGGCAATTAAAAACTAGGAGAAATAAATCTCCAAAAGAAGAAAAATCGTTGTTTTTTCTTGCTCTCTCGTGTATACACAATGTGAAAATAAAAATAGCTCTCCCCTTCAGAACCAATAAGGCATTCGAACTTGTTTTTTCTTCCGCGCGAATAAAAACCGTCGTCACGTGAAAGTGTCTTTTAAACTGTGGCAGATAAGCCTTTAAAATGGGTCTGGGACATAATATCTCCGGTTAAACGGTTTCGAATGCGATTATCCTTTTTCTCACGGGTGTGTGGTCTCGAGGTCGATACTAGAACCGCTCTTTCATTCTTTTGGACTAAATGTATCGTAATGCTCTGGGAAGAATTAGATTATGAAAGTCATGGATAAAATTTACTGGAGTGAATTCTTATTTTAAAACTAGTTTTGGGGGAGTTTTTACATGACTTGGAGGCTCCTGGAATTCGTTATCTGAATTAAGATATCTTATTTGAATTTATATCGCTTAGCGAGAAAGGGTGTATTGCATATTTTTAAAACTGTAGTCGCTTTTATTTTTAGTGGGCTGTACCTTTTCTGTATTATAATACCGCTAAAAAGGTTTTAGATTCTAGATTTCGCATCTTTTTTCAACGACGTAAATCAATTTGTACGAATTGTGCAACCATTCATATTTTTATGTTCTTTTTTATACGCATATGATTCGGTTTATGATTTTGAGAACAAGAGCATGATTTAATCAATATAGAAAAAAAAGATAAGATATATAGAAACATAAAATATAGTAATATAATAGTAATATAGTATATAGAAATATAAAATATAGTAAATTCAAAGGGTGTGTATGAGTTTAAGCTAAAATTAGATAGTCAGTGGGATTTGGTGAATGAATACACAATGGACCAGCCTTGTTGGGCTTCGAGCCTGTAGCTGGTCGACAATATTTGTATTAACTCTTCTTAAGGTGCCTGCCTACCTATAGAGGCTTTTTCTTTAATAATTAAAATTTTGACCTAATTTGTGAATAATACATTTAAATGCATCTAAAAACTATGAATAACACCAAAAAAAATTAAATATTGATTCAAATTTTCATATTATTGAAGAATTTATGCTTAAAAATCCCCAAAAAAAGCCTTTCCGCAAATCATCATAACTCAAATTCATATGAAGATATTTTTGTTTTGTAAACTTTGTTATCCTCATGAACTTATATTTTAGGAGGCCTACTACTTTTATGTCTAAATTTATTTAATATCAAAAGTTACAGAACCAAACGTGAAAAATGAAAAAAAACCCACCAAAATTCAGTAAAGTTTTAAGTTAAACTATTCATAAAATATAAAATATTACACCCACAACCAAAAAAATAGTAGGGCTCCTGAATAATATTATGTCAAGTACTGTGTCCAAGTTTTATAGAAATTCATTCATAATATTTTGAGTTATACAGTTTTGCGGAGAAGGGAAATAACAAAAATGCGATTCTGAGAAAAACGCGAATTTCTTTATTTTTTCCCTTAATAAAATGCCTATTTAGCTGTGAGTAAAATTTCTGTAACTTCGGTTCTAGGAAAGATAAAGACAAAATTTAAACTGATTTGGAAAGCTTAAGATGTGCTCTTTGAAATAAGATAATAAAATGTTTTTTGAATTTTGGGTCCAAAACAGCATTTTTTAGGTAGGCAGGCACCTTAAAGTAAGAGGCTTTTTTTAAACATTTATTATGTTTTTCAATCATTTAGAATTATATGTATTCTTTAATCATGAATAACCCCCCCGCTGGTATCTCCACCTTGTTCGTGGTGGGTGGGCTTACGCGCTCCAGCAACCCAGAGAGCTATGCCGGCGGTAGCTTAGCTACTGGTAGGGTCTCCCATGCCGGACAGGTCTTCGTTGGGTAGGAGCCAGACTAAGAGAGATACCAAGGAGAAGGAAAACTCCAAACATCCAAACCCGAAGCGTCTGTTCTCCATGTAGGAGCGGCTTCTTGTGCCCATGCATTTAGGCAAAGGACAAATTCAGACTTCTTCCCTCGGGCGTCCAAGGTCTAGTACCAACAGAAGCTGCATCTTTCTCCTTTTACCATGAATCGTTCGCCCACAGTTTTGAATACTGCATCGTCTGTCGCGCAGGATAATCTGAGACGCGTCCGGAGTTTAGGTAGAGGGCTTCGTTCGAGAAATCAGTTACAGTCTCCATTAAAGAAGAGAAAACTCAGGATCATTCAGTGTAACATAAATGGGTTATGCTCAAGGGCAATGCAGGTTAAGCTTGATCAAATTAGAGATCTAGCGGATGAACATGGGGTTCAGATTATTGCACTACAAGAGACTAAACTGAAGCCTCACTCTATGTTAAAAATGAGCGGATTTGATGTTTATAGGACTGACCGTTCAGGTGGAGGTGGAGGAGGCTTGGCCTTCCTCATCAGAGACATTAATTACAAAAACATTCACTGTCAATCTAACAACCCAGACTTAGAAATTCAGGGCATAACGCTTAACTGGGGGAATAGACCACTTAACATCCTTAACTTGTACCACCCTCCGAACCAAGAGCATTTGGCCAACGATATTAGCTGCATTACTGATGAACAGACTATCATTCTTGGAGATCTGAATGCTAAGCATACCCTATGGGGCTGTTCGGAAATTAATCAACGTGGATTGGATCTTCTGAATATTGTTGATGATAAAGCCCTTTTGTTTCTCAATGATGGAACTCCTACTCATTCATCCTTTAGTTATGATACCAAAGAAGCCCTTGACGTTACTGTCACCAGTCCAGATATCTACCCACGTTGCAAATGGAGTGTTCTCCAGGGAGTGGGAAGTGATCACCTCCCGATTCTGATAGAAGTTGATGTTCAGCTCAAGGTGCATAGATCTAAAGAGAATTTTTGGAATTTCAAAAGGGCTAACTGGGATAAATACAGAGTGATAATTGATAAAAAATTAAATCAAGTACCCTTCTGCGACAACCTTGAGGAAAACTGGCTTTTTCTCAAAGGAACAATGATTGACGCAGCTAAAAAGTCTATTCCTAGAGGTAACTTGAAAAAATTCAAACCTGATTTCATCCATCATTCTCAGCTCATTCAGCCTCTAATTGATAGAAGAAATAAACTTCAAGAGGAAATATCAAGACTCACTGGTTCCTCGGTTCGATCCGAAATCAACAAATTAAATGCTGAGATCAAAAGAACATACAATCTTATCAAACAAGAAAAATGGACTGAACTTTGTTCAAAATTAGACGCTCGGACTCCAAATACTAAGTTGTGGAACCTTGCAAGATATTTCTGTAGCGATCGTCCTCTTTCAGATGCAACCAACTCGATTACAAATACAGAGACCTCTGTCCCTTTGGGAGATAGTGATGCTGCTGACTTGCTTGGTGCACAATTCCAAAAGACTAGCCAGATAAAGTTCTGCAGGGAGGACAGGGCCACTGCCGGAAGACCAGAAAACTGATTCATCGTTGTCGAAACGCTATGCCAGGGGGTCCCATCTTCAAAGAAAAACTCCTTATTTCAGAGTTAAACAGTGCCCTAGCAGACTTCGACCCCTCGACCTCTCCCGGCCCAGATGGTATCTTTGGCCTGATGATTGTCAATCTTAGCAACGCGGCCAGAGAGCGTCTTTTAGATCTATTCAATCAGTCATGGTTCAGAGGCAGACTTCCTAAAGATTGGAAAAAAGCTATTGTCGTGCCTATTCTCAAACCGGGTAGAGGAGCTGATTCTCCAGAGAATTACAGACCCATCTCACTCACATGCATCCCGTGTAAAATTATGGAGAGGATAATCTTGAACAGACTAAATTATCATCTTACAGAGAAGAACCTGTTCCCCAGGGAACAATATGGTTTTCGAAAGGGACATGGAACAATTGACCAAATTCTTTATTTTTGCCAGTATGTTAGAGATGCACAGAATAAAAAACCAACAAACTACACCATCGCTGCTCTTTTGGATCTGTGTAAGGCATTTGATACGGTCTGGTGCAACAAACTTGTTAGTAAACTCTTTGAAAAATTTGCTGTATCTGGTAGAGCTCTACCATGGATTTCTGACTTTCTGAGTAGAAGGAAATTTAGAGTGAGATTTAAGAACTCACTTTCCAGGAGTTTTCAGCTAAGTCAAGGCGTACCACAGGGCTCTGTACTGAGTCCGCTCCTCTTTGCTCTTTTTATTGCTGGGATTGAGGAAGAGGTTTCTCGGGGTTGTGAAATTGGTATATTTGCGGATGACATTATGATCTGGCGTTCTGATAGAGATATAGAATTGATAGAAAATGAGATAAATACCTCGTTGGAGAGAATTCTGAAATTTGCTAAGAATCACAAACTTGTCTTTAATCCATTGAAATCTGTTGCAAGTTTCTTTACAACTAATAAACGCCTTTACAACTATCAACCTGGGATCCTGCTTGACGGCCACCCGCTTGTATATGAAAAACACCCGAAATATTTGGGATTTACACTTGACCCAGGACTAACCAGCAACAAACACATAGACCATCTAGTGAAAAAGGCAAGAAAGAGACTAAACATCTTAAAATACATTTCCGGTAGGGACTGGGGGGCGGATGCGTCTACCCTCAGAACGACTTATACATCCCTCATTAGGCCTATATTGGAATATGGGTATCAGATCTTGCGAACAGCATCTGATACCAATTTAAAGAAACTCGAAAGGATTCAACTAAGTGCTGCACGAATCATTACAGGGTTACGTAATAGCTGCCCTAATGAGATTGTTCTTTATGAGGCTAATCTCCAACCATTGAGTTTGAGATGGACTTCCAACATATCAAGATATTTTAGTAAACTATATAGCTTTGGAGACCAACATCGAACTGCTTCATATTTAAAAGGTTGGAAAAACAATCAAAGACTTAAAAGTGACAGCCCCTTTAGCAGGGCAGCCAAACAAAATCTCTTGTTTCCTGAGGTTGAATCCTGCCTTTTGGGGCCCCACCTTAGTCCACTGGAGGATCTTTCTAGTGTTTTCTTTCATGAAGAACTACTATCCTTTAGTAGTAAGAAAGATATGCATCCAGCACATCTGAAACAATTGGCTTTGGAAACAATTCATGGTTCCCCACTAGGGGCAGTTCGGATATTCACTGATGGAAGTAAACACGACAATGGTAACACAGGCAGTGGAGTGGTAATTGTAACTCCCGACGGCGTTACAAAACTGAGCAGGCGAAACCCAAACTTTTGTTCTGTCTTTAGATCTGAATTGATAGCCATTGACGAGGCCCTAAAATTTATGATCTCTATTAACAGCACTTGCGACATCTGGATTTACTCAGACAGCAGGAGCTCCATTCAATACTTAAGCAAATGGAGAAGCATTAACGACAGGCTCGGCATGGACATTGTAAACAAACTGAAGATTTACTCTTCACATAATGACATTCATCTACAGTGGATACCCTCCCATGTAGACCTCCACTTCAATGACTTGGCCGATGAATTGGCTAAGGAGGGCTCTGCTGAAACAGCTGAAAATGGTGGTCTACTTACGTATAGTGAAATATTCTCGAAGGTCAGAGCCGATAACAACAAGACATGGAGGATTCCACCTACTCATGACTGGTACGAACAAAATCATCCTGGGGCTTCCCTGGAGCTGAAGGGCAATAGGAAATTGCAGACCACCATCACCAGGCTCATTTCTGGACATACTCGTACACTTACATACGTTCAGGGACAAAAGGTGTTCCCTGTGTGCCTCAGGTGTAATTCCCACCAAGCTTCTCCGGACCATCTGCTCTCCTGTTTGGGTTTGGAGAAGAGTGATCTTTTTAAAGACCCTGCGCTGGTTCGAGACTTTCTCTGGGCGAACGGTCTACTGGACTTGGTCTAGATTGTACTAGACCAAGTGGAATAAGAAACAACAACAACAACATAAGTAAAGAGGTCAAAACTCTTGGAGGTCTTCAAAAAAGCTCATGGAATTTTGAAGGTCAAGAGGAACGGGTTTTAAAGTAAATTAGGATTTGTTAGCCTTTTATAAGGATTACATATTTTTTTGAAAAATCCTCAGAAAGGATTTCATTCATCCGAATAACTTCCAAGATTTTCAGATGTCTTGTTAGTTTTGAAAAGAGGTCTACCTGAGTTTTAATTCGACTGTGATTGATGGGCGAAAAATTTTTCACGATTTAACAATCCATATTTTTTGAAAAATAGTTTTTCATTGTAATGTGCGTTTGGTAAGGTAAAAATTTATCCAGGAGTCACTACTGGAAAATTGATCTATAAAAACCATGGCAGGTTAATAAGGGGACATCCATAAATTACGTGAGGTGTTTTTTCCAAAATCTGGACCCCCCTCCCCCCCTTGGTGGGATTTAGTGAGATTTTGCTGGACCCCCCTCCTCCCAAGTGAGATTTACCTACAACCTTAAAAAATAATTTTCTATCCAATTCGTTTGCATTTTGTGCTTCACAGCACCTACACTTTTCCATTATTAATAATGTGTGGAAAAAGGACATTATTCCGCCTAAAAATCACTACAGTATCTTATCTGTGGGTATTATTCCTTTCTCAAACTTAAAAAAATCGTTTAATTTCGAACTTAAAAAGTTGCCGTGAGATATTAATCGACCCCCCTCCCCCCTTGGTGAGATTTGGTGAGATTTTTCCAAACCCCTCCCCCCTTTTTGACCTCAAGTAATTTATGGATGTCCCCTAACTGTCTGGGGTCCAGACTTAAAGTTTCAACTTTTTCTCGATTTTCAATAAATGAGTAGTAGTTGATCTTTGGTTTTATTTGTGTCCTTGGGAAGTGCTTTGCTTCAACTAAATTAATAATAATAAAAAAACAAGTTTTTAAGACAGTTATGTTTTACATAACATCTATATTAAAATGGAGTGGAAAAATTCAATGAACCAAATTTCTACGCTGCAATATTCCTCCATCTCCTCAGTAGCACAGTTATTTTAAGTAACCGCTGTAGGAAAACTTCTTAACATCCCGATTTACATGCAGAGACCCATGGAAGGGATACCGTTGACTCTATCTAATTTTTCTAGCCAGTTAAAATCCCGTCTTTCCTTGTTCAAATTGGAGCCCAGAATCAACATAATATGGAGATATAGACTTTTATTCAAGTTTTGTCGGGTAGCATACGCCATATGGGGTCTATGACGCGAGTGAACACATTCGTCGTGTGATTAGAGTAGGAATGAGGGGCGAAAAACCAATTTTCGGGCTTTTCGGCTTGCGCGCTCCATAGGATAACATGGGAGAGCTTTGGGGCAAAGTTGACCCCTAAAGATATCCGAAAATTCTGAAAAAAATCATAGGTACTCTCTGCTACCTTAGAAAACTTTTCCGCACTAACACATAATCCAAATAAAAAAAGTTTTTTTGATACACCTTAATAATCCCATCTGCCACATAATTCCCGTTTCTCTAGCTAACCTTCCCCAGGTGAAAGGAAATGAATAATGCATTTGGATGGGATAAAGCGCTAAATCTCCTCGAAAGGTGAAGAAAATATGTTCTGACTTACACGATTGACTTACGACCGAGATTCACAGACCAGTTAGAGTATTAAGAAGTAGTATTTTTGGTTGTAGTATTGATTGATAGAGCCAAGTCAGGTTTTGTTTGTGTTTTTGCACAGACTGTTAGAAAAATATTTCTTAGAAAAACATGGAGTGTTTCCTAAGTTTATATCCGACGTTAAGGATTTCAGTTTATAACTAAAGCATTTTTCAGATTTGGAGAATTTTAACTTTGTTTGAAATATTGCTCTTTAAAATGAACGTAATAACACAACAAACAAGTGTTTTCAAACATGAATTAAGTATTTTTATATTAAACTTAAAAGAGCTCCAATGAGATTGCACTGCTTTTTACATAATTTATAAATAAATAAAGACGAACTTATTAAAAAATGTCGAAGTGACAAAATGTTCAAGGCGTTCTTGAGCTGAGCGACCGAAGTTTAAAAACTTTTTCTGAAGTACCGAAAGTCCGCAAGTTTGATCAGTGTGATATCAACTCTCCCCATAGCTACATCCATAAATAATTTAAGAGAGAATCCATTACTTATATAGAGTTAGTTGCATTAAAAACACTTAACTTACTAATTTATTTCTTAGATGATATAAACCAAGTTAATGTAGAAAGTAAGAGAATATTTAATGCGTATCGAATGCATAACACGTTTTTGGTGGGTATAAAATAGCATACGTAGTTTAAGATGAAATTTTCAAAGTCATATTTGTATTTAAAGTTTTAATGGTTTAAAACAGGACATGAAATTTCAGCTCTAAAGGTACTTAGCCAGACTAAAATATTTACTCGCCTCTACTTTGGATTCATATTTTTTTAAATAGTGTTTTCAGAAACATCATGGAAAGTAAAACTTTAAAAGAATGTAAAATTAAAATGCACTGCAAAAATATTGAAACTAACTATATTTGATAGCAGGTTTGCCGGCTTCTCTCCAACCGCTGGTCATTTAATTTTAAAACACTTAGGCGAGCCGCTCGATTGAGGTTCCTTGATTTGGTCATTTTTTATTTTTAACTCAGCATTTTTTCAGGGAAAAGAACTTTCTCGCCAGCCTTAAATATTTGGTCGCCAATGGCGAATTGGCGAGCGGAAATTTCGCGCCCTGGTTTAAAAAATACATACTAGTGAAGTGGTTTAGTCTAATTTTGTGCAGTTTTACAGGTTTAATAATGAGAAAAATGATTGGTTAACTGCAATATATTTATTTTTTACTTTTTCTCAAATTCTGGTGGTTGTGTTTACTGCATTTTTGAAATTTTCTTCTCCTTTCATAATTTGCTAAGAAAATAATAATTATTTTGATATTTCCTGAAATTCCACTCTTTAACATTATAATAACTAAGCTGTGATTCCTATGCAATTAAAAATTCAAAATAAGCACACACACAATAAATACTTATTTATTTTAGCTAAATATGTACTGAAACATGCAAAATATCTGTTTAAAATGGGGGGGGGGGAGAATAGGAAGATATTTAATAACTTTAAAATTCCAGTTTAGCCGAAAAAAAACTGGAATTTTAAAACCGAATACTTCAAAAACTATACAAGCGATTTAAACAAATTTAGGCTTAAAATGTAGTTTATTTATTAAATAAAAATATGCAATTATGTGTATAGGTGAAAATTGGACCGTTTGAATGCTATATCGTTTGGAGCACAGTTTTTTTTAATTTGACCGTTTTGTCCATTCTATTTGATTATGTTGCAACCAAACGGTGATATTTTTGACCCTGCACGTAACTGGGGTTTTTATTGAATAAACAAACTACATTTTAAGATTAAATTTACTTAAATTGCTCGAAAATTTTTTGGAATATTCGACTTAAAAACTCCAGTTTTTTCGGCTACAATAATGCCTTTTGGGGGGAAATTTCAATGTTGTGTAAAGAGAAAACTCCACTAACGCTATGCTTAAATTGAGAGTCCAAGATGACGGTAGTTTTTTCAAAGTGGTGGATTTTCTCCTTAGAGGATTTTTTGGGAATTTTGGAATATCTGTGAGGACAATATCTTGTATGTTTCCACCAATTATCAGCTTGTTATTTTGATTTCTTCCTACATTTCCACCATTCAAATCATTAATTAAGTAAAATTTAATTATAATTAAATTAAGTTTTTTATTTCAAACTTTTTCACGTTTTATCTTTAAACAATTTGGGACAAAAACGAACTCAATCGGACACTTGGTTCAGTCACTATGCCTGAAAACGCTATCCAAGATGGCGGTGGTTTTTTTTCCAAAATGGCGGATTTTCCCCATCACAGAATTTTTGGGAATTTCAGGATATACACTATCCTCTACATTTCTACCAATTTTCAGCCTGTTATATTGAACGTCCGGGTTTGGCCCATATATTGTCTAATTTGCCTGGACTATAATGATAATAAATTTCTTCTTTTAAATTTAATGTTTTACCTAGTAACTTGTCAATGTAGAGTGTTTTCACGTGACGTCACGACCAGTTATTTTCTTTTAACTGCTGTAGGTTAACGCGTCTGTTGCTAAGGCTGTTGCTAGGTCCGAGTAATGTGATTGTAAATACTCTATATATCTAGTGTTTTACCATTTATATTTTTGTTTTAACCCATACTTGTTAATCAATACCTTTTATCCCATTGAAAATAATAAAAGATAAAACCTACATGACACTTAATGTTTACAAACAATTAATTTCAGTCTTCTAAATTTCAGTAAAAATATGTAAAATGCAAATATTAAATAAATAGTATATTTGTAAGTTTCTTTAACACTTCTTTCAATCTTTGAAATAGATATTTATTTTGGAAAGAGTATTTTAGTAAGAGTATTTTTTGGAAAGAGTATTTTAGTAAGAGTATTTTTTGAAAAGAGTATTTTAGTAAGAGTATTTTTTGAAAAGAGTATTTTAGTAAGAGTATTTTTTGGAAAGAGTATTTTAGTAAGAGTATTTTTTGGAAAGAGTACATTTTTAAAACATGAGAGGAATTTGTTTCAACATAAATAATAGCCTCAATTGATAGTTGTGATTGAATTGATAATTAGTTGTTTGATAGTTACTATGTAACTGCAACCTTATTCGTAATTTGATAAAAAAGGAATTATTTTAAAATTGAGAATTTTTTTTGAAAAATCCAATAGTTTACTCAGAAATCCGTAAAGAATCCGGACGTTTTGGTACCAAAAATATGTTATATGGATCACTAATTAAAAAGTTTTTCTTTGGAAACTAGGGAGCTACCGCCCCCTGCTCGCTATCGCTCGCCAACCCCCGTAAACTGCTGACGCAGGACCTTTTGGAATTGCTTCTTAATTCCCACACGCTAAATTAATTCCAACTCGCTAAACGTAATACACTTTATAAAACAATTAAACAATTTACAGAAAAACGTCTACCAACTTTCCAAAAATACTTCACCAAATCCCCTCCATGAATAAATCTCCCTTAAAAGTTTGAATATATATTAACAGAACTTATCAAAAATATAAACGAAATGTTTTTAAAAATATCCATCTTAATTATTTTTGATCAATGGTTATAAAAATAACTAATTATAATTGTTTATCAATATTCGGACCAAACAAAAGCCATTATCTTAAAGTAACTCGTTAGTAGTATAATATGCCTAGTGTTTATCATTCAAATATTTTTTAAACCCAGACTTCTTAAACAATACCGTTTAAGTAATTGAAAATAATAAGAGACAAAACATCACTATGTTTACGATTAATTTCGATAAAATCAGACTAAAAATTATAAATATTGGACAAAAAGTGTGAAGTTTTAGTATAAAATGGCGTTCATGTAAGTTTTTAGAATCTGTTTTTATCAGTCTGAGTGATATTTCATCAAGAAAGTACTTTTTTAAAAGGTGAAAAAACATGTTTCATCTTAAAATATAGCGTCAATCGGTCGTTGTGATTGGATGCATAATAATTTGAATGACAGTACTTGCTTTATAACTGCGACCTTATCCGTTATCTAAAAAAATGGAAATATTTTAAAATTGAGAATTTTTTTGAAAAATCGAAGGGCTTACTCGGAAATCCGGAAAGAATTCGGACATTTTGATACCATATATGTGTCATTCCGTTCAGTAATTAAAAAGCCTTTATCTGGAAACCGTTCACTAAAAACTTTTTTTTAGAATAGAGAGATTATTCACCAAAATATTTTTCAGAATAGAGGGATATTGAGATATTGGATGGTTTTCAAAACCATTCGAGACATTATCCCTATAGCAGAAGTAGGTGTAACAAAAGTATCAGGGATATTTTTTATATTTCCATCAAATAAATAATTTATTCCAGCTAAAACCTTTTGCTTTTTAGAGCAAATAATAAAAACAATACGACACCCTGTCAAATTTACGAACATTACCAACAAACCCTTTGTATGCATACATGCATTATTCATATACAAAAATACCTCTCGACGAAACAACGCTTCATACGAGATAACCCATATTTGCGTGTAAAATGAAAACGGAAAAAACATCACAAAAAGGCTTAGATTACAGCCATAATATGAATTCCTCCCATTCATAACTTACCGTCATTCCAAACTTGCATAGATTTTCCTCGTGAAAAGGAGTTTTCCTCCCTCGAAAGGAGAAACTGCAATCTGCAGTTGAAATATAGCCTTCGTACCACTTGTAGTTTCTTGTTTTGAGAATAGGTAAAAGAAAAGTGGCCTCCTCCAGTGCATTCAAAGAGGGACACCAGATGCAGGCTACAATCAATTTGTCACTCGCAGCGTGTGTTGCAGTAAGCTGCTACTGGAAAATGAATCGCTGTTTTCGAGGAAAAATGTTTTCAGATTTCTTACATAAGCTTTTCTTCTGGATTGGGTGCGTAAAAAGTTCGATCCTTTAAACGAAAACTACTACTTGATTAAAGCGGCCATAAAAAAATTTTTTTTATCGAACGTTTTCTAGTTCCTGAAGGAATAAATATCTTTTTAACCTCCCTCTTTAATTGATAAATAGCATAGCTTTAAAAAAAACTTGGTCAATTTCTTTAGCGTTCTTGAAAAATACGAATAAAGAAACGAGCGCAAAATTTTTAACCATTATATATATTATATAACACCTTTTAACATACAGTATCGAGTTCCTATTTGTTATTTTAACTAGGAATGTCTACATTAAACAACATAAATCAAGCTTCTTCAAAAAATTAAAATGATGTATCCCATGATGAAAATAACATCAAGTATAAAATATTTAAAAGAAGCGGTAAAGTTAATCATTAATCCGTTCCCTTTAAAACCCCTTTTCCAATTAAATATCCCCATAAAATTTCATATCTCAATATTTAGAAAAAACTCACTAAAAATATCTGTATTTGAAAATAAGAAGAGATACATCAGAGCCTTTAAATCTTAGGAGAATTGAAGGCGCTTAGCTGTTTGTATTGATAAGACTCATAGCCGTATTCTATGCTTTCTGACCAACTGTTAAACAACAATCAAAGTAGGATTCCACCAATCAAAATTGGTGATTCCTTCTTTGATAGATGGTTAACCGCTGATCAAGTAGCACCGGCCGTAGGTATTTCTCCCTGCAGTGTTAGGTAGTAAGTCGGGATCAAACATCAAAATTGTTTATGCACAACAGCCTACAGATTTGCAGGAAAGAACTACTGCTAAATGAAAATAGACTCCATTCAGAATTTACAGCCTCTTTCAATCTTAAACACAGCACGTCTTAGCTCAAAATAAAAAGCGACTGATCTAAAGCGTCCGGCCAACAACCTACTGATAAGCAGAGACGCGACTCCAAAACTTTGGCGACGACTTCTTCATCCGGGGATTGTCAGGGGGGACATTAAAGTGGGATTTATTACTCGGATGTTGGCAACAAGGCGTCCGATAGAGAGATCGGAAAGACGTAACTAATAGGGGAGGTTGAGTTATAGAGTTCGCCACCAGGGTGTCGTAGGGCTCGTAGGTTTAGATTTGCTTGGAAATTTGAAAGATGAGATATCAGTTTTTTCTCTCGAAAGTTTTTGGAGATTTAGTTGAGGATAATTTTAAATCTTGGTTAGTTCCTATAGTAACGGTCTTGCAGTGACGCACTTTGATGTGTTTATGTTCTGGAGGGAGTTTTGATTTTTAGTATAGAGAAAAGATTTAGATTGTTGGCAATATCTCAAATGTTCTTTCTTTTCTTAGTTGGCAGCTTCCAGATTGTAATAAAAAAAGTAAATTGAGAAGAGATATAGAGATTTATAGGGTCATAATAATTTTTTAAAAATTGGTTTGTTTCGAACTGGTTCTTTTTCTTTTCCTGAAAGAAAGTAGGAAAAGCCCAGAGTATCTTGGACCTCAATCAGAACCAGTGAAAAAGCATATAGGATTTGGAAGGAAACTGGATATGACTGACCAATGGGAAACAAGGTAAAGCGTAGGAGCTCTATGATGAAAAAAACTGACTACTTTTTAAAACCCGTATTTCGGGACACTTTGCATCCCATAGAATCAGTCTTGAAACATCTTTCATGATTGTAGACATGTGAGACTTAAAATGGTAATATAATGATACTTCTCCAAATTTAAATTTTTAAAAATTTAAAGTTACTGTTAAAGGCATAATTTTCTTGGGAAGCGTAGTGTATGATAGTTAGGATCAAATTGGCCCATGAGACATATTTGTTAAAAAAAGTCCCTACCAAGGATTTGAAAATTTACTGCAGCGTACAGAGAAAATTATGATAAAATTTTTATACGGATCAATGAACTAAAATAATGCATTCATTTAAATAATCTTAAATAGTGTTCATAGACAATACGTTTTAAGGACACTTAATAGAAACTATAAACTCTTAAAACGAGTCTCCAAAATGAGTTAAAATTACTCAAATCTGAGTATCACTCAAACAAGCTCCGATCCAAATTTACTGAAATTTGAAAACTTGCATGTTCTCATTTTTGAAAGATGCAGATACTCCAAGAAAAACAACCATGTAATCATTCTTTTATTCGTCCATGACATTCTTATAAAGAGGGCGCATTGTGTTACACTTATAATGACCACATAGCCGCGTTACTATGACGTAGGAAGTAGACGACTGACGAGTAAGTAGAGTGCGACGTCACAACGTTGTGTGATACGTTATAACACCAACTTAGGGCCGTATTCAGAAACTTTAACACGAGATGGAAACGAGATGAGAACGAGATGGAAACGAGAACGTTATGGAAACGATATTTCCCCGAAACACTAACGGGAGTTTCCGATCCTTTCCCTCATTGGATAAAATCTCCTACGTCACCAAGCAGACCAAGACGAGATTTTTTTTCAGCCAATCAGATTCAGCTAAATTTCTCGCTTTTGAAGAGACGGGTGCTCTTGAACGACCATTTCCAATTTATCGTTTCGTGAGATTTTACAACGTTTCCATCTCGTTCTCATCTCGTTTCCATCTCGTGTTAAAGTTTCTGAATACGGCCCTTAATGTTACTTTCGACGTATTGCAAATATTTAAATTTTCAAATATAATATATATATTTCAGTGGTGACTATTAAATTGTTTGAAACTGAGTATGTCTGGTTTGGGTGTCCCTTATATGACAGAAAAAAAAATTTCTTGCGAATTTAAAAACGGTTACCCTCTACTTTTTTTATAAATGCCTTGACCTATTCAGATATAAAATTTTATCCTTCTACAATGATATTAACCTGTGCAAAATCTTAATTATAGATGGTCAATGTGTCTCTTTTACGACAGAATTTTTTCTCTTTGCGAAATTCAAAAGGGATACCCTCTATTTTTTTATAAATGCCTTGACCTATTCAGGTATAAAATTTCTTCCCTGTACGATAATATTAACCCGTACCGAATCTCAATTAAAAATGGTCAAACAAGCTAAATTACCGGCACGCACCCGCTAATACTCACCACTTTTTTCTTTTTTTCTATTTTTTCCAGACTTTTTTTATATTTTATTATAAATTTGGCCATAGAAATGTAATATAATTGGTCTAAAATGTCGTCTATCGCTTTTAAAAGAAGTTAGCAAAGTGAAGGTAAACCAATTTACTTAGTTGGCGATTCTAATCACCAGATTACTGGATCTAAGTTAACAAGTAACACACAAATTTTTGCGGTGCTGTTTTTTAATATTCGTGAAATTAAACTTTAGCGGTAGACGACAATTCAGACCGATTAATATTACATTTCAATGTCCAAAAATATAAATATATATATATAAAAAAGCCTGAAAAAAAGAAAAAAGTGGTGAGTATTAGCGGGCTCGTGCTGTTAAATTAGCTTTTTAGACCATCTTCAACTGATATTCGGCACGGGATAATATTATCGTAGAGGGATGAAATTTTATATCTGAATAGGTCAAGGAATTTATGAAAAAAGTAGAGGGTATCTCTTTTCAATTTCGCAAAGAGAAAAAAATTCTGTCGTAAAAGAGACAAAAAGAGACACATTGACCATCTTTGATTAAGATTTTGCACAGGTTAATATCATCGTGGAGGAATAAAATTTTATATCTGGAATAGGTCGGTCAAGGCATTTATAAAAAAAGTAGAGGTAAACCGTTTTCAAATTGGCAAGAAAATTTTTTTCTGTCATATAAGGGACACCCTAAGTCTGGTGTTTCAAAATTGAAAGCATTGGGTCGTCATATTTGAACCAAAAAGTTTCATAACAAATAGAAAACATCGATTTACTCAAATTTGAAACTATCATTTCTCTCAGTGTTTCAGATAAGTTTTTCATAACTTCTAGGAGGGGGTGGAGCACACACTTGGACGACTCAGCGAATCATCTAGCAATGGGGGTCGGAAATGCACCCATAACGAAATACGAATTTTTATAAGCGAGCATGGGAGGTTGAATAGTTCCAAGAGGAAGTTGACACGGAACCTTTTAAAATTGTATTAAAGCCATCGATTCAGGCATTTATCCACGAAACCAATTAAAGAGCTGAGATTTCAGCTCCTAAATGGATTTTTATGTAAAAAATGTAATCAAACGATTTTTCAGGTTTAATCACTTTCAGTGTCAATTTTCTATTGAAACTATGCAACACTTATCTGACACATCCTGTATTTTAAAAGAAAGGATTAATTTGAGTATAGTAAAACAGAAAGATACAATTTAAAATTATTTATGAAAACATTTTTGCTCGATAAAGAGTGATTGGAATAATATGCAAGAACACGTTAAGAACGTCTGATTCACCTCCTTAAATTTAAAAAAAAATTAATAATCTTAGAAATTCATGCATGAAAAGCAGCATTTTCCGTTGTGACCAAAGTTTTAACGATCTGATACAAGAAAGCTTTAGTAGATTCTTTTGCTTGATAAAAATATAAACACTGTTTCACCCACATGCTATTTTTAAATAAACGTTTTATAAAAGTCAATCCATAGCAAGCACTATACAGAAGAAAACTCTAAAAATATATTTTGCCTCTTAAGCTGCAGTTTCTCAGCAAAATATAGATAAAGTTTTAAGGGCGTCGTATAGAAATAAAGTAACCCAACATCCCTTTGTTGCTAAGCGCGCGGTGGACGCCATTTTAAAATTCTATCTTAAGTATTCAGTTCTATCTATCCGTGAAGGTTTTATTTTCGCCGAATTGAAGGATTTAGAGATTTTAGGGCAGCCATCTTTGTTTGAAGCTAAGAATAGGGATTTCCCTGGAAAAAGGACCATTCCATCTGCCTATAGTAGAAAAACTACTCAAAGTATACGAATAAGGCCTACTGCGTGAGATACGCATAAGGTAGGGCGTTATTAAGTTTCCAGAATAGCCCCTCACAAGTTGAATGAAAGGAAATCGCCGATAAGAAGACATCTGGTGTAGAGTGGAAACCCTCGAAGGCATTTGGGGAAAGAATAGTCGGCGATCATGACTTTGATTAAATCGATTGAGAAAGGAAATGTTTTTGTCCGTTTTGTTCTTTACCTAAATCGGTTAAAGACGCGAATTGAACCCTGTTTTATACTGAGAAAAATATTTTGTCGAAATCTATTGGAGAGAAAGAGCATTTGTAAGAAGGGGAGCTGAAATTCTGGACTTTGTATAAATTGTAGTTTGAAAGTAAAACCTTATCTTCAGCTTTCTCAATGTTTTTTACAACTCTCCTAAAAAGGAAGGATTACGAACGTTATAAAAACCCTTGGATGAGGTAAAATAAATAAATAAATACGAATACTTTTTTGTTGTTAGTTATTAAATAAATAAAGCAGAAGAACACTCTACCAAAAGTTTCGTATCGTTAACACATTTTCATAACATTGACTGCACATTAAAACATTTTTAAACTTAGTAAAACGCCTTTTAAATAGAATTTTGATAGATCAAAATGAAGTATACCCTCATCACCTTGAACTTTGATCTCTCGAAAACCTTTTTATCATGAAAAACAACGCATAGTTTTTGAACGCATATTTGGAGAACTGAGTGCAGCGCGTTTAACGAAGGCGAGTTTGTGAACGAGTCCATTGAGGTTATAATATTTTACTTATTTCCTTTATACAAGCATCCATTTAAATGGAAAGTGAATTTGTTTGGTTGGAACCATGGAATTAGTTTGGTAACGGATAAAATTCTCTTACCCATTCCGTTGAAAATTTGGTTTTGGGTAAATTATAGAATTAAATTGTTGAAATTTTTCAGCATGAGTTCGGGTCACTAAATTTTTTAGTTGTACTCTAGCTTGGTCTTTACTTCTTGGCACTTTTCGTTCTTAAAATAACCGCTTGTTCAATTTTTTGTCGAGATTAAAACATTATACAACACATGTTAAATATACACTGGAAAAATATATAAACTTTTTAAACCTACCGTAGAGAACTTAAAAAAATAGTAATCCTATTTTACATTTTACACGTAAACTTTAAGAAATTTTGAAAAACAGAAGAAAAAACCTGTTAAATCGGCTTTCATAACAAAAGTAAACATTCCTAACTTGAATTAACACGAAATTTGCTATAGCTATTATACATAAAATGTTTCAACAAGCTTTCTAAGTTACAAATTTTTCTCTATACATTCAAAAAATTGGTATATTGCAACCATGAAATTCTCACTTGTGTTTTCATGTCTTTCGAGTGGGTTTCATTGTCAACATACTTGCATCATTCAAACTGTTCTTTTGAATTTCAGAAACACTCTGTCAGTGCGCTTCAAAAAAAATTTATGGGCATCTCCAATTCCAAACCGTCAACGGTCGTGGGGTTCACAGATTGCGATATATAGCGTGGGTTCTGATTTCTATAACAAATAAAACCTTCTAGAGAGCTTTGTTTTTGTCTCTTCCGTGTGGCAACACAGAGAAAGGAAACGAACCAGGTATTGGAGATGAAAAACACCCACCGTCCGCCGTCGCGTCGTTGCGTTTATGAGGCATCCCACTTTTTGTTTTGGGCCTAGATTTGGATGTAAGACTGTCACCCACGAAAGTGAGCATTCGGATACCAGTTTCAGACTTTAAAATTGCGGTACAGTCAAACCTGTTTTTGTGCGAGGGATAGAGACAGCATAAAAAAATTAGCACAGAACTTCGAGAACAGCTATAAAAAATAGCTTTCGAAACACAATTAAAAAATATTTTTTCATGCGGTGAATATCGACCGCTTGAAAAAAAGGCTCATGTAGGACTGAAGCGAAAATCCCTCAGCATGTAGCTGAATTGAAAAACTTAATTCGGATAAAAATTATATTTAGACCATAACGCAATCCCCACCCTGCAGCTGAATTGAGAAACCGTTTCTATACTTACCATATAGTTTATTTCAGCTACCATGTAGTCGGCGAAGACTGTTGTTTCACTACATTCTTATACAGGGTGTTTCAAAAGTCCGTTTCGTGGCATTTATTTGGAACCAACGTCTCCTAGGGTCACAGAAGTAAGGTCTACCCCTATGTAAATGACCAGACGGAGAATTCATTGAGATGACTTACAGCGCCCCTAGCGGAAAAATAAAAAAGTTGAAGAAATTAATTCCAAAACTATAGAAGATAGAGCAAAAACGTCAGTTAGAGTATTGTTGCCAACGTTATGAATACCTCAAAGAAAAAAGTTTCATGAAAATAACTTGAATACTCATGGGCATGTGAAAATAGGACTTTTTCAGACCTCAAAAAAGAAAAAGTTCACTAATTTGCAAGTTTTTTAAATTTTTTGATTAAATTTTGCTGATATTCAACTAAAAAACACAAAACTACACAATGCAACTGAAAAAATTGCAAATTTGCGAACTTTTTCTTTTTGTAGGTCTGAAAAAGTGCTATTTTCACAAGCTAATATTCAATCTTCGCTAATATTCAAGTTATTTTCATGAAACTTTTTTCTGTGAGTTCTTCATAACGTTGGCAACAGTACTCTAACTGAGGTTTTTGCTCTATCTTCTATAGTTTTAAAATTAATTTTTTCAACTTTTTTATTTTTCCGCTAGGGGCGCTGTAAGTCATCTCAATGAGTTCTCCATGGCCACTTTACTTTGGGGGTAGACATTACTTCCGTGACCCTAGGACACGTCGGTTCCAAATAAAAACCGCGAAACGGACTTTTGAAACACCCTGTATGCCTCCGTAGCCATGTATAAAGATATTTGTTCTATGTTCCCATTTGATTGAAATTTTCATAAACCGCACAAAAGACATCGCAGAAAAAATACTGCACTAATAAAAAATCGCACAAAAAAAGATCCGCACAAAAACAGGTTTGAGTGTATTTTGATATGAATTGCGAGGGAAATGAACACGGGGAAAATTGTCGTCGGATACACTTTGAAAAAATCTGAAAAAAGCAATGTTTTGCACCCATCCATTGAAATTCTTCTATCACCGAAATTCAAACAAATGAGACGGATAACATGGACTTGCATCACTTTCAACTTCGATATATGACAACCTTTAAATATTGAGATTTATGATTCTGACTGTTAAGATTTATCATAGTTATATCACACTTTATTTGATTTAAAAACCGCAAATTTTAGGGTTCTACTTGCTTTAAAAAGTTGAGCAACATTTTTCGTGATGAAGATCTTGTATCTTGGTATAGAAGTTACGAGCATTGCGATAAATCCGGTCATTATTAGTAATGCCCATGAAATTATCACAATGCCCTCCGCACTTGGGACATTATTAATAATGCCCAGTTTATCACTTTGCCCGTATATAGATATCTTGGTGCAGAACTAGGAAGTTGCATGATTCTTTTTTTAAATTTTTTAATGAACTCTTCATGCAAAAATAAGTAACTACCCAAAATTTGAGGCCTATAGAGAAATTTTTTGATTGCAAAAAAACAAAAATCCCCAATTTTCAAAATCCAAAATTTTCAAAGCGCGCGAAAACACTAAGAATTTGGGATGTGACGTCATCGTACGGTTACCATTGTTGGAAAGCAATGGAGTTGATGGTATGATTGTTGACGTCATCTTACATTTTAAACAATAAGCGTTTTCAGTCAAGTGTTTTTTCTCGACTTTTAAATTAAAATATTTAATTTCTTGTACATTTTTTTGAAAAATTGGGTAGATATTTCATTTTACCATACAAAAATCATACGGAACTCTTAAATGTTTATGAAAATCAGACACATGAAACTTCCTTATTGTTTTTTTCCTTCTCTCATAGATCCGAGAAACAGCAGAAGTAAAAGGAATATTAACATAAAAGTAGTATTTAAATTTTCAAATAAAAAATCAGAAGTTTTAAATGACACTTGTAATAAGGAAGTTGCATTTCAGATTTTCAAAAACAAACAAGTGTTCCGTATAGTTTTTTGTATGGTAAAATGAAATATCTAGTCAATTTTTCAAAAAAATGTACAGTTAATTAAATATTTTAATTTAAAAGTCGAGAAAAAACACCTGACTGAAAACGTTTATTGTTTAAACTGTAGGATGACGTCAATAATAATACCATCAACTCCATTGCTTTTCAACAATGCCTATCATAAGATGACGTCACATCCAAACTCTTGGCGTTTTCGCGCGCTTTTAAAAAGGGGATTTTTGTTAAATTTTTTGGCAATCAAAAAATTTCTTGATCGGCCTCAAATTTTGGGTAGTTGCTTATTTTTGCAAGAAGAATCGATTAAAAAATTTTTAAAAAATCACGCAACTTCCTCATTACATCTGTTTGTCCACCCATTCTGAACGATAACAAACGATCACCCAACCCTTCTTTACACAAAGGGACCGATGCCGTTCCCGTATTGATAAATGATAACCGGTCCTCAGACGAGTCTCAGAATAAAGTGCTCAAGTGAATTCACCTCAAAATATTTCTGTGGTGGAAGATCTCCGCAATTTGAGGATGGATGGCCCCACCACCCTCGATGAGGGGGGGAGAGGAATTTCATCATCTCTTGGAAAAAAGCAGATTGATGAGGAAGATCGGATGACTATTGGTCATCCATCATGAGTCCGATGGCTAAACAGAGGTCACGCACTGGTGTAACCGTGGGGACAGAGGTGGCTGTTCTCAAAGAGACTAGTATTAAAAAAGTTTTAATTTCTATCAGGTACTCTTTCTTGGATGCCATAAAAATAGCTTAACTGTCGTGATTGCTTTTGATACTGTAGTTAAGGAATTCACAAATAGGTGTGATTACTACTTTAAGCCGTATTGGAACTGAAATCAATTAATTTTGTAATGTATTTAACACGAGTAAAGTAAAAAAAATTGATGATTATAAAAATCTAATAAAAATTGAATTGCAATTCAACTATAAACTGGTTGAGTTCAGTAAGTTTTCAGATTTTTAAAACCGTAAAAAATTAAAAATTCCTGTTTGAAGATTTTTTTGGTAAAAAAAACTCACGTAAAGAGAACGAAATTTTAACTAAAATACGGCTTTCCGTCTTATAAATCATAGTTAATGAAAGAATCCTACATCGAGTAACACGTAAAACAATAAAAAATCTATACTTCTACGACAAAAATTGACCGATTAATACCAATTACTTTAAATATAGTAATTTTTAAGTGTAGGGGTTAGTTTAAGGGACTGGCTCCAAAATGAAATTAATGGTAGAGAACTTGTATCTAGTTTTATGTAAGCTTTTTCATATATTATGCTTAAACCCAGTGGCGGCTCGATGGTAAAATCATAAGGGGTGCTGTTCCGGCGGTACCAAGTTGGCAACGTATTTTAAGCGATATAATGCCAAATAATATTTCACAAAAACGTGAAAAGATGGGAACAATATAAAATTTCGATTTCACACTTTATAAGCATTCAAAAACTGTCACCTACCTATATTTAGCTGATTATTACGAATATGAAGAATCAAAGATGAAGTCCATTTCAATTAGTATCTCAAAATCAAATGAAACTAAAATCAACATTTCGAATTCAATTTGTTCATTATGAAAAGAAATAAAAACTTGACTACAAAAAATTTAACATAAATCTTTATTGTCTTGCCGAACCATCAGAAAATTTTTTGTTCTCTCTCTGTTGAAAAGAAAAAAAGAAGCTATAAATAAAAAATTAAAACAGCGTTAAGTAAGAAAAGCTGAAAAGCCAATGTGATTTTGATTTATTAGTAGTAGAAATCGTTTGTTTTTCTTCTTCCCTCAGTTTGTTTTTTACAGCTCTCTCAAGAGAAAAAGCTATCATTCTTTTGGTCGGGGCTGCTGAAAAGCAGCCCCTTTTCTCCTAACAGATTCACATGCTAAATTCTTGATATTTTGATTTGATATGATAGAGCTAGTGTTTTGTACCACGATTGGTATATCTGCGGGGGCTGACCGACCCGGAAAGAAATCTGTTGCCGAGACGGCATAGCAGAGAATTATTAATTGAAAAAGGATTATAAAGGACAAAGATTAAAGGGGGAAATAGATAATTTTTTAAATATTGTAAAGCAAATAAAAATTGGAATTTCGGGAAATTTTGGTTGGGGGTGCTGCAGCCCCGCAGCCCCTATGGACGAGCCGCCACTGATTAAACCATAAAGCCTTCTTTTACTCTGCCAAATGTAAAGTTAATTTACCTGCATACTTTTGACCCTGAAGGTAAAACTGGTTTTACAGATTCAATGGAGTCGTACAGTAAAAACACATTCACAAAAAGTAGTTCAGTAAAGTTTTCTCACCTGTACATATTTGACTATGAAGGTAAAACGGGTTTTACAGGTTCAACTAGTCGTACAGTAAAGACACATTATAAGGGGACATCCATAAATAACGTGAGGCTTTTTTCCAAAATCTGGACCCCCCTCCCCCCTTGGTGAGATTTAGTGAGATTTTACTGGACCCCCCTCCCCCCAAGTGAGATTTACTTTGAACTTTTTAAAAATAATTTGCAGTATCTTATCTGTGTGTATTCCTTTTTCATACTTAAAAAAGAAAATCGTATAATTTCTAACTTAAAAAGTTGACGTGAGATTTTAATCGACACCCCTCCCCACTTGGTGAGATTTGGTGTGATTTTTCCAAACCCCTCCCCCCTTTTTGACCTCACTTAATTTATGGATGTCCCCTAATAAGAGTTCGATTAAGTTGTTTTACCTGAACATAGTTGACTATAAATGTAAAACGGGTTTTACAGGTTCAACGAGTCGAACAGTAAAGACACATTATAATATGAGTTCGAATAAGTTGTTTTAAAAAGGTTCGAAAAGTCTTTTAAAAAGGACCACCTGGTTTTAAGAATAACATAAGTTTTAAACAACCTAACAAAAACTTGAAACCCGACTTTTATAATTTACCTAATTAATTAGGGACACCGTAACTCTGTATCTTCCCAGTTAGTTCATCCCTTATCAAAGGCTCATCGAGAGATTGTTAATAAACTAGATTGCTTTCGGTCTAATCCTTGTTCCTGTGTTTCGACAGATGTTGCTTCCAACTGCCCAATTACACCTAAGAAAGCCCTCTGAGATTCCGACTTGATTTCCTGAATTATGGAACACTTGAAATGATGTTCTTAAAAGGGGGGTAGAAGGAGAATTCGAACTGGGTTGAACTTGAAACCCGACTTTTATAATTTACCTAATTAATTAGAGTAATAGGTACTAATTGAGCATAAGAAAGAACGATTCATTAATAGACAATTCAAATTAACTCACAATAAGTAATATTTGGCAAAAAAAAGGTTGGCGAGAAAACGTGACGCCAAGAATGCCAAGTGAAACACACAGTGAAAACAATTTCTAGTAAGATCGCCGTCACGTGACGTTGGTTTTAGCCGATCTTTATGGAAATTATATTCGACACTCTTCAGGGGGACCATTATTCATAATAAACCTATCCCTATAGCCCTACTCTATGGTTCGGACGACATTATCCTGTGTTTCATTTACTCCACAATGAGGGAATACAACGACTTTTCAAATTTAATATTTATTAAGATAGAGCTTTTTTTAAAAATATTTTTTTTCGAAATCTAATGATTAGTTAATTAAACAAATTTTTAAAACTACAATGCGCAGAAGGGTGCGATGTTTGGCATATGACGTCACTTCTGTCTTCGGCACGACACACCTGAACGAAAGCGTATTCAGCATTGGTTAAATCAGTTCCTTTGAAAGTATTGATTGGTTTAAGATTCGGGCTAAAGCAGAAGTGACATCACGTAGGCCATATGAAAAATAATGTTAAAAATCTAAATATTTGAAGAAATGCGTTTTATATCCCCATCAATGATTTCCAATAGTCGAAATCTTGAATTTCCACATGTGTTGTGTACTCCCCATTGATATCGAAGTGAGATCGAAATACCAGAATTTTAAATCCTAAACTGGTATCCGAATACAGTACTTTCAAGGGAGATTGTGGAGATAGAGGTGTAAAAATGGTGTAACTACCTTAAACACAATTGTCACAAGCCAAATATTTTTCAAAACAGTTGACTATAAAAAAGGCAATTTAACAAGAACAATTGATAGCAACTCGATCTTATTCTGACACCAGATTGACAATAATGGCAAGAAAATACCGCAGAAATAAGTTTATCCGTAAACCCCTTTGGAACTAATGTAGTATTGTCAAGTTGCCAAGCCAAGAGCCATCTATATCAATAAACAAACAACCAAACAAAGGATCTTTCGAAAACTCTTAAAAGGGGAGTTCGAGTAAACAAAAGAATGAATCAAGATAATTTCTGCTCTAATAAGGATAAAAATCTAAAAAAGAGGCACTTGTTATGACATTCGAAAATGAATGATTGTTCCATTAGAATTTTATGTGATATTTCTATCGCAAATGTTTTCAATGAGTTCCACAACCCCAAAAATTTGTTGTCCGAAATTTTGTAGTATGTATAGAATATCGGAGTTTTTCTTTGTTTGGATTTTTTGAATATTACTTCCATTATTGTTTTTCCCCGATTCTGATTATATTTTTCTTTTTTATAGACTGATAACTCCTTTCGATGTTTCGAAATATTGTGTATTTGTTGTTCCTGTTATAATTATAAACACGTTTCCTTAAAACAATAGAACATTTTAAAGACAGATAATCTATGGTTTCAAAAGAGGAAACATTATTTTCCGTCCAAACATTCCTTATCCAAAATTGTAGATTTAGAATATTTAAATATTTTTTAATATTGTGTTAATTATTTTAAAGGATTTTATTAATTAGGATTTCATTATTATAAAGAGTGATTGAAAAATCATGTTAAAAATGATAGAGAGTGTTAAAGTACTGAAAGAAAATTAGAATGACCCAGGTTATGGGGACCAGCAAAGCAATCCCGAGGAGCTAGAGGTCGGACTAAAATTGCCAAAAGGCAATGAAAAACGGGTTATTGTGGGCAAGCTATTAGGAGTAGAAGTAAAATTCCAGTCCCAATTAACATGATTTAACCTGGTCATAAAAACTGTTTAAAATTGTTTTAAAGTTAAACTGGTTATTTTGGTTAGTCCGCCCTCTCGTTCAAGATTGCTTTGCGGACTCCCCCCCCGAGGTGATTCTGAAATATCTATGGGTAGTTCTAGTAGCCTACTAGAATTGAATACTCCAACCTGTATTGACCATGTTTTTTTTAAACCAATACATATTCCGTTTCAATAGGAGTTTTCATAAGTGAAGTAAGCGATCACACATTACTCAGTGTATAGATTAGGATTAGAGGATATTGGCCTATTCCCTCTCTAGCTATAAATTTTGAAAAACTCGATTAATATTTCAATTTTAAATATATAAAACTTCTTTCAAAATTAACATTTTTTTGAACTTTAGTTGATTTCATTCCAAGTCTATTGCTTTGAAGTTTTTTCTCACATTAAATATCTTAACTTTTAAAATAGTTTACAGTTATTAATATTTTGATTTTTATAAATTAAAGTATATTCTATCTAAACTAAACTATATACACAGATGCACCTATATTATCTAGTCGCAGCAGTTGTGTACTTGAGAGCGCACCTCTTTGAGAAAAGTTGTTCGGAAGATTGAACCTAAGCCTACCTGGTTCTCAGAGAGACACAGAATTTTTTAATACACAAAAGCCCCCAAAGCCTTTAAAAAACACCGATCCATAAAAATGTTTGATCCAAAACCACCATGCATACCGATTTTTTTACTTCTTCCTTCGCTACGTCTTGGAGAAAAGTGGCTTTCCCGACTGCATCTTTTCTTTGAAGATCTCCATTACAATCTCTTGTCTGGCGGCTTCCTTCTTCACATCCAGGATCTTGAGGTGATGTTCGTACGGTTGCCAGATTTGGCGCCGCATCGCTGCTCGCGTACAACAGCAGTTACGCGGGCGGTGATAAGGCGCCAAGCCTGACGAACTGCTCACTTAGGTCCATGCTCCGAAAAGGCTTAAATGCATTCCTGTTAGTAAAAGGGCTGGAATAGAAAGCTCAAGTGTTCGTTTAAAGTAATGCTTCTGTTTAAGCTTGCTAACAACTCAGAGCCTGAAATAGAATCCTGTATGCAAAGGCAATGATCTCAGATCTTCATGCCAACACTGCAAACACTTCACACACAAAAATAAACGTATTATGAACACATTTAAGAACACTATCTGGTCCCAAAATAAATAACACTTCGGTTGTGGTTTAGGCAGAACACTTTATCGTCTTATTATGTTGTCGTAGTGTTCTAAATGTGTGTGAAAAGTGTTGGAAATGTGTTCTATCCAGGAATGTGTTCTTAAAAATAGTGTTGAAAGTGTTCTTATAAATTTAAATATCAACACATTTTCTGCCGCTAACAACACTTTCACAACACTATCTTTTTCTCACACAACAGAATAGTTTCGTTTTAGACTAAAAGTGTTCATTATTGTGTTTACTTACTTCTTACTTCAAGCGTCCGAGGCTTTTGCCTCGATGTCCCTCATAAACCATGGTGGCCAATAGCCACCAGCGACTATCCCTAAGGATGTCCTTTATGGACTCGCCAGCCAGTTTATTCATTATTGTGTTTACATTGTATTATTTTCTGTATTGTATTAAAACTTGGAAATAATTATATTTTTGTTTCTGACTCCACTTTCATTTGGGAAATTTCATTCTAATTATATACCTATCTCTGTCTTACCATTAATTTCGAAGGTATTTGAGCAAGTTTTTAAAGATCGACTACTTTCATGCTTTAACAATATTTAAAAAAAATTAATGCGACTTTTTGTTAAACTCAAACTGTGCTGGAGCTCCCTGGTGACTGCTTTAAAGTATAATCGTGTACTTATTGCTCAGCTCAACAATAAAAAATAAGAAATCACTCACTCTCTTAGGTCCATACATATTCAATAAATTAAATGAAGCTACTTAACTCACTAATAGTTATGCATATTTTAAAACAAATATTACTAATGAAAAGAAGAGTTCTTCACCAGTAACCTCTGGTTAGAGGAATGTGTGAGAAAACTCCAGCTCTCAAGCGTCGCCTCCAACCGTGGACCGGTTTCGCCCTTGTTAGGGCTCATCAGCACGGTATAGGAAGGTAACGCAAGAGAGCGGAATTAAATCTGTTCTAGGGAATGCGCAGTTCATTCCGGCAGATAGTGGATGACTAATCAATGGTCACCACTTTTTCCGTTATAGTCGGTTAGACTAAAAGCTCTCCCTCCGCTCTCTTGCGTTACCTTCCTATACCGTGCTGATGAGCCCTAACAAGGGCGAAACCGGTCCACGGTTGGAGGCGAAGCTTGAGAGCTGGAGTTTTCTCACAAATATTACAAATTTATAGAGGCACAAAAATCAATAGAAATTCTCTTTATAGTAAATAAATAAAGTTCTATCACGTTGTCAAAAATCACATTGAAATTGCACACATTGTTGATATCATGGCACAAGCTTTTGCTCTTATGATGTCACAAAAATATTTATTTTCTTTGTAATCAAATTATGAGTTATTTTTACTTTGTTTTCTCTTTGTACTTTGTTTTTTTCTTTGTACTCTCTTTTTTTTCGCTTTATGTCCTTTCTGTGCTTGTGCATTTATGTGTCTGTGTGTGTTAATAAATTTGAATTTGAAGTGAAAAAAAGAAGTAACATGTATGTTATACAGTCGAATCCGCTTAATGTGATCACTGTTAATGTTATCAATCGGATAATATTATCGAAATCGACAGGTCCCGATCATTCCTATTTAATTCAATGTAAAATGTAACGTTTAATGTGATCAACTATGGATCAACACGCCGCTTAATGTTATCAAAATTTGTCCATATCCCCTAAAAAACGTCCGCTATCGGGTTTTGCTTTGAAGGTCAATTTCTAAATGTAAACATCTGCCCCACCCAGAGCAACTGGTGTGTCTTTATTATGAAACTAAGAAAATATTCCGCATGTATTGAAAGAAAAAGGTTCAAGGGGGGGCCGAATCAATGCTTGTAAGAAATGGTTAGAAAGTTAGAAAGTATGGCGCCGTGCAGATGTTTCTGATAAGATATTTTGATTATTGGAATTCCCCTTGCTTATTGGAATTCAGATTATAAAATAAGTGGTTTATTGGATTGGAAGGATATAATGGAGTGCACACAAAAAGAGAGACCTTTCTATATAAATATAATTATAAAGTAAGCGATTATTTTATTTTCATTATTTAAACTTCTCTTACATTTTCACCTTAAAGCAAAACAATCTAGTTACATTGTTTGCTGTATTTTAATATAAAATCGCTTATTGTTATCAATCGGATAATGTTATCAATTTAATCTCGGACAATTGGGATCACATTAAGCGGATTCGACTGTAGTACATGATATGGGGCAAAGCTAACTTTTTATCTATTCCCAAATCTTAGCTATCTTAAGGCAGACACTTTACATACACCTACTTAAAGCAAATACACCCCATTACAAAGTTCTAACAGTTCCCAGTCCTATCCTATTTTTAGACCCAAACCCATAATTCAACGAACTAAAAATTACAAACCCTATCAAAGGACCAATCTCGTCAAAAGGTCGGGCAATCAGACTCCCCAAAGAAAAGTTGATTGGAAAGGATGTTCCCAGTTTTCCCATTTCCCCGCAGATTTCCCTTCGGGCCGATGGATAGAAGTATCCCTATCCTGGGATATATCCCATTTTCGAAGATCGAACATGCGGATGCTCTTAAGGAATTCCACGAATTTATCAACAATTAGCTGTTGTGGAGACCGGTGCGGAATTTAATGAAATACTTTTAGTTCCGAAGCTAGGTTAGGTTTAGTGCGAAATCAATGAAGGGTGTCTTTTACGGAGTATTATACTCGCGTTCGAATATTCCTCCTGGAGTGTCTTTAGCGCACGTTTGGCAGAGAGAGTTGGAATGAAAAGAGGTGATGTGGTATTAGAAACCTCACAATAGTTTAAGATGGTGGGCTTCTCTAATAGGGTTTCGCAATTAGGAAATCCATCATAGTGGGGAAAGTTTCTTAGTTTCAGGGGATATAAATTTGAATTAAACTGGTTTTGCTTAAGATGGTATGATTTATTATGGAAGAAACTCATTTTATTTAGCTGTTCAATGTTTTATCAATTAAATGTTTTATCATCGTAACTCAAAAGTTTTAAACATTCATTTTTATTTTAGCTTTTTTGTAAGCCATTTAAGTATTAAAGCCTCCTTGTAAGCTATAGTTTTCATATGATTTCTTTAAAAGGCACGTCTTTTCTCTACTTTTAAGGCTTTATATTGATTAACAAATCCCATTTCATAGAACTTAACCAACTAGTTATTTACCTTATCTGAGGTTAAGCTTCAAACATCGAAATCGTAAGCAAATTGCTGGACCTAAATATAATCCTAAAATAATTAATTTTTTTTCGTATCCATTGTTTTACAATTCACTTTAAAAAATTATAGCGTTAACTTCCTGGACAAAATTATTTTTCACTACTTAGGCAAAGCGCGCACTAGAGACTTCTATCGCGGCGACTATCAACACTAGGTCACTCGAAAGAAATGCATTTCTATGGTAGATTTTTGGCAATCGGCCAAGAGTCTCGTCGCCTAATGCGCGAGCTCTAGCTTCTTGCAATAGCCAGGGGGATAATTTTGAGTCTGTCGCCGTGACAAAAGTCTCTAGTGCGCGCTTAGCCTTAACGTTCATTATTAACTTGTTATATGAGTTCCTTTTGAAAAAATAGCAAACTTGAGAAATTATCAAAAAGTTTTATGATCATTCTGTAACTCAATAACAAAATATGCTCGAAAATTCCATGTTAGTTTTTTAAAGCCCTCTAGTTGAAACAAAGCTGTTCTTTAATTACAACTGCTCTTCTGACTGTGCCCCTTTTACTAACTTTCACGATAATCCTCCAACTGTTCTCGAGAATAAGGGCAACAAAATTGAATTTTCATCTTCTCTTATTTAAGCTTAGACTAACAATGTATTATCCTCTTTCATTGTTACAAGGAGGTATGAGGTGTTGCGGTGTAACAGGAATTCCAAAGTTAAATCCTTTTCCATCTGACATCTGAAGAAGCAGAGATGGGGATCTCAAGAAGAAAAAAGAGCACACCCGAGATACTCCCACACACCCCTAAAAGCTTCAAAGAGACTTTTTTCTTTCTATTTTTGGAATTACGTTCAAAGGCATCTTTTCAGCAACTAATGGAGAAACGGGAGGGTATGAATTTTCACAAGGAGTGATAAGAAACACGGAATGTAAAGAGATACGTCCGCTCCCTTTTTGGAAAAGGGATTCAGGGTGGAGTGGGGGGTTTTTTAGATTAAATGCGGAGAACATTTTGAAAGAGGATAATTTAGGTTACGTATATGGGGATGTTAAGATTGAGATCTGTTAAAAAGTCTGCTAAACTAGGTAATTCTTAAGGGGCGAGTTTTTTTAACCTTTTCTACATTCCAAAATAAGTTATAGTAAGAATGGCAGTTTTGAATTATGAAATGAATTGTATGTCTTGATTATAAGAACTCAGTTTTGAATGTTCAGTAAGAGCACCGTGAAATTTAAGTATTTTCCCATGCAATTAAAAGCTTTGAAATATAAACTGTTCATTTTTGAGGAAATTTCCACTTCCCAATTTTTTGAACTGGAATTAATTAAGTTCATTTAATACACTTTTAATATTGCATTTTGTTGGCAAAGAGATATGTTCACTAGACTTTTGTCTACTTTTAGAAAAAGGCATGAATGAAATCAATTAAAGTTATATGGAGCAGGATCTAAATACTATAGCTTTATTAGTTTCTTTTCGAGTATTAGGCCTCAAAAGAAATACAAAATTTTAACAATAAAAGATTTTAGTAATTTCTTATTTAGCTTAAAGTTCATTTTACAAAGTTAATATAATGGAAAATGAGTCATACACTTAAATGAAACAGCAAATCTCGACGGAAGAATGACCCTTTACATAAATGGTCTGACCACTTGGCCTTGCAACGTCACCACTTTACCTCATCTTTGACTTTACAATAATAACGACGCCTTGTTTTAAACTTTCTGAATTAATAACAGTGAACAATATCCGTGTTTTTCCCCATAGACTTAAAATTCATTAATTTTCCAGCATGTTTGGCGTCATCATGACGTAGTTGTCAGGCTTTATATAGAGGGTGTTTCAAAATTGCGTTGTACGGCTTTTATTCGGAACCAACGCCTCCTAGGGTCACGGAAGTATGGTCCACCCCTAGGTAAGTGAGCCTGGAGAACCCATTGAAAGGACTTACAGCGCCCCTAGCGGCGAAATTAAAAAGTTAAATAAATTAATTTAAAAACTAAAGGAGATAGAGCAAAAACCTCAATAAGAGTATTGTTGCCAACGTCATGAAGAACTCACTGAAAAAAAATTCATTAAAATATCTTGAATATTCGCCGAGATATTAGCGTGTGAAAATAGCACACTTTTTCAGGGGTCAAAAAGGAAAAAGTTAGCATACTTGCAAATTTTTCATTTTATTTTGTAGTTTTGTGTTTTTTTAGTTTAAAGAACACAAAATTTAATCAAAAATCAAAAACATTTGCAAATATGCTAACTTTTTCCTTTTTGACCCCTGAAAAAGTGTGCTATTTTCACATGCTAATATCTCGGCGAATATTCAAGATATTTTAATGAATATTTTTTTTCAGTGAGTTCTTCATGACGTTGGCAACAATACTCTTATTGAGGTTTTTGCTCTATCTCCTTTAGTTTTTAAATTAATTTATTTAACTTTTTAATTTCGCCGCTAGGGGCACTGTAAGTCATTTCAGTGCATTCTCCAGGCTCACTTACCTAGGGGTAGACCTTACTTCCATGACCCTAGGAGGCGTTGGTTCCGAATAAAAGCCGTGCAACGCAATTTTGAAACACCCTGTATATAGAGGATGTTGGAATGACTTCTTTCCAATTAGCTTCCTATTGACAAGTGCCAACGTTAATTGCGTCTTAAAAGAGTCGTTACATTTCATTTCTAATTAGGGACACCGTAACTCTGTATCTTCCCAGTTAGTTCATCCCTTATCAAAGGATCATCGAGAGATTGTTAATAAACTAGATTGCTTTCGGTCTAATCCTTGTTCCTGTGTTTCGACAGATGTTGCTTCCAACTGCCCAATTACACCTAAGAAAGCCCTTTGAGATTCCGACTTGATTTCCTGAATTATGGAACACTTGAAATGGTGTTCTTAAAAGGGGGGGTAGAAGGAGAATTCGAACTGGGTTTGTAACCGGAATGATACTTTTTCTTCCTTTAATATTTTCTCTTTTGTTTATAGAAGTTAAAAACCATTAAAAAAATCTCTATAAAAGAACGAAGATTTTCTAAAATATTTTTCAAACATTTAAAAATGTGTTTCAAATTGCTATCGTGATGGTTAGAAATTAAAATTTGATTTAAAGATAAAAGTGCTTGGTAAAGTGTCACAATACGACTCTGAAATTCCTAGGCTTTAGTGGATAATTACAGTTTTCGCACCCTTTTACGTATGAATTTCCACTATTTCGTTTTAATTAAAACTAAAGAGAAAAATCACTTTCCTGATAGAGTGATGTTGGTTTAATTTTAGAATAAACCCTGGTTTAGAACGAACCTTGGTTTAAAATAATTTAATATATAAAACTTACGATTGATTGATTCAAGGGCATGGGGAGGGTTAAGATAAAAAAATAAATCAGATTTTACTCCAAGATTAAAGAAAATACAACTTAAACACATCGTTCAAATTAATGAATGATCAAAACTTGTAGAAGGTTTTTAAGATTATACATTTTAGATATGAATTTAAAGAGTGCCAATCAAACACTCGCCTAAAATTAGATTTTATATCTTAGTAGAATGATACAATCAGTTAATGATATTTTCATCATTAATAACTATTTGAGGTTCAATTTTCCCTATCGGGTATGTAAATAATCTCAATAGGGAAAAAAGTAAAACTCACCCTGATTGTAGTTTCTTGAGGTGGTCTCTCCGCCTCAGCTTGATAGCTCGGTGTCTCAGGGCGCAGATGAGGGCGAACACGAGGATGGGGAAGCCTATGACTGAAGACAAGATGGGTATCACCACAGGGCGAGGATCCAGGGATACTGAAAAGAAAGGCCATACTTAGTGTTTGAAAGCAATATCTACACTTCTGTACATAAAAATATGTGTCATTAAAGTCTATAAAAGTTTGCCATGTACGAATATCCACCTCTTACGTTAATGAAGGACTAATAAATTTCTATATCCTTTGTAAGAATGGGGTGAATAAAATAAATGCTGCACAGTTAAAGTTACAGAACAAAACTCTTGGTTTGCAGTTTGTCCCATTCATATACATCCTGTATAGCTCAGTGATGGGAAGCGTTTTTGTACTGTATTGATGCAATAACGTTCTCATTCTTAAAGAAGTGTTATTTTCTATTTATTATTTCCTTTGCTATAATTTTAGATATGCTGGGTAACAATTCCATCGTGAGGCTTATGAAAGTATGAAAACGACTATACGTCCTTGAAGAACCCGTCCAGTCCACCAATCAATCATTTCCACCACCTCTCCGTTACATCGATTCCACAACCCCATCCTCCCAAGGGCACGTGATCAATTAAAAGCCCTGCGTGACTTTTGACAGAGGACGATAATCAGCGATCGTAAGAGACACACAATACCTTAATTGAACAGTGATCCTCGCTTCCGCCATCAGCATTGCGATGACAAAGGAGGATATCCTCGGATTTCGATGGCTTCATTGAGATGTATGGCGAAGGTCATTCGTTTGTTTTTTAACCCTTTATCAACTGACAGTAGTACTTACAAGTCCCTCTAACTTTAAACTTCATAGAATAGCCATCCTGGGGAATATATTTGCACTGACGATATTTTGCATTCGTTCAGTTTCAGGGTTGGGAAAAAGGTTTTTTCGGGTTTTTTCAATAAAACCCTGAAGGAACCCATATAAAACTGTTTTTTTTTCGGAAAAAGTGTGGGTTTTTTCAAAATAAAGTGGTTTTCTCCTTTATAATGAGTGGGTTTTTTTCAAATTTTAGTGAGTTCTTTCTATGTTAAATGTGTTCTGCCAAAATAATGTCAGTTTTTACACAGTTAAATGGGTTTTTCAAAGTTTTTATACTTTGAAAAAACCCACTGAAATTGTAAAAACACCCCTTATTTACTGAAACCTGGTTTAAATTTTGAAAAACCAACTAAAATTTAAAAAATATCCTAAACTTTGAAAAAACCAATTCATTAGTATTGAAAGAAATCTAATCAACTTTGAAAAAACTCACTGAAATTTTATAAAATCTTCTTTATTTTTATATCTAGTTTGAACTTTAAACGTCCTAAATTTTGAAAAAAAAACCCCATTCTATAATGAAAAAACCCACTGAATAATGAAAGAACCTATTTAACTTTTTAAAAAACTCCCTGCAATTGAAAAACACCATTTAACTTTTAAAACATTGTTTTAATTTTGAAAAAACACATTAAATTTTGGAGGAACTGCCAAAATCTTGATTTTTCTTGAAAAAACCCAAAAATGGGTCCAAAATGTGGTTTTTTTCACATGTTTTTTTTGAAAAAACCCATTGGGTCCAACCCAATTGGGTCCAATCCAGCCAACCCTGTTCAGTTTTACTCTTCCAGGATAAAATACATCTCGTCGGATTCTATGATGAGTGTTTAAGCGGGAAATGCGAACAGATTTAAGACTGAAGTTGTGATTTCAGCTTCCATCTTGATCGGATCCCCACGGTTGTCATTTTTCTTCCCTCAAAAGTAGTTGGTCAGTCAGAAGAGAAAGTGTATTATTTTTAAGACTTAAAACTGCGATAAAATGCCATACGGTTTTTGTATTGTGAGAATATTTTAGTCCTCAGTGTACTGACGGTACTCAAAAGAAGTATCAATTTAATTAATTAGCTCTAGAGGATTAAATTTCAAAATTATGATTATTTTGACGCAATAAGGATATAAGAGAAGGCTCAGCAACTGGCAAACCGCGTGAAGTTATTTCCTGGACAACTACAATATTTTGAAGATCATTAATATGTATTCCTAGACATTAAAAATTAGTTTATTATATTATGAGTATTATTATATTATTATTATGAGTATCTGGAGATATGAGCATTTAAAAGTTAGCAAACTTTTTCTCTCCCCGATCCCTGATATAGGATACATCACAAAGAAAGGCCTAGCAGAGGGTCCAAAACGCTATTTTCAAGTGCCATCATAATGATAGAGGGCAGCGCTGAAAAGGTCTATGATTGACAAAGGTGTAGGCGGCACGTTTTGGAGATCATAGCTGTGAGGTCTTCATTTGATCTGTCACTTTCGAAAGGGTATTTGAGGATTCGATGATTGGGATTCTATTTCTCCGCCTCTCGTGACATAACACGGAAAGAGTTAGCTTAATGGGATTCTATACTAGACATCAACTTAAGTTGAACCTACTACGTCACTAACAAACAAAGTAGTTCCCATCGCGGTGTCTGAATTTCGAGTGAAACAATCAACGTCAATTTAAAAATATGATTATTTCGTAAAACCCATCTATAAATAGTGTCTTTTTATCACGATTCGCGTATCGAAATTCCTCCATCAACCCAACAGGATTTGTGTTTACTCACTTTCTCCTTCCGCGTAGTGACGTTCTGGGCTCTGGCAACGTTGCTGTGAAGTATAGTGCGAAAAAGACCCCTACCACAAGGCATACCCCATGCTTTTTCGATTTCTATTATCGTCTACGGCCATGGACTCTGTTCTGGTACTCTGCGGGATATACAGAGATGGATATATCCGGATCCCTCCCAAGAGAGAGAGGAAACCTAAGCCCAACTCAACTTCCGGAGACTCGGGCAATATGTGTGTCTTCCGCATCAAGTTTCCTTCTAATCTCAACTCCTTATACCTTGGCTTCCGTAGTAATGGAGGAAGAACTTGTTACCGATCCCATTTTACGGACTTTTTTGAAGAGGAATTCTTTTGCTCCTTTGTTTTGGAAGGGATGTAACGTAATCGTCTGGAAGACCTTTTTGTTCTAGCTTTTAATTTTTTGTTCGGAATCGTGATCGATTACAGTTTATTTAAGTAGGTTCAATTTTTTTTGTTAGTGGGTGGAAACTTTTTTGTTTGGGGGGGGTTTGGAGTTTCGTTGGACGAGTGTACGTTTAAGGTGGGATTATGGCTTGAAAACTTTTAGTGGGGTATTTTGGAGATTTTCTTTTGGCATTTTAGTTATTTGTATCGAGAAAGAATAGAGCAAAAAGATTAATTCGCTAAGTCCAGGAAGTAAACTGACTTTACAAAAATAATGAAACGTTGTGTCAAAAAATTTTTTAAAAGTTAAACCTTCTTTTAAAATTCTTTGGGAAACTTAAGACCAAACTGGTGAAGTTTTAATTGTGTATCAATTGTAATTGTGTAATTTAATTTTGTGTCAGAAAATTTTAACCCTTTATCTACGATTAGCTGCAATTTTTTTCGTGCAAATATTTTTTTGAGTCACTAAATTGAAAATTAAGGGGGATATACATAAATAAAATAATCATCTTTGGAAAATTCAATCCGCTAGAGCCAATTAATATAATTGATACTTTTGAGTACTGTCAATACCCGGGTGTTGAAATATTCTCACAATGAAAAAAAAACATGGATTTTTTATCGCAGTTTTAAGTCTTAAAAATACCTTCACTTCCAAAAGTTAAGCGCGGAATTGTTTTTTCAACCTAACACCTAGTAGAATTATTTTTCATACATGAAAATCATACCACAAGATGTTCAACTAGTGGGAATACAGGGCCCGAGAACAAATGAATCGTCAATTTGAAGAAGGGAATAAGTCCAAAAAATGACAAATTGGCTTTTTGTGCTCAAAACAATCTCCAAGCTTTGCCCTACACATGGGTGAAAAGAGGGGGAAAATAACTAACCCCTATAGGGAGATATCGGCCCTTGAAGTTGTGAAATCGATGTCCATACAATGAAAATTCCATTACTTTTTTTAAATTTTCTCAAAACTTGATTTTTGGACTTATTCCCTTCTTCAAACTGAAGATTCAAACTTTCCCTACCAATAGTTTAAGGGGGTAAATGGGCCCTCCATTGATAATGGAGTTCCATTACACATTTGGAGCAGTGACGGAAACGTCTATGTGAGAGGTAATTAATGGAAAATTTTATGTTTTTCTAAAGAATATTATCATTATTCCTAAACTCAACGCATGTTTTCAAACGTGTGCGCTACCTTTAAATGGCATTTTTAAGGTTTTATTGAGAGATATTGGTCTAGTCATCATTTTTGGCAAGTTTTATCCTCTGTATCATTTTTGGTAAGTGATATCAGACCGTAAACTATGTTATTTCGTAGCTCTTACATGTGCTTGAAGGCGTTTAGGTCTGGGGAGCCTGAAATTACCCTTATTCTTTCAATATCGTTACTTAAGATAGCCAAATTGTGATTTTTTGCAGCTTTTTCACTCTTAAAGATATATCAATGACCCAAAATTTCTTCTAAAAGGAGCAAATGGGACATGAGAACACATGTATACAATTGTAGACATTAGTGAAAAGCTCTGTGGCATATAGGGGGTGTTGAAACGGCGCAAAAAATTGTATAGTTTTACAGGAACGGCATCTGTTATTAGCGTTCAAAAAAGGAACATTTTTGGACGTGTGCATTAGGGTGGGCCGAAAAAACCTTTTATTTTTTTTCGAAGTTTTAATAGCGCGGAAAAGTTGCGAATTATATAGACAAAGAAAAGGAAAAAAAATTGTTCAAAATCGGTTAATATCTTCCGATCGCGCAAACGCCCCAAAGTTTGAAAAAATATGAAAAAACTTGATTTTTGCGATTATTTTTTTAAAAAAATCAAAGATTAAACTATCGAATATTGTTCATGATTTTTTTATGTGAAACTAATATAGTTATAGACATAATCGTTCAGATTCCATTCTTCTATCACTTTTTTTTCGTTAGATATAATTTTTTTAATGTTCACACAAATTTTGTAAAGTTGTTTCTCTTGCATTTTTAAACAGCTAATAACTCTAGAACTATACAACTTAAAAACTTGAAATCAGTCCCATTTTGTTCGTAAATTTTTTTTCTTTGATTTGGTGTGCATCATGATTATCATTTTCAAAAAGTTTTTTTTTAAATTTGAAAAAAGTGAAAAAAAATTTAATAAAATTTTTTTTTTAATTTTTTTTTGAAAAAATATTAATAGCCTTTTAACTCTTAAAATGAACATAACTACCCAATTTCAAGTTGAAAATAAAATTTAATCATGTATGAAAAAATAAAAATAACCGTAATTTAGTCAAATCCCTAAACATTCCCTAAAATTATACACCAAGAGCGATTCACTCATGGAAAATTTATCAAATTACTTGAGGGTGTTCATATGACTTAAAACATGTAAAAAATGTCCCATAAATTTCAGAAAATAAGACAATTAATCGATTCGGTTCAAAATCTTACAGTGCTAGTTCCCAACTTTAAGTTAATTCAATTTGCATGAATTTTACCTGAATATTCCTTAGAAATGTGTTTATATCCAATTTTTTATGTTCTAAAGTTTTTAATTTTCTTTGATTTGACTTGTTAAAAGTAAAAACAATTAGATATAAACATAACTCTTAGAAATTTTCAGGAGAAATGCATGCAAACTTAACTAAATAAAAAACTTGATTTTTGCGTTTATTTTTTTCAATTTGATGTTTTCGTAACGTAATAGTTTGCAACGTCTTCTAATAGAGCCTAAAAACATTGTGTTTTAATTTGGTTTAGATCAGTTAATATAATCCGATCGCGCATAAGCCCCAAAATTTGCCAAAATATTGAAAATTTCACACTTTTGCAAGTTTTTTTATATCTTTAATATATTTTTTAACGTAATAGTTACACTATTTTTATTTGAAACATAATATTTTTGAATGTTAAACATCTATTTGGTGGCTTAAGGTACTTTAAAGCTGGATTTGCTGATGAAGTTCGGCATGTATGATCTAGAGAGCAGAGTGGTTCTTATAAATCCTTCTCGTGATTCAGCTCCGCAAACTTTTCCTGAGGCTTCCGTGACGATTAGAAGACGTTGCAAACTATTGCGTTACGAAAACATCAAATTAAAAAAAATAAACGCAAGTTTTTTCATATTTAGTTAAGTTTGTATGCATTTCTCCTGAAAATTTCTAAGAATTATGTTTATATCTAATTGTTTTTACTTTTAACAAGTCAAATCAAAGTAAATTAAAAACTTAAGAACATAAAAAAATTGGATATAAACACATTTCTAAGGAATATTCAGGTAAAATTCATGCAAATTGAATTAACTTAAAGTTGAGAACTAGCACTGTAAGATTTTGAACCGAATCTGTTAATTGTCTTATTTTCTGAAATTTATGTGACATTTTTTACATGTTTTAAGTCATATGAACACCCTCAAGTGATTTGATAAATTTTCCATGAGTGAATCGCTCTTGGTGTATAATTTTAGGGAATGTTTAGGGATTTGACTAAATTACGGTTATTTTTATTTTTTTATACATGATTAAATTTTATTTTCAACTTGAAATTGGGTAGTTATGTTCATTTTAAGAGTTAAAAGGCTATTAATATTTTTTCAAAAAAAAATTAAAAAAAAATTTTTTTATTAAATTTTTTTTCACTTTTTTCAAATTTTAAAAAAAACTTTTTGAAAATGATGATCATGATGCACACCAAATCAAAGACAAAAAATTTACGAACAAAATGGGACTAATTTCAAGTTTTTAATTTGTATAGTTCTAGAGTTATTAGCTGTTTAAAAATGCAGGAGAAACAACTTTACAAAATTTGTGTGAACATTAAAAAAATTATATCTAACGAAAAAAAGTGATAGAAGAATGGAATCTGAAAGATTATGTCTATAACTATATTAGTTTTACATAAAAAAAATCATGAACAATATTTGATAGTTTAATTTTGATTTTAAAAAAAAAATAATCGCAAAAATCAAGTTTTTTCATATTTTTTCAAACTTTGGGGCGTTTGCGCGATCGGAAGATATTAACCGATTTAAAAAAATTTTTTTCCTTTTCTTTTTCTATATAATTCGCAACTTTTCCGCGCTATTAAAACTTCGAAAAAAAAATAAAAGGTTTTTTCGGCCCACCCTAGTGTGCATGTCTGAAAAGAAAGAAATATGTCTAAAAATATCTCGATTCTTTTTTAAAATGAGTTTTTAAGGAATTGAATTTCTTTTCTGAAACTATTGCCGTTTCAACACCCCCTATATGCCGCAGAGCTTTTCACTGATGTCTGCAATCGTTTACATGTGTCTCATGTCCCATTTGGTCCTTTTAGAACACATATCAGGTCGACGATTTATCTTTAAGAGTGAAAAAGCTGCAAAAAAAATCACAATTTGGCTATCATTAAGTTTTTCATAAGTAACGATATTCAAAGAAAATAAGGGTACTTTCTGGGTTCTCAGACCTAAAACCATTCAAGCACATGTGAGAGCTACTAAATAACATGGTTGACGGTCTGATACCACTTGCCAGAAATGACCCAGAGGCTAAAACTAGCAAAAATGATGATTAGACCGATATCTCCCAATAAAACCTTAAAAAAGCCATTTAAAATTAGCACAAGCGATTGAAAACATGCGTTGAGTTTAGAAATAACAATATTCTTTAGAAAAAACATAAAATTTTCCGTTAAATACCTCTCACTTAGACGTTTCCGTCACTGCTCCAAATGTGTAATGGAACTCCATTATCAATGGAGGGCCCATTTACCCCCTTAAACTATTGGTAGGGAAAATTCGTACTCGGGATCTCTATTCCCACTAGTAGAACATCTTGTGGTATGATTTTCATGTATGAAAAATAATTCTACAAGGTGTTAGGTTGAAAAAACAGTTCCGTGCTTAACATTTGGAATTGAGTGTTACTTTTGACTTTAGCTCCTTTTTGCGAGAACAGAACAAAAATAATATAATCCGATAAAAATGGTAGCTGAAAGCAAGACTTCAGTTTTAAATCTATTCGCAATTTCTGCTAAAATACTATACAATTATCCTGGAAGAGTAAAACTAAAAGATTGTTCCAGTAAAGTATCGTCAGTAAATTCGTAAGGATGGTTATTCTATGTAATTTTAAAGTTAGTGGGACTTGAAAGAACCGTCAGTAGATAAAGGGTTATTAGTAAAGGTTTATTTTCTATTTATATAATTTTTACAATAAAAACAACACGGGACATTTATGACCAAACAAATTTATTCAAGTTCGTTCAAAGGGTCGTTAGAATAAGATGCATTTATATATTTTCCGAATGCAGAATTTAAAAATGAAAATTGTCGGCAAGCGCCTCTAAAATCACTTAAATATCCAAGTTAAAATTAATTGAAATTTAAAAGGTATTATAAAACAATTTCACTCATAAAAGGGAGCATTCTTCCTTATTGTTCTCAATGTCAACTCATGCTTCCTATCTTCCTTCGAAAATTTTAACAATTAATTTTGCTGCTTTCATCATCTTAATATGTTCCACCAAATTAAAATTTGAATCGAACAAAAAAAAGGTACATCAGAAACCCAGAGGATAATTTCGAATTTCCACAAACACACCATGCCCGGGGGGAATAATCCATTACTTAGGACAGTAACAAGGAGGGCGAGCATTTTTAAGTAAGTAAAACATCATTTCGAGGTATTTTGATGATGAAGTCGAAAGTAATTAACTTCCCAAATCCCCCAAACAAAGCGGCCGTTCCTGGAGCTATTTCCATCCCTTCTCGAATGAAAAATTCGAAGTACTTAAAGTGCCCTCTGCGAAAAGACATAATGAACGGGGAACCGTTAAGAACTTGTTTTTCAAGGCAAGCGAACTGAGGATGGAGTTTCAGTTTTAAACTGTCTTTGTGTTTGAAGTTCACCCAGTGAAAAAACGGCACTAAAATTCCCTATGAAAGAAAGTAGCAGTAAACTTCAAATAGCAGTGGATTCAATGGAAATTTTGTATAATTTTTATGAAGGGTATGAGTCATAGAAGAGCAGTTTTATTGCCAGATAAATTTTAAACATCTTTTTAAAGTTTTTATCTCTTTAATGGGTTCTGTAAATCTTTAGTAACGGCTAAACAGTTTTAAAAGTTTCTATAAGCTCCTTTCTCATTTTGTAAGTTTTAAAACGAGTGTTAAACTACCTCTAGCAGAATTAATATTTTTTTCTTATTGATACGTTATCAATATTTAACTAACAAAGCCATACATATTGATTTAAGATTTAATTAGCTGTATTATGTTGTGATAACTAATTTTAACTTTGTTTCAGGTTTTTTTCTTTATAAAACCTTGACTTTTCTCCTTCTTACAAATATAAAAACCAGCACTTCAATCCTTCAAAAGCTCCGGACTCTCTCTCTCTCTCCACCACAATGTCACCCTACAATGGATTCCATCCCATGTAGGTCTTCATGGTAACGAGCTGGCCGATAAATTGGCCAAGGAGGGTTGTGATATTCAGAATCCCTCTTCCACTGCCCTCTCATACCCAGAGATATACTCTATCAAGAAATCGAAAATGATGGCGGAATGGTTGGTTCCTCCCGTCCATCATTGGTACATGGGCAGAAAACCCGGTTGGTCCTTGTCCCTCGTCCTTGATAGAGGATCACAAACCGCCCTTTCCAGACTTGTCAGCGGACACGTCAAGAGTCTCTCCTTCAATGCAGGTGAGAAGCACTTTACCACTTGCTTAAAATGCCAAAACCATCAGGCTTCTCCCGAACATATGCTCGACTGTTTGGGACTCACAGGGAGGGATGTCTATTCGAATCCTCTCCTTGTGTTGGACTTCCTGAGGATCAACGGTTTGATGGAATTGGTCTGACTTCGTCAGACACGGAGGATAAGAAACAACAACACGAATATAAAGAAATAAAACATATCCCATCCACAAAAATAATGAAAGGTGACCACTGCATGTTCATCAACCATTAACAGGGCACGGCTCCTTTGGAACCAGTCAAAAAAGATTCCCCTCCTGTAGCGCAATTGGCAGCGAATTGGGATGCATTGAATGCATCAATCATCAAGTCTACAACTGAAAAAGGTTCGACCATGAGAGAGACAGTTGTCTTCCCAATGAAAGGTAGTGACAAAATCACTGAGCATTCGTTGAAATACAAAGCCGTCAACAGGAAATGGCAGTAGGAGGTAATATCGGAATGCTCAATTGCTCATGATTTTGAAAATAGTTTTTAAAATGCAGATTGATTATGGAAGTTTTAAGTATCAGTAGTTTTTACTAGTTCTAGGTTGTTCTACACCCCAGGTAGCACACGAATACCGGCCAATATCGTAACTCGAATAACGGCCTATGCCAAAATGGCACATTTTCCCGACATCGGCCGTTATTCATTTTCGACAACGGAGAATAATGGCCATTGCCGGAGTGACGGTATTCATTTTTTTCGACATTTAACGGTATAGCAACACAACAATGGCCATTATTCTTCTGACGATATCGGCCTTTGCCAAAATACCCTCCCGCTAAATATTGGCCAATTTCCGTTTCCACAATATTTAATACCGTACAATACCGGCCGTTATCAGAATTTGGGAATTCGCACTTTTGGATATTGGCCGATCCTGACAGGTATTCACCTTAACAACAAAAATACCGCACAATACCGGCCGTTATCAGAATTTTGGAATTCGTTTTTTTGGATATTGGCCGATTCTGTCAGTTATTCAACTTAAATTATTAGTGATTGACTAATGTGTTAATTTTCTAAGTACAGACTATTTATAAATAATGTTTAAAATATGCTAACTTTATTCAAATGATCAATTTTATAGATATATTTTGTCAAATCATTGGATCAAGTTAGCATATTTAAACATTATTTATAAATAGCCAGTACTTAGAAAATTATCACATCAGTCAATCAAGAATAAATGTTTTTTAATCTAAAATAGAATTCTTTATATGGAAGATTATTTTCTATTACTGTGAGCAATTTATATTTATAACATATAAATTATTCGAAAAAGCAAAAATATAAATTTTTCTTAGGTGAAAAGACTGGAAGAAACATTAGAAAAATTTTTTCTTAACTAATATTTATCTGAACACATTAAATTCAAAGTAAAACAAAAATAGCAGTTTATTGAACAGATGTTTACACAAATTTTACCGTTTCTAGTATCCTAGGAATCAGGCGAAGGGATGTATACCAAAATATAACACAAATTAACATTAAAAATAAAATTACACACACACAAAACTGGGGGTCCCAGTTACAATATTACAGAATTTGAAGAAGAAAAACCAGTAACATACAACAATTTTTAGTGATATATTTATCTAGGTTATAGTTATAACAAATAAAAAATTTTTCCTTTTATGAAATTGACAAGTTCAAGTAAGTTAGATTTCAGCTAAGGTTAAAAACTCTTTCATAAAAATACCCAACGTTGAATACATAAAAATTAGCTTTTAAATAATGTAAAAAAAGAAACATTACAATTTTGACACTGCAGAGGAATCATAATAAAACCATTGATTGTTGATGACTTTGAATGCAACCAACACAGATACAAAAGCTCCCTGAAAAAGTAAAGAATTTATTTCAAAAAAATAAATAAGTATTTTTAAATACAAATTGCATGCATTTCCAAATCATTCTTTGGAACACATTTAATTAAAACATGGGTACTTCAATATTATATATACAAATTGTTTTAGATTTTAATAATTGAGAAAGGTAAGTTACTCAAATATTAAAAAACTGCAAAAAAAAAGTTTATCATGGCCTCATTAAAATATGAAAATAGACTGGAAAATAAACTGATGGAAGTACAATAAGGGAAAGGGACATAGAGACTTAATTTACAAGTCAACAGTAATTACAAGATAGGCGTAGTTCTAATTTAATAATTATGACATAACTCAATCTATCCTCAAAACTCAAAAAGCACGAACACAACACTTGGTTTCACAAATAAAGTAGTAATAACCAACCATTAAAAGGTAAGAATTAAAAATAGCATTTAAATATATTACTTGCAATTAATTGGCTTTTGGAAAGTCCTTTTATAAAAATAATAAAGTTTGCATACTGATAAAAACGCAAGAAATAAATTTAAGACACAGAAAACATTTGTAACATTAACAGTTCATCTTAAAATATATATATCAGACGATACTTAATAAAAAAAATAAACACACTATGTTTATGTATGCATTTTCAGTTCTAGACCACTTCCATTCCATTTCAACAAAGAAAGATTTATTCATTTGGTTTCTTTATTTTTTCATTTGATATTGGGCAAATTTTAATTAACAGTAATATGTTTTAATCGTTTGCTTTTTTTCATTTTAAGAACAAAGATTCTAAACATTATGCCGCCAATTTTTTTGTAAACAATGATTTAAAATTATTAAAAAATTAGTTTCTACTTACTTACAATTTATCTTTTTCAAAAATCTTCATTCTGGAAGCGTCTATCCTAAATTAATATTGGTAGTATTCCTCATAAGTGGACGCAGTTGTTTATACATTTCAACCGTCAACAGTAACTAAAAGAAAAAAAAGACATTATTATAAAAAACGAAAAAAGACTAAAATTCTGGTAATTCAATTCAAAACAAAAACATTTAACGAAAGCGCAACATTCTAATGATCAATGAACGAATCGAACGTCGATTCCAATTTTCTGCAAAACAAGCATTTTTATAATAAAACAACATGGATATAAGCAAATGAATTTAGCAATGTTTAAATATGCGACTTACTTGGAAAAGGATGCATTATCTTCTTTCCAGAACTTTTAAAACTCCATTACCGTCGGAGAGCTCTTTTAGTTCGTTCTTTCCTTTCAATATGGCGCCGAGAATGCAATCACCGCTGAATAGCAATAGTACTAGAGCGCATGCGCGTCACATTACTGACGAAAAAAATGACCACTCGGCCGATACCGCCGAATAACGGCCAATACCTGTTCTACGACAATGAAATGAGTTAAAAGATGATGTTAAATATGTTTCTTTTAAGTACAAATATATTTTACCAGCTCAAATCTTATGAAATTATCAGGGATTTCAAGTTTGGCATTTGATAATGCTTTGAAACTTTAAAATGAATTTTTTTTTGCTTTTCGAAAAATATTTACCAATAATGCCAAATACCGGCCAATAACCTCGCCGACGACAATGCGTTTACAATACAGTCGAATAACGGCCATTATTTTTTCTACGACATTGAGTTAACAATGCTGTCGAATAACGGCCAATATCTTTTTTACGACATTTTTCTGACACCAGCCCCACATCACCGTAAAATAACGGCCGATATCGTCATGGCGATACCGATTTTACGATACTGGCCATTATTGATCGAAATCATTTATTCGACATTATTTTCTCATTTTTATCAAAATAAAGGAAAAAAGCCCAATTTTCACTTTTACACCTATTTTTCTTATAAATCATGTTATTAAAATTGTTTTTTATATGTTTTTAATATGAAAAAAAATTCACAATACCGGCCAATACCGTCCGATATCCTTATTTCGACGTCCGACATCCTCCGGTATTCGCGATGTTGGCCGGTATTGGTCCGGCGTTGGCCGATATTCGTGTGCTACCTGGGACTGTTAATCCGAGGTATTCAGATTTAAATCAAAATGATTCATTTTTGAATACATCATGTGAGCGAAATGGCTCCGAATCAAAACAACTTAGATTTAAAAATTCGATGTGCTCATTTTTGAACTAGAGCATGTTCTTGTTTTCAAAACCCTTATGTGTTCAAAATCGATTATGCGCCCCTGCTCAAATTTAAGATCTTTATTTGTTTAAATTCTACACTCCAGGTACTCATTTTTAAAACCATCCTGTATTTAGAAAGGACTCCTCACATGCTCATTTTTGAGACTTCAATCTTCTTAAAATCGACTAAAATGTGTGTTTATTTCTAAAACTCCCTATTGTTTAGACTTTAAAATAATAATAAGTGCAGGAACCATATTCAGTTATCATTACGCAATGCCAGATCATACTCTGATCTCTGATTTATCCCTACTTTTCCTGTGTCCCACTTATTTGAGTAAATTTGCTTTTTTCTTATCAAATAAAGAAAAGTTCTGAAAGTACTATGATGGTTATATTATTATGAACTCTAAAAGGCAGAACATGGCATATCATTATCTTTTCAACTGTAAGATTAAATAAAACCTGATAGCACCAAAACTTTCAATTAAATAATAATGATTAATAAGAAAAACGTTATTTTCTGCAGTTTTAGCAATTTCAGTTTAAAAATAAGCTAAACAACAAAATAATCTTTAAAACTCTACAATCTTGAGGCAAAAAAATTGAAATAAACTACGTCAAAACCAGTTATACTCTACATTAAAGCTGTTTCCCACTGGTTTGAAATTTCTTTTAACCTCTTTTTTTTTCGACTGAAAATTCCTGAGAACCCGGGTTCAATAAAACGTTCAACTCTTTTTGGCGTAGAACAACTTAAGTAACCAAACGTAATTTAAATACTGATTCTTCTTCTGCTAAGGACACGGTTAAAGTGCTCTTAATACTTCATTCAACTGCAAGAGTGAAATGGGATTTCTTAGTTGGTAAACCTTAATGTTCGTTGTAGAAACGGGAAAAATGCGGCAGAGCATGTTTGTCGTTTTTATCCCGAGTTTTATTTTTTGGAACAAGGGTAAAAAAGTTTGAGGCAAGGAAATTAAATCGCGTACGAGTTGGTTTTTTTAACTTCTTCTTAAACGTTAGTTTTTCTTCTTTTTGAGAAGTTTTTTAAGGTGCTGTTGCTATTTTACTGAAAGTAATTAAGATTTTAGAGCACTGAAAATAGTTCAAAAATAGAACATATTTCGTTAATATTTACTTAAGAATAAATATTTTTAGGAGTTATCTGGAGTTTTAAGCATGTTTAATATCTCGCACGGGCATTAATTAAATGGTAGGACCCAGTCATTTTAAGATTTCAAATAAATGAATGAACTTTATTTACCAATTAGCTTTGGATTGCTAGGTCCTGAAATACTTTGAGGATATTAAATATCAATAGATTTAAAATACCTTTAGTTTTAAAATATTAATGAAATATTATTTATTAGGACTAGGCTGGGTAAATTGGGAATTAAATTTGTTACTTTAACTTTTCCTTGTCACTGCAACCAAGTAAAAGCATTTGAAACTTTTTTCTGAATAAAATTGTTGATCCAGATCTCGTGGAACTCTTCCTAACGTATCAAAGATAAAAGTTGAGTTTTTTAAAAGCTCAGTTTCTCACGTTCACGATTATCGCATAGAATCTCAATTCCTCCATAGGGTCACTGCATAGGGTAGGGTGTAATGGGAAATGGCTAAATTTTTGCCCTGGGTCTATTAAACGAACCCAAGAGTGAGTAAAGGGGCCATTCCACCAAGGCAACAAGCTGTTGCTCTGTTGCTTCAACATTTTGTCGCCCAGTCGCAAGCAACAGTTTCTACTTCTCGGTAGCATGTCTCCGGTGTGTTGCCTGCCCTCAATGCGATTCCACTGAAGCGACAGTTGTTCCGTGTTGCCTAGTAATCCCCGAGAGGTAGTTTTGAACAATCTTCCTCGTACTCTGTTAGAAATAGATTTTTATAAAGAGAAAAAGAAACAAAAATACATAATTTAGAGATTTTTATAATAAAATAACAGAATCGCATGCGATTGATAGCTCATGGGTCTACATGAAAGATGTTTGTCCACGATGATCGGCATCTTGGTTTTTAGAAAAGGGTTTAAATCGTTCTTCTAAATAGAAAAATCGATCCAAGTAGATATTCGTAATTTATATGATGCAACTTTTGGAGAATTTCAGTTGAATACTTTAAAAGCTACTCAAAATGAAAAAAGTTGGTTAAAATAAAAAAAACTTATTCGTGGCGCCATCTTTGAGCTCTAAGCTAAAACAAAAGGATTGGAGAGTTTTTCAATAAGACAAGTTCAGTGAACCAATGTTTGATAATATTAGCGTGTTAACACTTCATTCAATCAAATACACTACAAATATACCATTCCCACATTTTAACCCGATTATTATGCAAATATTCAAACTTTCTCAGATCATGTCGCAGGCAACAGTCGCTTGTTTCCCATCGCTGGCGGGAGTCAGGCAACACACGAAAAGTTGCCCGTGCGACCGTGTTGCCAGACAAATCTCGCGCTGTTGCCTCAGTGGAATTGCTCCGGCAACATGTCGCATGGTCGATTTTTGTTGCTTTCGACAAAAGTTGCCCCGGTGGAATGGGGCCTTAACGATGATTTTCAATGACTTTTACGCATCTTACACTGAGATTTCTAGCGCCCTTTTCCCAATTACCACAATCTATGTTTTCCACTTGATGAGTTGGAAAAGAACCGTTATGAGGACTCCATACTCTTTAGGAGCTGCGAGGTAGGTCAATTTGTGAGTGAGCATATCTTGGACAACTAAAGCCACATCATCGACTGTGTATGAATAATTTTCCTGTATCACTACAACAATCAATACTTTCCTAAGGATTTCATTGCTTAGTATATTAAATTTGTCCATTATAAAAAAATCTGTAATACACATTAAAATTGATTAAAAGAAAGGATTGGCTCATTCAAGAAATAATCTTCCACAATTTACAAACAACTTACTTTAAACACAACATAATTATCTTTTAAAATTGAATGGAATAAAGTATGTAATAAATTAAATATTTATAAATTAAAATCTTCAAAGAAATTAAACTATTTTTAACGTTAAAAAGAAGCAATAATACTACGGTTTGACTGATTATGATGAGTTTCAAATCACTCATAAAAAATGCAGTGTGTTGCAAATTATCACGTTACATAAATGGACTTCTGAAACTCCGATGCAAGGACAAAACGCAAATAATAATCCGACTCAATATTCTGGGCTCCTAAGGTATTATCTTTATACCCATGGATAAAAACTGAGCCTCACAGCCTCAATAATGTTCTTATTGCTCATGAAACGTTCCGGCAGCTTAGAGGCTTTAAGGGTTTATGTGAATAGCTATAAGACATCTTTTATTATGCGTCATGGCCGTATAATAGAAAAAGGATACTGTGTTCAAAATTCATCAAGCTGAAGAATACGTTGTCGCCCACAATACGTAGGAAAGCTTCCAAGTACTTATATTGCTTATTGTTGACAACCTTTTACCTTTTTAGGCTGAGTATTTAGCCGAATACTTCTGAACTTAAAGGTCAAAGAAATTTAAAAAATTCTAGATAAGTTTAAGTTTTTATTCGTTATAATAAACTAGCTGTTATACCCGGCCTTGCACGGGTGGGATGTATAAATTAATTTTTTTTTAAGTTTTCTTAAAATACATTTATAATTTTGTAAATTAGCAACATTACAAATCATCCCGGTATCCCAGGCGCCTCTTTCCTATCCCGGTGTTCCCGGTAATTTTCTAATCCCGGTGTTCTCGGTAATTTTCTAATCCCGGTGTTCTCGGTAATTTTTCCTATGTCGGTGTTTCCAGTAATTTTTATATTCCGGTATTCCCGGTGTCTTTATGGTAAATTTCCTATCTCGGTGTTCTCGGTAATTTTTATAACCCGGTAATTTTTCCTATCCCGATGTTCCCGCTAATTTTCCAATCCCGGTGTTCTTGTCACTTTTTACAATCCCGATGTTCCTGATAAAATGTTTAATATGTTGGTGCCTTTATAAAATAAATTTGAAACTACAATAAAAAGTCTAGTAAATGAAAAAGTCCAGTGATCTGTCTCATTTGAAACAATGTTTTATTTTTAACTAGTTTTCCAAGAAAAAAATTGTATTTTTCAGTAAATATATTTATTTAAAAGGAAAAATCTTGAAATGTCTTATATCTTGAAATGAAAATTTTGTTTTATAGCTCAGTGTTTGAAACAATGTTTTATTTTTAACTCCGTTTTCCATGAAAAAAATTATGTATTTTTCATATTTATTTTAAAGGAAAAAATCTTGAAATAGAGGAAATCACCACGCCTTCGGTGTGGTCAAAAAGGATATGCGGAACACACATACACACAGCCACAAACTTTTTTATTTATATAGAGATTAATAAAATTGCCTAGTAACTACAACACTGGTACTAAAGTTTCCTATTATTGGCTTGCATGACTGCTAAAACAGGTTTTCAAACACGGAAAAATAAGTGAAAAAAAGCAGGAAAAATGAGAAAAAAAGAATGAAGGACTGATTTTCTCTTTATAAATTATAGCCTATGTCCTATTCTGATGTATAAGCTACATTATTGTAAAATTTTATTAAAATCCATTCAGTAGTTTTTGCGTGAAAGAGTAACAAACATACAGACAAACATTCACAATTATAATAGTAGTAGGATAACACAAAATCATGTGATTTCATACAGTCAACAACAGTTTAATCAAAATTTTCTGATTTATATATTTTTTAATTTTCTCTTATTTCACGATCCCACTGGCACTTCTGGTGACCCCCCTGGGAGTCACTACCCACTTTTTGAAAACCCCTGGAATGTGGGTTTCATTTTAAGCTATAATAATTAAGTTATGAATATTATTTGCATTGAACCACTTTTTTTTCTCAAAAACATTTTGGTATTTATGCAGAAAAAATTTAGCTGCATTGGATTTTTAAAATTAGTAATAGATTATTTCAATGCAATAAACCAAAAAATATAATTTAATAAAGCTCTTTGATTCATATTTTAATTCAAAGTGCATTAAGTCATTCGCAGTCTACCATATTTCCTTAGTAATTTCACATTCTTAGCAGATTTTAAGATTAATTTTAATTGTAATGCCTGAAAAAACTATTCAGAAATGCTACATTTAGGGGTTTTGGTACTATGTTTTTCTTCTATTTGTTAAGTTTTCTAAATATAAGTTAGATTGAAGCTTTATGATAAGAAAGTTATTCTAATATTTAATACTTAACTTTAAAAAAAATCACGAAATCCGTAGTATGAACTACGTCACTAATTTTTTAAGATTATTTAAAAGCATTGCCATCAAAATAACTATCCTAACTAATATTAAGAAGCTTGTGATTTAGCGACACGAGTTTTAGCTTTACTGCCGTAAGAAGATTATAGCAGTAAAGCACATTTACAGAAGCGTCGTTAATGCAGGGAAAAAAAGAACAATCACTTTAATCTGGCGATTTCTAAACAAGGATTGCCTTATGATTTATTGATTATACTGGAATACATTTTTAGCTATCTACTGAGATAAAGTAAGAAATATTAATCCATAAAAAGTTAACTTCTTTATGCAAGTTTAAATAATTACAAATAAAGTTGGCCTTAAATTCGACTTCTATTTTAAAGTAAGGCAGTATGGAAACAAAAACTTAATGTATTTTATTCACAGGGTGTTTTAAAAGTCCATTTCGCGGCTTTTATTTCGAACCAACCTGTCCTAGGGTTACGGAAGTAAGGTCTACCACTAGCTAAGTGACCATGAAGAATCTGTTGAGATGACTTACAGAGCCCCTAGAGCAGCGGTTCCCAAAGTGGTCCATATGGACCCCCAGTGGTCCACAGCCACTTCCAGGGGGTCCATGGGCATGAAAATGAAAATTGGGGGTCCACAGCCACTTCCAGGGGGTCCACGGGCATGAAAATGAAAATTGGGGGTCCACAGAAACTTCCAGGGGGTCCACAGCGACTTTCAGAGGTTCACGAGAAAAATTTCATTAAAATGAAAAACTGATAAGTTTCAAAAATTTTGTCTTTTTTATAATCAAATTTTAGTATAATATGAAAATTTGGTTATCACCGAGTCCTCGCAACGCTAGCAGAGGCAAGGGAATAATTTCTCTCTTATTGCGGTGAAGAGCCCGGACCAGCTGCGCATAATTCAATTTCATAAATTAAAACTCAATTTCCATAATGGATAATTTGACTTCTTTTCATAGTTGAACTTAATTAAATACTGTTTGTTAACAAGCCATAGTATATTAATTGTGATTATTTCTGAAAATTTATGATTGCGTGAATGAATAACTCACTCATAAACTATTAACTGTGACACATTTGCGACCAAAATTTTTATTGTTAAAGCTAAAAGTTTTTGTGGCTTGAAATGTAATGATATTAAAAGTTTAGATTTGTTTTTAGTTTCAAACTTTTTAAATGTTTGATTTTTATAATTTCATTAAAAATGTTGTGAAACCATATCAATGGCAATTTGATTTGTTTTAATTGTTGAACTTTATTAAATATTGTTTGTTAACATCCCATATATTAATTGTGATTATTTCTGAAATTTTATGATTGGGTGAATGAATAACTCACTGATAAGCCATTAACTTCGTCAAGCTTGCGACCAAAACTTATTGTTAAAATTAAAAGTTTTTGTGTCTTGAAATGTAGTGATATTAAAAGTTTAGATTTGTTTTTATTTCAAACGTTTCAAATGTTTGATTGTTATAATTTCCTTTAAAATATCGTGAAGACAAATTTAAAAAAAGTTTTTTTTAAATGCTTACCAATGCACGAAAAAAAACTTGAAAATAATTACAAAACTTATGCATGGTTTAGAAAATTTATATCAAAAACATAATATTTTTAGGTATTTTTTGAACGATCTCTTAGACAGGGGGTCCACAGGGTATGAAAAATGTCGTCAGGGGGTCCACGGGCCAAAAAGTTTGGGAACCCCTGCCCTAGAGGCAAAATGAAAAAGTTAAAAAATTAATTTAAAAACTATAGGAGATAGAGCAAAAACTTCAATGAGAATATTGTTGCCAAAGTTATGAAAGAAAAAAGAAAAAATTAAAAAGAAATGATTATGAAAGAGTTAGAAAAAATTTCATGAAAATAACTTAAATATTTGCGAAGATATTATCATGGGAAAATAGCACTTTTTCAGACCTCAAAAAAGAAAAAGTTCGCAAATTTGCAATTTTTTAGTTCTTTTGTGTAGTTTTGTGTTTTTTTAGTTGAATAAGGCAAAATTTAATCAAAAAATTGAAAAAAAACTTGCAAATTTGCGAACTTTTTCTTTTTTGAGGTCTGAAAAAGTGTTATTTCCACATGGTAATATCTCCGAAAATATTCAAGTTATTTTCATGAAACTTTTTTCTGTAAGTTCTTCATAACGTTGGCACCAATAATCTCACTGAGGTTTTTGCTCTATCTCCTACAGTTTTAAAATTAATTTTTTAAACTTTGTTATTTTGCCGGTAGGGGCTCTGTAAGTCATCGCAATAGATTCTCCAGGGTCACTTACCTAGGGGTAGACCTTGCCGTAACCCTAGGACACGTTGGTTCCAAATAACAGCCGGGAAACGGACTTTTGAAAAACCCTGTATTATACTTTACATTAGTAAAGATTAGCGTTATTAGTAATATTAAAGAGTTTTACCTCAAAGAAGATACACTGTAAAGTTTCTCTGGAAAATAACTAATTACGGTGACTCAATTACAATATTTACAATGGTATTTTTTAAACTAACTTCCTTAAAAAATACCATTACACTAAAGGGCTTATTACACATATTGCACGTTTTATAGCTCACCCCACGGGGGGTTGGTCCAATTTTGTTCAAATTTATTTTGGAAGTAGTATGGATACTGCTGTACCTCATGCAATAAATTTTTTTCATTTTATTATGCTTTGTTTAGTAAAACGGAAAAAAATGAAATTGGTTATTGTTATCAATCGGATAAATTTTATCAGTTTAATCTCGGACAATGGCGATCACATTAAGCGGAGTCGACTGTATAAGCGATTTTAGCTCATCGAAATATGCCAAATCACTTTTTGGGGTTAAAGCAAATTATCCTTCATCAGTCACATTCCATAAGCCCCCATCTTTTTTGGTAAATTAACCTCATTCTATTTCATCCCAGAATATGCATTTAAAGAACGCCAAATTTTCAAGATTATATAAGATAGACTGTTTAGACACTGTGCTTAAGGTTCTTACGAAAAATGACAGGAATCTTTCAATCTCATCGCAATCAATCTCAAGAAGATTGTTTTCAGAACGGACATAATGCTCTGTCCGATATTAATCTTTTCGATGGTTCAGATTGGCCGGCGAGGGGCGCTCAAGAATTAATGAAAATTGATTTGTGCCCTCGCACTGTCCCCTTTAATTTTTCCCGAATGCCCTCAAGACAATCCCAGTGGAGCGAAATCGGATCGATAGGGGTTCATTGCCAGTTGGAGAAGGAAAATTGTTCTGCCAGATGGTTGGGTATCTGCCGCTTCAAATTGCAGTCGGAGTGAGAAGTTGGCCGGATGCTTGTAGTAAACACTTTTTTGAGGTTTCTCCTGATTTTTAGACACTCTTGTTTCGAGTTAGCTCACTCTATTTTTGGAAGAGGTTTTATTCTCATCTAAAATCGCTTTGTCCTCAAACAGTTAAAAGCTATTTTTTATATAAAAGGTGACACCTGATTAAAACTATACAATTTATAAAGCCCTATTTCTGTCTTAAGAATAAGGACGTGAAAGTTACTTTTTAGTTATCTGCTTCCGGATATCACAAAAGAGAGAATTATTTGAAATATTTCTTGAAATAGTTATATACTTCCCCATCCGAAAGTTTTCAATGGTACGATAAGAAGAAAAATCCATCTCCGTATTTTGAGTTCATTATCTTCAATATGGCCTCGGATTTAATGTAGAGCGTTATATAGTTTTATAATTTCCATTCTTTCCATTTTTGAATTTTTCAAACATTTAGAATGTAATAAGAATGCAACTTTACGAAAAGAAAAAAAAACTTTATAGAGGATTTCTGTTACGTTTAAAGTTGTCTACGTTTGAAGTTAGACCAATTGTTTTTAAATCATATATTTTAGTACTCACATTATTTTCTCCCTTTAAGAAGTTTTAAGTATAAATAAAAACCGTACTCACCAATCCGAAAAATCTTCCGAGAAATAGCAATTGATTACTAATCATAATTATTTATTTTACCATGGCATTTAAACAAAAGTAGGGATCATTTTAATGTGCGTCATACCTTAAAAATATGATAATAAATACGACAGATCTGAGCTATTACACCCGAATTCATTCCATAAGAAAGTAAACAGTCTTTAGAGAGTAAAAATTCGTGGAAAATATTCCAGAAAATTCTAGAGACGGTTTTCTAGTTTATAATTCCACGAATGCGCTGTCAGGCAAAGCGAAAATTGTCCCTCGTTTATTTAGGCTGTCATTTCCCTTGAAACTGCACACAACAGAGCTGTAAGAATTTCAGTTTCTCTTTGCACTCCTTCGAATCTGATTCGAGAAGATTCCGTTGATGGCGCTAGTCTAGACATTTAATTTCTCAAAACCTGTCCCGGGCGATCACTAGCTCCAGAATGCGTAAATTCAACACTATAAGAGATCCTCTGTTTTTAAATACGAATAACTTATTTTTCGCGACATTATTTTTATTGCATTCGAGGCATATGATTAACGTTTTTTTATAGTTTTCTACTTACTGAAGAAATCTAGAACATGTCTGAAATTTCACGTGTGTCAAATAAATATGAACTACTTGGTATTAGAATGTTAATGATTCACCCAGCATAGTTTTTTGAGTTAATTGAAAGCATTCTGTGATGATGGCTGTGTACGGAGAAAGCCTTTTATTGTAGTTTGCTCTTACAGACAAGGTATTGAATTTATGACTCACACAACTGCAACATGTAATAAAGGAATCTAAAATGACACCCCCTCCTCCAAATTAGTATATATTTCGATACTTGGACACATTCCTTCTTAGAAACTTTTATCAAAATAGTTTTCAAAGGTTTTTATTCACAATGTGTATAACTCGAGGGTTTTGTAGCTAGATTATATGATAAATCCACGCACCTTTTCAATGGTCAAAATTCGCATGTTCCAGTTAGATTTTAAGATATTCCTGATAATCAAATTCACAGTAAAGATAAAATGAAATTTAATTTGATCAATCCCGCTGGATGTAGGTATCAAGTCTAATCAATTCAGAAGAGAATTAAAATTATGAGCAAATTGTCCATTTAATTGGTCAATTAAATTGGACAAATGGTTTCCCTGTCAACTATTGCCTTTTTACTCTTCCAATTACCACCATTTGATAATTAAAGTACAGTACTACCTTAATTCATTCAACTATACACTTAGGCTCCGGCCAAACTCTCTGAAAAACGAAGCACAAGACGTTAACCCCTTAACAGTGACATTTATTTTAGAAAAATTGACCAAAAATGGAAAATATTTTTGACTGTTTAATTTTATTCTTTATATTATTATTAGTGTTAGAAAATAAATTTTTATAAAAAAAATCAAAATTTAAATGTAATTACAAGTGTATTAATTATTTTAACATACACATAAAAAGGTATTGGACTACGCACACATCTTATTAAATAAGGAGAAAGATTATCCAAACATGATGTCTCACAATCTCTAAACGACGAAAAATCACTATCATCATCGAAACGAACTCAGTTTGGGTAGTAGACTACTTTTGGTGAGATGACAGGAACCGGTCACTGCGACGCTTGTCAGTAAGGATTACTTTGACCGCTCTGCTGCAGAAAGCTTGCTTCAGGAAGCTCTGCTGCTTAATAAAGACTTAAACGGCGTCGTTTTTCAATGACTGTGTGGCCCGACCCTTACACGACACGACTATTATTTAATCACGATCGCAATACAACTATGGGATTAGTATCACTCCAAGGTGATCATCAGCAGAGATAAGAAATTACACGCTTTCACGATTCGTACACCCTCCTCCCTTTCTCCAGACGATAAGATCTTCTCTATAGTCTAAGCGGTACAAGTTGAAACACTGCACTTTTTGATGATGGTAAGCCACTTGGTACACTGATTCCATGGACCATAAGAATGAGTTTTCGATCAGGAGTCCACCGAAATTTCCCTTAGAATTTAAAATATTTAACTTTTTGTGAAATTTTTAAATTCGCGTTTTACACCTTAACTATCAAACTTTTCAACATGTAAGGTGACTTTTCTGTACAATTTGAGGTCGTAGATTACAAATATGAAGTCGAAAATTTCAAAAAGATGCCATTTGATATGTTTTTTTGAAAAAAGCTAAATTTTAAAATTTAAAATCTTCAAAAACACAATGTTAAACATAAGTTGGTATCATGAAATTTTTACCAGTTATTAAGCTATTTGTAACTTAAAAAAATCCAAAATTTCAAAGCTTTACCTTTATTATTCACCGAGATATGAGACTTTAAATTTGGAAAATTTTCAAAATGGCGGCCATGCTTGATGCGACTACTCATCAAAAACTTCCCATAACTCGGTAAATTATTGTTCAAAATGAACAGTTAAAACCTTTTTTGATAGAAAAGCAATACCACTATACTATTAAGACATTAAAAGAGCAATTAACCACTTTAAGTTGGTTTTAAATAAACTCTAAGACAGATTAATACTTTACTATGACAAGCTTGTTAAAAGCTTTAAAAAAATGCTTTCTCGGTGAAAAATTGTTCTAAATTTTTTATTAAATGTTCACCCTGATATAAATATGCGACATTAAACCATTTAAAGGAAAATTTTGCCTTACAAGCCCCTGGGCGCAAATGCGAAAATACCTAATAAACGCGCTCTTCAAATAAACTTTTTCTGTCAAAGAATCACAAAATCGTGCTTTCTATTATGATTTTCTAACAACATTTTAGCCACTTCAAGTTTAAAAAACAAGCATCCCTTACCTTATGTATAAGAAAAAAATGCTTAAAATATAATTTTTCAGGTTAGAAATTACCTTTCAAATGAGTATTTTCTAGACAAACCTTTACTCACTGAGTTAAAACATGAAATATCAATGAGATTAATAATGTATTAAAATATGTTATATACATTTAAACTTACCGAACACTTTTTACAATTAGTAATCGTTTTGTATTTGAAAATCGAGTAAGGGTAATACATCTAATCATTTCCTATATGGTAATGCATAACACCATTTAAACTTTAAGCAATTATTTTTTAATCGGTATACAAAATTAATTGAGACTGTATGCGTCCTGCTAGTTTGCTACAAGACTACTTAAATTTAAAGACCTGGATACTCTACCTTATGTAGAGTATCTAGGGCTTTACTTAAATTATACCAGCCTTATAAAGAATAATAGTATTTTCAACTTAGTAGAAACTTCTAGTATTTTCAAGTGCTTGTTTACTTACCTACAACTTTACCATTAGTTTCAATATCTTTACATTTATTATAAATTAAGAATATCGGGAGAGTCAAATGCATCCAAATCTTTCATTAATAATCATCGTACAAATATTTGGATTTGATAAGTTAATAAGTAAGGCTTTTTCCTTATTTTAAATGAGAGTCGTAGAGACAATATATTTTTCCTGTAAAAACATATTAAATGTGTACCATGATAGATCAAGATTTTTTCTTTTAATAAACGTATGCCTCTCTTGAGAATTGGTATATTTTCTATATTAGCTAGATTAAAAAAAGCATGTACATTGCCTATACTCCTTTCAGTAGGTAATTACAACACTAAGATAAGAATTTCATTAATTATATAAGGAGTTAAAGGTATTAAATAGCCTTTTAAGGATTTCAAATTATTTTATTTATTCTTTTGGCACAAATTCAAAAGTATTGATTTAATTTCTGAATTTAACGTAAAAGGTTAAGTTATAGGTCTTCCTCTGAATTTTGGCATTCACCTCTACAATTCAGGCAATTAGTGTACATGGTATTCCTGAAGATTTGCAGGAACACCTTGCATAATCTATTTCCGCATAACTTCTATGCTTTCTAATTTTTAAAAATAATTCATAAAAACAGCAAATACACAACGATTACTAATTGTTAAAAAGTGTTCGGTAAGTTTAAATGTATAACATATTTTAATACATTATGAATCTCATTGATATTTCATGTTTTAACGCAGTAAGTAAAGTTTTTTCTAGAAAATACTCATTTGAAAGGTAATTTCCAACCTAAAAAATTTTATTTTAAGCATTTTTTTTCTGATACAAAAGATAGGGGATGCTTGTTTTTTAAACTTGAAGTGGTAAAAATGTTGTTAGAAAATCATAATAGAAAGCACGATTTTGTGATTCTTTGACAGAAAAAAGTTTATTTGAAGCGCGCGTTTATTAGGTATTTTCGCGTTTGCGCCCAGGTCCTTGAAAGGCAAATTTTTCCTTTAAATGGTTTACTGTCTCCTATTTATATCAGGGTGAACATTTAATAAAAAATTTAGAACTATTTTTCACCAAGAAAGCATTTTTTAAAGCTTTTAACATGCTTGTCATAGTAAAGTATTAATCTGTCTTAGAGTTTATTTAAAACCAACCTAAAATGGTTTAATTGTTCTTTTAATGCCTTAATAGTGTACTGGTATTGTTTTTCTTTCAAAAAAGGTTTTAACTGTTCATTTTGAACAATAATTTACCGAGTTATGGGAAGTTTTAGATGAGTAGTCGCATTAAGCATGGCCGCCATTTTGAAAATTTTCCAAATTTAAAGTCTCATATCTCGGTGAATAATAAAGGTAAAGCTTTGAAATTTTGGATTTTTTAAAGTTACAAATAGCTTAATAACTGGTAAAAATTTCATGATACCAACTTATGTTTAACATTGTTTTTTTGAAGATTTTAAATTTTAAAATTTAGTTTTTTTCAAAAAAACATATCAAATGGTATCTTTTTGAAATTTTCGACTTCATATTTGTAATCTACGACCTCAAATTGTATAGAAAAGTCACCTTACATGTTGAAAAGTTTGATAGTTAAGGTGTAAAACGCGAATTTAAAAATTTCACAAAAAGTTGAATATTTTAAATTCTAAGGGAAATTTCGGCGGACTCCTGATCGAAAACTCATTCTTATGGTCCATGGAATCAGTGTACCAAGTGGCTTACCATCATCAAAAAGTGCAGTGTTTCGCCCTTTTTCGTCGTGTACCGCTTAGACTACTAACCCTCCAATTCGAACAAGTCATCGAACCCCGCCCGCTGAGTCCGCAATTCCTCCTTTTTCCGCGAGATACACTCCCGATCTACTCGACTGCTGCGGTAATTACTGATTATTCTGCGCCGCCTTTACCCCCCCCCCTTCAGTGGGTCCTTCAAAGTTACCGGGGCTAAAGAGGGGGCTCAGAGGGGGTTGAGGGGAGAATGGGTTTAATTGGGCTTGCAGTGGTCTTGAATGGTGTCTTGAGTGGGCAGTCGGGGAGTTCAGACGCAATGAGTATTGAATTACATGACAAGCGATGTGTGGGCGTTTGAGGGACATTAAAGGTAAGAGTGGAAAATCGAATTTCAAGAATTCATATGCAGATGCGAATAGTTGGAGTGACTGCAAAGGGATGAAACGCTTAAAATTAAATGTTACTTGTTGGATAAGTATTACTAGTTAAGAGAAATGGAAAATTCAATCAAGTTTTTTTTCCTGTTGGAACTCTCTACCTCTAACCTTTTAGCTAACTGAAATGATGATATATATATATATGAAATGATGATATATATATATATATATATATATATATATATATATATATATATATATATATATATATATATATATATATATATATATATATATATATATATATATATATATATATATATATATATATATATATATATATATATATATATATACAGGGCTCGATTTCTAAAAAAAGAGGTTCCGGAACGGTAAAATTATTGGTCTCAAAACTGAAAAAAGCGAATACTTTTTAATACAAAAACTTAAGCATTTATTTTTAAATTTAAATTTAAAAAATAAATTCAAATGTGTTGTACTAGATTAGGAAGAATTTTCTATCTTAATTATTTTACAAGACGTTGAACTATTTAGGCATTTTTTTTTGTTTTACACCTTTTTTTACAAACAATTTTTTTCCAACAGGGCCCCTCTTGTAGAAAGCGGGACGGTTTATCATCAATGAACCAATAGTAATGTATATTTTGCCAGTTTAAGGAATATAATGCGTAGTTAAAGTCCTTAAACCGTAGAATTTAAGATGTCCCAAATTTTCTTGGCAAATTTTCTTTTCTTTCTTCAAATAAAAAAAGAATTAACACCAAGAGCGGATTGTTTATGTAGTTCAATTTTGGGTTCACAATTATGTTTTACAAGAACATAATTAATTAATAACCTTAATATTAAATCACAAAATTATTGTTATTTGGAAAAAAGATAAAAACTCATTTAAATGTTTTAAAATTAAAAATATACAAAAAGGGGGTTTGGGGGTCCTCCCCCAGAAAATTTTTGGAAATTTGACCCTAAAAACAGGGTTTTAATTCATTGTAGAATTTTTTTTTCGTACATATAGAAAGGGTTTCACGGCTGTAGTTATAGGAGACCCCTGAAATAAAATATTAATTTTAAATCGAAAAAGAGGTTCCGGAACGCCGTTCCGGACCGTTCCGGCTGAAATCGAGCCCTGTATATATATATATATATATATATATATATATATATATATATAAGTATATTAAGTTCGTGTTGGCAACAGTGTCTTTGTAAATACTTGTATATAAGACTTGCGATTGTAAATAAACTAGGCTTTTCTCTAGATCGTTTCCTCAATGAAGTTTTACAGTTCCTGAAGGCGATTTGTAGATAATACTTGAAAATTAAGTAAGCATATCAAGAAACGTTATTTTTTTTAAGGATTTTAGTATTTTGCAGTTTTTAAATTTTAATTTGAACCGATAAGAATTTCTTCAAAAGGAATAAATTCATGATCACGTCAGTATTCTTTTCTTTAAACTCTTAAGATGTTCTATAAATATTTTTTTAAAAGAAATTCCTTAAAGGAAGAGAAGTTTTGCTATCAAAATTAAATATATAATAAGAATAAATATAGATAAAAAGGCTAATAAAAGGATTAAGCCCTTAGTGGTTTGTGGAATAACACATTTGTGGCCAAAGATTCTTGGATCAAGAATAAAATGTAAAAAACAAAGATTGGAAAACTACACTAGCGGAAATAAAAATCCCAACACCAAGAAGGAAAGGAGATATCAAAGTCAAATTTATTTCTGTGATTGCACATAGTATCAATGTGAATTGCTTAAAAAATCAGCCTTCCTGGATATTTGGGGGCCGAGAAAACCAGGGAGGAGTGTTGTCTCCATAGGTGTCCATTACCGCCGTCACACGTCATGGTATGAGTGACATGGGCTCTAAATGACTTTTGAGGGATTGGATGATCATGTTGCCTCCTCGGGTAGTCCAAATTCATATGGTGCACCAGCGGACGTTGCATACCGAGCTAGGTGATTTCTCCTCTTTCTCCGGACATGTTTTGTGAGCGTTGCTTCTTACGAACGGATAGGCCAGGGTAAAAATGCAACATAGGGGGTTAAGAAGAAAGCTTGGACATTGCATAAAGCATGTGTTTGTGCATTTTTCTCTTGAAATTTGTCCCCAGGACAGGTCTGAAGGTAAGAACGGACAACCGGCTAAAAAACCTCAATGAAGCAGCTCTGGTTGGCCAAAGTACCGGTAGATCATACTGAGGACAAGCGGCAGTGGGATGGATGTCGTTTGCAGTACTGCGGATTGTCCGTTTGGTCTGCATAGCTTCTTACATCTTTGTCTACAAACCAGGAGCTGAAAATGGACCTTTCTGTTTCCAATAGTGCACGAAGTAAGGGAATGAAAATCCCAATTTCATGACATTGTGTTTATGAGAGAATCCTGCTTCGGTTTGGAGCACCACGACGGTTGGGTATGAGTTTGAAGACACAATGGAGAGAGCGCACTCAGCTGATGATTTTCTAATCGTTCCACGGAGTGGTGATGCAGGGTAACGGAGTGGGGATGCATTGGATTCCCTTTCTGCAACTCCTGAGTATGATTCACCAGTACTTCTTCCAACCAGAGCTGCGTCATTGAGGTTTTTTAGCCGGTTGTCCGCCCTTACCTTCAGACCTGTCCTGGGGACAAATTTCAAGAGAAACATGCACAACCACATGTTGTACGCAATGTCCAAGCTTTCTTCTTAACCCCCTATGTTGCATTTTTACCCTGGCCTATCCGTTCGGAAGAAGCAACGCTCACAAAACATGTCCGGAGAAAGAGGAGAAATCCCTAGCTCGGTATGCAACGTCCGCTGGTGCACCATATGAATTTGGACTACCTGAGGAGGCAACATGGTCCTCCAATCCCTCAAAAGTCATTTAGAGCCCCTGTCACTCAATACCATGACGTGTGAAAGCGGTAATGGACACCTATGGAGACAACACTCCTCCCTGGTTTTCTCGGCCCCCTAACATCCAGGAAGGCTGATTTTTTAATCAATTATCATTGATACTATGTGCAATCATAGAAATAAATTTGACTTTTATATCTCCTTTCCTTCTTGGTGTTGGGATTTTTATTTCCGCTAGTGTAGAATCGATGCCAAAGTAAAAAGAATAAAATCACACTATTTAGTAGTTTAAGTCCTCTCCAATTTTGCCCGAACCCAAAAGTTCTTTAGTATCATTGTTCAAAATATGAATGGAAGTTTCATTCCAAAGACACAAAGAAGCATGTACCAAAAAGCATCATCCGACAACGTTGTAAAGAAACTCTCCACTCTGCAAATCAAATAAATTGTCTACAAACATATTACTAACAAGGCTTTTTTTTTTAAAAAGGATGCATACTCACACAATTATATTGCTGGAAACAATAGAAACAAATAGGGAAGAAAGGGGGAGTGTTAAGGAAAGTCACAACATTCGAATCCAAAAGGCAATGATCCGCTGAATCCCTCCTCTAATCGATCTCGTGGCGCAAGTTGTCCCCAGCGATGTCCGAGAGTATTGTCCCCCCTCCCAACGGAAGCGTGGGTGGTGTCAGCTGCCCTAATTGGATCCGCAGGGGGGGATTGCAGACATCTCTCTTTCTTTGAAGCATTCAATTGCCGATTGACTCTGGGGAGGCGATCGTTTCCTTTGAAGATGGCTCTAAGAGTCAGGTTGTTTAAAATGAGTGTTTCATAAGGATGGGTGGGGAACTAATTGGGGGGATTTAGACTAACATAGCATTGGGGAGTCGGAAATGCACTACTACTAATGAGAGGGTTTTTATAAACTAGAAGTTGTGAAATTACCTGTGGAAATTGACACGTAACCTCTTGAGATCGAATTAAAACCATCGATTCAGGTATTTATTCCATAAAAACATTTCAGCTCTTTCATAATGTCGGCAGTTCAAAGTAATTGAATTTTTAAAAATAGTTCTAAGAGTATTAGTACTCGAAATATTCTTTTTAAAGCATCCCAAAATCTTAAGTAGAAATTTTTTGACAGCAGTTCGAAATTCAAAAGTGGTTCGTTCACTCTTAAAACGATTGTATCAAAATTGAGCAAAAAGTACTCAAAAAGGCTCCGATCCAATAAGTACTCAAATTTGAAAACGTGAATATACTCATTTATGACAATGTGCATACTCAAAAATGAAACATCTTGATCTTGAACTCAAAAATGAGCTCACGATGTTTCATTTTTGAGTATGCACATTTCAGAATGAGTATATTCATGTATTCAAATTTTAGTACTTATTGGATCGGAGCCTTTTTGAGTACTTTTTACTTAATTTTGATTCAATCGTTTTAAGAGTGTTCGCCCCGTTTTACGGTATATCGAGACTGGTAAGAAAAATATTCGAATCAGCAGTGATTTACTTGTTAGTCAAGGAGCAAAAGGTAATCCGTGCGATTTTTGTGTTACAATTATAGGAGTTATTTTTTCTGAAAGGTATTAACGTGAGGAATACGAATCCGGTTGTTGGCAACCCCAAAAAGAGTGCAGAGGGGCGCCGCGGGGGTTCAAATTGGCGGATCTCGCATCAGAAAAACTACGATTTCTCCTATATTTATAGCAATATAAAAACTTTTTCTGGCTTAAATATTAATTTATTACATATTCAAATGTATTAAAAGTCCATGGGGCATTTTAGTGCAGCGGGTAATACCGAAAAGGAGAAATCCGAAATACGCTCGTTTATGGCATTTGTCGGATAATTTTAGAGTTACAACAACGAAAGTTGGTTTTTCTGAAAGCTATGAATATAAGGAACCTGTATTTTAATGTTGCCAACACCTAAACTTGCGCGGATGGAAGGATATTCAAAATAACCGACTTCGCGTTTCACTGAAATAGCCATTTCTTCACCGTTAAGTGCAAAAAATCAAATTTTCAAGGATTTAATACTTTTTTGTAATGTTTACAACATTTTTAACAGTATTTGGGGATTCCAACCAACGCATTCGTATTCCCTTCATAGTTACCTTTCGGAAAAACCAACCGTCGTAATTGTAACACAAAAAATACACAAGGGCCTATATTCTTACTATTTTCCACTTCATGAAACTCAGACTATCATAAAAAAGTCAAATACAGATGTTGAAATCCACAAAAAGTTTCCGACGGAAGATATTTTAAAATGAGCGATCATGACCTACCATATCTAGACTGCCGACTAATGTTTAAAACCATCTAAAAATCCATTTTCCTAGTGCTATAAGCTGGAAAACTGTTTTATTTTAAAGGTAGAAACATAAGGAATCCGAATCCGGTTGTTGGCACCCCCAAATATTGTGCAGAGAGACGTGGATGGAGTTCATAATGGCGGATATTGTTCCGAAAAACAGCAAAATCTTCAATACTTATCAAAATAAAGAGTATCATAAGCTTGATTAAATCTTTATTAAATTTTAAAATGTATTAGAGGGTAGTGTTGGAGAACGTTGTTAGTCTTTCTGCAATAAGTTATCTTTCCTGTCAAATTAAAGCATCTTTAAATAAAGATTTATTTTTAAAAAAAAAGTGTAGTGTCTTGAAGTTTTCAAGTCTTAAAATGCTATTTTCATAGTAAGCGAGTAAGAATAATACTTACCTAAAAAATAATTATCTTATTTGTTGTACATAAGATAAATATTATAAATTTCCGAGAAATTAAGCATTTTAACTAACATTGGTATACTTGGTGTAAAGGAACTAACATTTTCATTTATATCTCTGAAACCCAAGAGTATTTCAGTTTCGTCAGTTAAATATTAGCAAAATTACCCCAGTACACTCTGTTTCGTGTACCACGCCAGTATCACATTACCCCGCTTGATTTACAGCCTCCTTATCTGGTGCCGGAGGGGGTTGCGGTTTTCGTTTGGTCACACAATGACCACTGTCACCCCGAAATAAAAGCATGCCCGACCTCCAAGTGTGTGGTCTACAGCCGCTATCTCTTTTTTCTTTCCCATTTTTCAGTTTCATGTTTACGCAATTGAAACAGAAGAGACTCCTTTCTACGTCCAAAATAATACTGGGCATTAACCAATTAAATGAAATTATTATTATAAATGGAAAGCAAAAATACCTTTATTTTCTGATGGCACGTAAAAAAGTACTGTCATACTATAAAGAATCTAAAATTAATGATACTTTGGTGCAGCGTAGACTTTTCCACTGGCTGTAATAAAACGATTACTGCTAGGCGTCCAGCACTTGCGGTTTAGGGGGAGATATCGGGATATCTCCCCCTAAACCGCAAGTGCTGGACGCCTAGCAGTAATTGTTTTATTACAGCCAGGCACTGGCTGTAATAAAACTTTACGTTGGCCCTTTATAAAAAAAAGGGGGTGATGTTATAAGGTAAAATTAAAAAACGAAATTGACTGATATCTGATATCTCCAATTTTGGCTCGTAAATCCGGAAATCACAGTCAACGAGATGTAATTATTGTATAATATACCACTAAATGGCTAGATATCCGTCTTTCTGTGAAACATCGCTACCCTCTAATATATTTTAAAAGTTAATAAAGATTTAATCAAGCTTATGATACTCTTTATTTTGATAAGTATTGAAGATTTTGCTGTTTTTCGGAACAATATCCGCCATTATGAACTCCATCCACGTCTCTCTGCACAATATTTGGGGGTGCCAACAACCGGATTCGGATTCCTTATGTTTCTACCTTTAAAATAAAACAGTTTTCCAGCTTATAGCACTAGGAAAATGGATTTTTAGATGGTTTTAAACATTAGTCGGCAGTCTAGATATGGTAGGTCATGATCGCTCATTTTAAAATATCTTCCGTCGGAAACTTTTTGTGGATTTCAACATCTCTATTTGACTTTTTTATGATAGTCTGAGTTTCATGAAGTGGAAAATAGTAAGAATATAGGCCCTTGTGTAATTTTTGTGTTACAATTACGACGGTTGGTTTTCCGAAAGGTAACTATGAAGGGAATACGAATGCGTTGGTTGGAATCCCCAAATACTGTTAAAAATGTTGTAAACATTATAAAAAAGTATTACAGCCTTGAAAATTTGATTTTTTGCACTTAACGGCGAAGAAATGGCTATTTCAGTGAAACGCGAAGTCGGTTATTTTGAATTTCCTTCCATCCGCGCAAGTTTAGGTGTTGGCAACATTAAAATACAGGTTCCTTATATTCATAGCTTTCAGAAAAACCAACTTTCGTTGTTGTAACTCTAAAATTATCACGACAAATGCCATAAACGAGCATATTTCGAATTTCTCGCTTTTCGGTATTACCCGCTGCACTAAAATGCACCATGGGCGTTTAATACATTTGAATATGTAATAAATTAATATTTAAGCCAGAAAAAGTTTTTATATTGCTATAAATATAGGAGAAATCGCAGTTTTTCTGATGCGAGATCCGCCACTTTGAACCCCCGCGGCGCCCCTCTGCACCCTTTTTGGGGTTGCCAACAACCGGATTCGTATTCCTCACGTTAATACCTTTCAGAAAAACTAACTCCTATAATTGTAACGCAAAAATCGCACGGGAGCCTATTTTCTTACCATTTGCCACCACACTATGTGCCTCTTCCAAAAATAGTAAAATATCAGTACAGAAAATAATAAGCACAGTTAATCACAAATATTTTGAAAATCAAATTTTAGTGGGTCCTCCCATATAATTAATGCCCGTGCGAGATATTAAAACATGCTTAAAACTCAAGATTACTCCTAAAAATATTTATTCTTAAGTAAATATTAACGAAATATGTTCTATTTTTGAACTATTTTCAGTGCTCTAAAATCTTAATTACTTTCAGTAAAATAGCAACAGCACCTTAAAAAACTTCTCAAAAAGAAGAAAAACTAACTTTTAAGAAGATGTTAAAAAAACCAACTCGTGCGCGATTTAATTTCCTTGCCTCAAACTTTTTTACCCTTGTTCCAAAAAATAAAACTCGGGATAAAAACGACAAACATGCTCTGGCGCATTTTTCCCGTTTCTACAACGAACATTAAGGTTTACCAACTAAGAAATCCCATTTCACTCTTGCAGTTGAATGAAGTATTAAGAGCACTTTAACCGTGTCCTTAGCAGAAGAAGAATCAGTATTTAAATTACGTTTGGTTACTTAAGTTGTTCTACGCCAAAAAGAGTTGAACGTTTTATTGAACCCGGGTTCTCAGGAATTTTCAGTCGAAAAAAAGAGGTTAAAAGAAATTTCAAACCAGTGGGAAACAGCTTTAATGTAGAGTATAACTGGTTTTGACGTAGTTTATTTCAATTTTTTTGCCTCAAGATTGTAGAGTTTAAAGATTTTGTTGTTTAGCTTATTTTTAAACTGAAATTGCTAAAACTGCAGAAAATGACGTTTTTCTTATTAATCATTATTATTTAATTGAAAGTTTTGGTGTTATCAGGTTTTATTTAATCTTACAGTTGAAAAGATAATGATATGCAATGTTCTGCCTTTTAGAGTTCATAATAATATAACCATCATAGTACTTTCAGAACTTTTCTTTATTTGATAAGAAAAAAGCAAATTTACTCAAATAAGTGGGACACAGGAAAAGTAGGGATAAATCAGAGATCAGTAAAGCGTGAAAGTATGATCTGGCATTGCGTAATGATAACTGAATATGGTTCCTGCACTTATATAGTTGCAGGCAAAGTGATTAATTTCATTGATAAATGCCATTGAATTTTTCACATTGCCCTCCTACACTTCGGGCATTATTAATAATGGAACTTTGGGTGTATCTGGATAATTATTTACATCAGTATTCTTGTTTTGCAAGGTGCAAAGTTACAATCACTTGCAGTTTCAAAAGCATCTTTTTTATAAAAGTGTATTTATATTATAATTATTATGTTGAGATCAAAACATGTGTTTCCATTAATATTTTAAAACTTACCCAAAAGTGTAATTAAGCTTATCATCCAAAGCGTCAAGTGGGGCACCTTTGGGACACTCCAGGTGTGGGACACCTTGGAACATGTTAAAAATGCCTGAAATCTTTCGTGAGTGAAAAAAATATTAAGAAATTAAATAATTTAAGAATGAAGAGGATTGTAATTAAGAAATGGATGTAAAAAAGTTTCTGTAAATAAACAAAAAATTCAGTGATTTATCCCATGTCAAAAATGAGGATATTAGAGAACAATTTGGTATTAAAAATTGTTGGATGTCTAAATTATAATTATCAAAGATAGATTTTTCATTAATTGTGGTAATTTTATATTTTTCAAAATAAAACTAAAAATTTTTGTACTAAATTATTGAAAGTGTCCCAAGGTATGCCATCGTGGACATAAAAATATATTTTTTAACTTCATTATTATGAATTCCCTAAATGAGATATTTGGTTGGGAATGGTTTTATTAGATTGTTATAATAAAACGTGTCTCAAGGTGCCCCACTCTCCCCTAAAGTACCTTTACGTTTCCGGCACTACAAAATAAATGATGCTCTTTAGCTAAACTAAAACAATGAAGAAAAAACAAATCAATCTGCGAATAAAACAAATCTTTAAACATGAAACTTCTGTTCCCGACGGCAAATGACAGTTAAATTAACGCTTTGAAGTTCCCCGAATCATGGAGACCTGAATTTCGAAGCAAAAATATTTCATCGCAAACAGGCGTCAGTCAAACTAATGAAAATTTCAGCATACTTTCTTCTCCGGTAAGACGCCCCTCCGAAGGGGAGCAAAAACGCACTCCTCCTTGAAACTGTCGAAGTGTCAAGTAAGTATCTCCCGAACGTCAAGTAGGTAGTAATAAGAGGCAGAGTTAGGCCTTTCACTACGTTTTCCAGTAGTCGAAATTAAATTTTGATCTATGAGCTTACATAGAACTTCTTAATAGGAGTCTGGTACGGGCTATGTAAACTTCTTTTGTAAATCTAACATACAAAATTAAATTAGCTGTAATTTCTTCAAACAGCTTGACAAGATTTTTCAGTAAAACTAAGAACTCAAATACTTCATTCAAACAAATATATATTATTATTATTTACCAGCTATTATTTGTTAAGTGTGATTAAAGTTAGTTGAATCGTTTTCTTAGATGCATTTGGAAGACTTATTTAAGACCAGTGTTCGTATAGAACTTATGCATTTGTCATAAATATACGTAATTAACTAAAAAGAGGTAGGTTTTTAAAATTGTTTATGTCATTTGTTTTTCAAAAAAATTAATAATTACAGTTTTAAAATTTTTAAGCTGAAATACACATTTAATTTTTTAAAACTTTTGGGATAAAAAGTTGAGATTTTAATTTGTTAATTATTATTTTTGCAATTATTATTGGAACCTTTTTTCATACTAACACGCTTAAGAACACTATTTTGTCCTCGAATTAAAAACATTTCGGTTCTGTTTAAGGTAGAACACTTTATAGAGTAGAACACTTTTCAAATAATGAATTCAGAACTCTTTCGCAAAGGGATAAAAAGGTATTCTTTCCTGAAATGCATTTTAAAATAGCGTTGTAAATTAGGTTTGGAATTTTAAGTTTCATAAGTTTTGACCGAAACACTATAAAATCACATTATCTGTCTCAAATTTTTTGGCAACACTTTTACAGCACTCTCTTTTTGTGTTTACTTAGTGTCGCAAAAGTGTTTCACACAGTTCTAGTGCAAAAGAAAGTCACTGAAAGCACTAGCTTTCCTCTCCAGCAGAAAGTGCAATCTAAAAAAAAAGACAAACTGCAATAAAAACTAAAATCAGTTGTTCCATTAGTTTTTTTTCTCTTTTTACTCCATCATGAATCCATCCGATCAATGATCTATTGTTTGCCCTCATAAAACACATCGATTTCCTTCGCTGCTCCCAGTAGTGAACGGAGATTCGTCAGACAGCATCGAACCAAACCGGATCTCATTACAATTCAGTCCAAACCAGGCCATTACCGGCTTATCGTCGGCAGCGGCCGCCCCGCCAGAACACACTTATCGGCGCGAGCGGCCGTTTATGAATTCGCGAAGCAGTAAATTCCCTCCCCCCCTCCTACACCAACGTGAAAAAGAGAATTCGAGAACTAATCGAGCGGTCCCTGAAACAATCGTCGCGTAGATCTTCACTAGCTCCGATGTCAAGGCGTAATAATAACTTATGGGGTGGGGGTGTGTTTTTGGTAATTGGTTTCCGGGGAATGGATGTTTGCTCTGCTGTCGCGAAAGGAGACTTGTTATGCGGTCAGAAATGGTTTATTGCTTGTGGGATGGAGGTATTCTTGGAGTATTTAAACAATCTTGGTTAATGAATAAAATGAATCGCCAGTTTGAAAAAGGGAATAAGTCCAAAAAATGACAAATGGACTTTGTGTGCTCAAAACGATCTCCAACCTTCGCTCTATACAAGAGTGTAAAGAGGGAAAAACTAACTACCTCCTATAGGGAGATGTAGTCCCTTGAAGTTGCGAAATCTTTGATCATTCATTGTATTTTTTTTCAATTAATTTGGATTTAAAATTGATTTTTCCTCCTATTCTTATTTTTTTGTGGTGTAAACTAGGGCAAAAATAAAATTTGCTTTGAGTTTAAGTGTTTTTTAACTTTTTTATCCAGGGAATGTTCAATGTTTGACTCCATTCATATTCTTACTCCAGTGGTTCTGCTTTAATGCCTAAGTTTCGTAATAATAATTAAATTTTATTTGTCATAATCTTTCTATTTCTTACTTTCGTGTTTTGAACTAAGCAGAAATATAATTTAAACTTCAATTAAGATGTTTTTTTAAGATTTTTCTTCAGATTAAATTTCATAAGATTGAAAAAGGGAATATGTCCATCAACTTTTTTCAACTGTAAAATACTTATGAATATTAAAAATTTGGTAGTTATGCAACGAAAATTCCATTATCTATAATTTTTTTTTCGATTTTCTCAAAACTTATTTTGAAACGTTTTTCGACTTATTCCCTTTTACAAACTGACGATTCAATTGGTTTCGGGGGAACGGATGGGAGACTTGTTATGCGATCGAAGGGGTTTATTTTTTCTTGGGTGCTTGGTTGATGGAGGATGGAATGTTTTAGTTGACCTTGGTTAATGTTTATTAATTGAACTCATATAAAAGATCACAGGGGAAAGCAAAAGGCATTGCTAAAAAATTGCTGTTGGCATAAAATATGTTTTAATAAGGAAAACGGGTGTTATTAATCCTTTCTTTATTGCATTATGATTTTCTGCAATTTTTTCATGCAAATATTTTTTAGTCACTAAATTGAAAATTAAAGTATATTATGCATAAATAAAATAATCATTTTTGGAAAATTTTATCCGCTATAGAGCTAATTAATTTAATTGATACTTCTTTTGAGTACCGTCAGTACACTGAGGGCTAAAATATTCTCACAATGACATGAATTTTTATCGCAGTTTTAAGTCTTAAATAACAATACACTTTCCTTTTGACATAAACTATTTTTGAGGGAACAAAAAGGACAATCATGAGAAAGAATCCAATCGAAATGGCAGCTGAAAGCACAACATCAGTTTTAATCTATTCACATTTTCCGCTAAAATACTCACCACAGAACCCGTGCTTCCCTTTATGCTAGAAGAACAGAACTAAAAGAGTTGCAAAGTATCGTCATTATATTGTCGTAAGGATGGTTATTCCATGTAATTTTAAAGTTGGTGGGACTTGAGTATCGTCAGTAGATAAAGGGTTAAATAAATTAAACCTTCCACAAAACTAAACCACCCGAGATTGACATAAATCCTATGGAAAATTTGGCAGTCTAGATCTGAAATGGTTAAAGAAGCAAGCTCTAAACATAGTCATATGGAAAATAGACCATGGCTAACACTTCAACACAAACCAGTTTTTAGTCGAATAAATTTTTATGAATAAAATTTCCAATATTTAACTTTAATTACAGACCCCTCATAATTCCAAAACAGAATATCTTAGAACTGTTTTTAAGGTACTGTAAAAAGATATTTCATGAGAAGGAGGATTATATTTTACTACTCCGATCCTATATACTCCCCTGTATCCCGTAAATCAGTGTTTCCCAACCTTTTTCGGTCCATGCCCCACCAAAGCCTTTCTAAATTTTCCATGCCCCCCCGGTCTCAGTGGCACATACATAGAAATATATTTTGAGAGGGAGCCAAAATTATCTCTTAGCCCCTCCCTCCTATGTTTATTTAATAAGTCTAATGAAGCTTTTGCAGAACATTTTTTGACTCTAGGAAGCAGGTTTTTAACTAGTTTGGTACCCCTAGTAGGGAAATTTTGGATATAAATTGTTACATAAGATTTGCATTTTGATGAACCTAATGTAAAAAATTTTCAAATTTAAGCGTTCTAAAAACAAAGATATCTTGGGTCTTTCCCCCAGGAAAGTTTTGGAAATTAGACTCTAAAAACAGGGTTTCAACTTGGTTTTGATGCATACTGCTCCAGATTTCAGACATACATTCTCAGATAGGATAATAGGATCAGATTTTGATAAACTTCTTTTTAAAAAGTTTTCTGCTAATTTTCCCCCTGGATTGGCCTCACCTGGGTGGCAATTTGGTTGAAAATTTTCAAATTGCCCCCCGGTGGGGCGTGCGCCCCACGTCGGGAAACACTGCCGTAAATCATTTAAGCTATAGCTCCCTGGCCGTTAAGGAAAGTTAACTAGAGAGAGCATAGAGAGGAGAGACAAGAGCGAGGAGGTGCAACATTGTCATCCAGATTTAAACCTGTGTGTAAAGTGAAAAGCCTCTTGTGCAGCAGTGGCCAACCCAAATGAAGTTGAGGGCCACTTTGAAAAATCACTATACTCCCGCGGGCCACAAATAAAATTTTAGGATATTAGCTCCTCAAAGTGACAGTGAAGTAAGGTGAATTATCTAGGTATAGATTGTCTACTTACTTATTCCTAAATTTCTTTTAAAAAAATTATTAAAAAAACTTCCTAAATTAAATATTCATTTAAAATTACCTTTAGGATCCCCCCAAGATAGCCTTCTCTATAGGAACTAAACAGGTGCCGTTAGAAACACTATATAGTTACTCGAAACTAAGTTATAGGTCATCCCAAGTAGCGCTTATAGAAATTTATTTCGGTAGGGGTCTAAATTTTCTCTAAAAATTAAAGCTAGATTTTTGCACCTGGCAAGAGTAATCCAAATTCTTCCTCAGCCTCAAGCCCACATACTTATTAAATAGGTTCAATGTATCTTTTTAAATAAATTTGTAGGTTAGATTGCACCTGGAGGAATTTAATATCCTATAAAAAAGTTGTGAATACTAGTCCTAAGTACTAAAGGAGGGGGTCTAGGGGTCCTCCCCCATAAAAATTTTGGAAATTCGACTCTAATTAGCAGGTTTTTAATTCATTTTGGTACACTTCGTCCAAATTTCGGGAGGCCTTAACTTTAAACTTTAACTTGGAAAAAATCTCGCGGGCCGCAAAATTATTTCAAGCGGGCCGATCACTCATGCTCTAGCGCATTGGGAAATCAGTTTAAAATGGAATTCGAAATTCTCCACTTGAAAAGACAAGAAAGAAAGCAAGCTAGCAAAAACTGAGTAATAATAAAAATGTTCTCCAAGAGATGTTTGAAATCCAAAATAGACATGTTTAAAACTTCAAATCAACCATTGTGTAAATACAACCCAAATAAAAAGTTTAAAGGGATGATTGAAATTTTCCCCCCAATAATAATACCCCTATTGTCTAAGCTTGAATAGCTCATCAAAATACCTATTCACCACAAAATAAATGCAAATATAAGCTCCTCGGCTGAAAATTCCTGAATAAAGTCCATTTAAACTACATATTATACAATTAACACAAAAGAAAAAACGAGCTCTTGTCAATGATAACTTTAATCAAACAAAGCGAGGAAACATAAAAAGATAATTAAGACTTCATAACAAAGAGATGAATGACACGCAGATAAGTGATATGGCGGCGAATTAGCATATGGAGGAAGTCAACTAATTAAAGAGTGGATTGTTTCTACAAAAACTTCTTAGGGGTTAGAGTGATTTTCTAGAACGATGCAGATTTATCCACAGAGAGGAAAGAAATCAGCATGCATAATTCCGGGAATAAACAGATGTTACCGGCTAAGATTTATCATGGTTGAATCAAAATAGTTTAAAATCAGTAAGGGAGTTATTAATATAATACAACTTTAATAAAAGCATAGTTCAGTAAGTTAAATAATCAGTAAAGGGACAAGGTTAAAATTCCACCTTATATATAACACTGGGGAACAGCCATTTCGTTGTCTTAGAACTGTGACCTGTTTTTGAATCACTTTTGGCCCCTGAATTCAAAAGTAACTGTAGTTTTTGTCTGTCATGTCCACTTTTTTGGCAAACAGCCCCGCCCCCTTTTTACGTTTTTCAATGACTTAATGACTTTGAATTCGATTTTCAGGGTCAAAAATCATTACTTTAGTCTTTAAATTACACCCGAGAGGACAAGAATGGTTAAAGTTTTTAAATATGAAAATTTGTGGCCAATGGATAGGTTTAAGGGGTTATTACCCCCCTAAAAACACAAAAAAATCGTTAAAAATTATAGAGTTTATTTTACGCTATTTTTTTCACTTATCTTTTACGCAATTCCTTTTCAAAAGGTCCTAACCCATCACCAAGGACCCAAATTTAATGAAAATTGGCCGCAATGATTTTTACACAAAGCGGTTGAGGCATTAGCGCCCCCGAAGTACCCGCGGAAGGGTTCGGAATAATCTCTTTCGCTTAGAGGACGTGAACACCTCAACCGCTTTTAGTAAAAATCATTGCTGCCTATTTTCATTAAATTTGGGTCGGGGAAGGGTTAAGACCTTTTAAAGAGGAATTGCGTAAAAAACAAATAGAAAAAACCCTGAAATGCAAAAAAGGAACGTTATAAAGGATAGAGGTTATTTTAAGCATTTCTTACTCTTATTTTTTATGCAATTCCTCTTTAAAAGGTCTTAACCTTTCCCCAAGGACCCAAATTTAATGAAAATAGGCAGCAATGATTTTTACTAAAAGCGGTTGAGGTGTTATCGTCCCCGAAGCGAAAGAGAGTCTTCCGAACCCTTCCGCAGGTGCTTCGGGGGCGCTAATGCCTCAACCGCTTTTTGTAAAAATCATTGCTGCTTATTTTCATTAAATTTGGGTCTTTGGGGATGGGTTAGAACCTTTTGAAAAGGAATTGCGTAAAAAAATAAGTGTATAAAATAGCGTAAAATAAACTCTATAATTTTTTACGATTTTTTTTGCGTTTTTAGGGGGGTAATAACCCCTTAAACCTATCCATTCGCTAAAAATTTTCATATTTTAGAAACTTTAACCATTCTTGTCCTCTCGGGTGTAATTTAAACACTAAAGTAATGATTTTTGACCTTGAAAATCGAATTCAAAGTCATTAAGTCATTGAAAAACGTAAAAAGGGGGCGGGGCTGTTTGCCAAAAAAGTTGACGTGATAGAAGAAAACTAACAACAATTTTCTAATCAGTGTGCCCATTGAACTCAAAAACAGCCAAAAAATCGAAGTCAACAGAAATTATGTTAAAAATTGTTCCCCAGTGTAATTAACTTAAACGTTTTTAAAGATTTTTATATATTAGATGTACCATGTTTTTAAAATTACTATTTAGTCTATAACACTAAATTAATTTTTATTTTTCAGAGGAAATATCTTGTTTGCCAAAAAATCGGGATGTAAAAGATAATGGAATGAAGTCAGAAAGAACTTAGAATTATGATGAAATACAACGATCAAAACAAACTTTTAAATAAATTTTCAATTTCTATTTTTTTTCTATGGTTGTAACCGAGATTTTTAACAGTAATCTTAATTAAAAAAAACTTGGTATTGAAGTTTTTGGCTAGTTATTCTTCAAAATATAGATGGTAAACTACATTTTGAATTTAGTTATTCTTCATTTTATAAATCTAAAAAACTTAACTGAACCGTTAGGAATGAAAGCATTATAAGTCAATACTTACACTGTTTTCACTCTCACCGATTAAAATTCAACCAACCAATAGAGCAAAAAGTTATAATACCAGAAGTAAATAAAAATATGATTATCACCAGGTTTGCTTCAACTGTTCGATACGAATAAATGCTTGTTGAATAAATGCTTGTTAAATAAATAAATTCGTTTAACTATAGTAAGAAAGAATTCCCCTTTCCCCCAAAAAATCCTTTCGAATTTTCACTTAATTATTACGATATAAATTACAAAACACTTTCTATAAACAAATATCGCATTCCGGAATAAAATTCACCCAAGGCGCTGCATCCCGAGTCAAGCGCGGTGAAACGAACATTAAACAATTATTTTTCCAGGGCTTCAATCACACAGCTTAAGAATGCGTAAACAGTGCTAGAAGGAAGGAACAAATAAAAATGGCGAACTTTTGTGATTCTCTTCCACTTGGATTAACTCGAAACGAGTGTGAAAACATGCGGACGCCATTTTTCGCCTTCCGAAATCGCGAGGCGTGAAGTCAGAATGGAAGTCATTAAAGCAGCTGATTGGGTTCTTTTGGTTGCAAGAGAATTCTGAGAAGGCGTTTCGGGTGAAAACTGGGATTATTTCACATTTAAAGGTGAACTAGTTTCAAAAATTTCTAGTCTTGGAAAAAAAGTGATTAGGTTGGATTTTTCCGCGAAAAAAGCATCGTTAGGAGTGTCTTTAAACGCCCTCGAGCCATATTCAGATATGCGTTTTTCATGATCCAAGGATGATTTAAAACAATGTCTAAAAATTTTCTAAAACTAATTTTCTAACTAAAAAACTAATTTTCAATATTTTTAGAATTCAGTTTCAATTGTTTTAAGGTGTATACATTTATCAACTATTTTAACTGTTCTATTCCCAATCTCCAATTAGGAAGCTTTAATCAGGGATTGGATTTTTAACTCCTAAATAAAGAAAAACGTATAAAACTAGTCAATATAATTATCATAGTTTGAGGAATTAATATAAGTGATGATCATAACCGAGTTAGAATCTTGAGTACCATTGAGAGGGCATACTACCTTCCTAGAGGGGAAGTAGGAACTTTTAAGCTTTAATGTATCGATATTTGAGGAGAGCACGGCTCTTTTCTAGAAGACATCTTCTTGTTTAGACACGTCTCTTGCAATCTTTTTTATCCTAAATCAATGTTTAAACAAAACTACAACGTAAAATGCTTTTAATAACTTTGCCTAGTTGTAAAAAAAACTTTAAGAAAATAAAGACACTGTACAGTTAAAAAATAATTAAAAATTAAGAAGATTTAATGCTTAATTTTATTTACATTTTCATAATGAAAAACCGAGGAACTTAAATAAGAACAAAAGAATTAAAATGAGAAGATTTCCACTGTCCAATTTAAACATAACTACTATGTATATGTATTAAGTGAAAAATAAATCAGGTCCATAAAGCTAATTATATCTCGATTTACCCAATCAGCTAGTTCCTAGTTCCCTATGCAAAGAAATGTCGAACAAAAAAATCCTTAAGTTAATACAAATAATCGTTTTTCAGTCTGTCATCTCTTTTTGATGACACAAGATGGCTGCTTCAGATTGGTATCTGCTGCTACTTAGCTCTTCACTTGTCTGCTCTTCTCTCTGCTAACTGCTTTACTTTATAAACCCGTCGCAGGAATGTCGTGTGTCATCACAAATCTGCTTTGCGCCGTTCACGGAATGAAAAAAAACTTCTAAGCCTTGTTTGATTTTTTTTTCCTTTTTCATTCATCGTTGTCTTTTTTTCCTAATTGCTGCTATGACGGGGCGTATTTTTTTCCTCTTCTCATGGTATTTAGGGATATTTTTTGTCAAATGCAATGAGCGGAGTTGCAGTCGAGTTGTTCCTGTGAGACGTTCTGTTTAAGTGGAAAGTTCAGTTTTATGGAAATGGTGCAAGAGATAAAAATAGTTAAACGGAATTAACACAAAAATAAGAGTACTTTAGGAGTTTTTTCTTTAATAAAATTCACATTAAATGTTTTTTGGAGAATTATTTTTGGCAGTCAGTTTAAATCACACTATAAATCATAAATTGGCAAATGAGTTTTTGTGATCACTGAAATTCTAATATGAAATTTTTGTTCTTGTGTTATATCATAATTTTCTCCTGAAGTTAGTTAAGAAAAAAATATTTACCAAGCACCCTTTTGAACAACCTTTTGAACTAACCTTTTTACCTTATTGAAAAAAATGTAATTTCGTTTCTAACCTAATTTTTTAAATTAACTCTTTGTAATTTTCTTTCAGGTTGAACATATTTATATGAGGTTAAATTTACGTTTGAAAAACAATGCTTAACCTAATAGATAAACATGAGTACAGAAAAATAATCTTGTATCTTCTTAATTTTAAACTACTTTAGAAGTTTAAATGTTTTTATAACACAAGTTTAAAAATTTCACTTAACAAACTTAGCTATTCAAAATTAATAAAAATTTTAATTTTGATATGACTTAAAGATGATACGAGTTTAAAACATGAAACACTAATATATCTCCAAAAAATATAGTGGAAGTGGACATAAAAATATAGCAAAAAAATCCATCTGAACTTATATGAAGTATATTCATCCGACAAGTCTGGAAAACCTAGAATTAATGCAGGACGCTCCTTCAATCATTCTCTAATATTCTTTTCATTTATTCTTTCCAAATAATATCGCAATGCAGAAAAAAGTAAAACTTCCAGCTTTTCGCTCCTCCCGGGACAACCAAATGCCCTTTCTCTCTACAATTGAAATGGAAATACAGGAAACTCTCCCCTAATCCCTCGGAATTGATATGGAAAGCAGCTCGGATAGAAGGTATTTGCGATAATCCGATATTCGGCCGAACAGAAAAGCTCCAGGTGGCATCAGAAGTTCCTTCCTGTTTTCACATTTTTCATTAATTGTGTCATGCTTAAGTAAGGATTCCTGTTGCCTTTAATACCCTTTTCTAACGCCTCCGTCTCACTAGCTGGTATTCGACTTGAAACCTCCCCCCCATAATAAGGCATTCTTTGTGTTTTTATTTTGTTTGTCTTCACATTGTTTACATTTCCTGCAGTAACAAGCAGATCGGAATGTAACGAGAAAGAACGTTTGTTAGAGATTCTATCACTAATGGCCTACCCTAAAATTCACGGTTTTGCACAATAAACCCAGCTGATGGTTTAAAACCTAAGTTTTGCGGTTTTAAACTGACAGTTTTTTAAGTTGTTTTTTACAGTGTATTCAGCGAGATTTCGAAGGGAGCGTTATTCCAAACACTGGATCTTCCTGATTTTTTTTTGAAGAATAAATGTTGTACCACCGAACGATATAAATCGATAAGATCCTTTCCCAAAATAAAAATTCGGATCTGGTCCAAAGTATGACTATTTCGCAACATGGCCATTTTGTGAGTAGGCCAGAAGTTAAGCTTTTAGTAATAAGGTGCGCAAAAAAATTCTTTCTTTCAAGTTTGGAAACAACATTTCAACTCCTAGAAAAGCTACAAATGCTCTCTTACTTTAAAATATCACCAAGAATTTTTTGCTTGAGCTCAGAGGTGAGTGTTTTCCAGCTAACCAGACTCCAAAATATTAGGAATGAAATTGATTTACAATGAAACGCTGTTCATAGTGATTATTTTAGGAAAACAAATACAATTTTATAGCATATATTTTAAGACCATAATGTTGAAATAAACAGTAGTAAGAAAATAAGTTGTAGTATCACTATCATTAAATAACAGTAGAAAACAGTACGAGATTTGTGTTAATTAAATGTTACTTCCGCACAAGACTCCATTACGAAATATTTCCTGAAGTTGCTTAGTCAGTGACTTGTTTATGCAACTTGATCGATATAGATTTTTTAGGGTTCCCAAAGGGGAAGATATTGAAAGGGAAATAAACACTCTGTTGGGTATGAAGAGGGAGAACAAATTTGTGTCAGGTTGAAAGACTTGAATTCTCACAAGTTCAGTGTGAAGAATAAACTTTAAAAAAAGAGAAAATTAATTTGAGTGTGCTTTTCCGGTAGTACTGAAAATGTGTTTAATCAGGACTAAATCTAATAAAATATGGAATGAAATGTCAAAATAGTTTTAAAGTTATTTATAAATATTTTAGCGTGGAAGTTTAACTATAAAAAATATTTTACACTGAGAAATAAAGGGTCTGGATAGGACAGAAAAGCATGAATAATTAAAAAAAATTAACTATTAAAACTATTTCATATTATCATTAAAGCAGCAGACCCAGTTGTACTTCTAATATATAAATTATTTGTAATGATTTTAGTTTAACGTTTACTCGAGAAAATAAAGTACATTGTTTTTTTGTTCGTTCAGAAAGAGTAAGAAATTAATGAGTATAATACTAAAATACCTGTTTTTTTTTTCAATAAAAGGGTCAATAAAAGGTTCAATAAAATGCTTAATAGAGCAAAAAACTAAAATAAATAACAGAAAGTTATTTTTTAAACTTTTATGAAGTATTGTGAGATATTTTAAAAGTTTTTGAGCTTTTAAGACCAAATTATTTAGAGTTAGAAGAGCCTAAAAAATCCATCCAGTAAATTTAAATTTCTTAAATATATCAAAGTTACTACATGAGTTAGCGTTTACCGATTAAGGTTTATGATCAGTTCTCAAGTTTAGAGACATAAACAGTAAACGCTTACTTTATACTCTGGGTTTTAGGTTTAAGTTCTAAATAAATGGTCCATAAAATAATTTATAGATTATAGTCATGAGAACGTATAATTTACCAGCACATACTTAAGTTAACTTAGGAAACTTAGTACTTATAGTAAGCACTTAAGCAACTAATAACAACTAATAATAACTATAAAACTTTACGATGATTTAGTGTTTCTATTATAGCGCATCAACAATAACTCTAATCAATGGTGCTAATATGAGTGTTGATTAAGCCATTGATTAATTCCCTTCCCATAATTTAGTTTAACTCTCAGTTTCCCCCCAAACCGATGCTTAAAAGATTTATAATTGAAATCAAACCTCAAAAGGGTTGTTTTAAAAGGGTTATTTTTTTGTGGGGTGGAGGGTGTATGAAAACTTCAATCAAATGGGAACATAGAACACAAATCTTGTATTTATGGCTACCGAGACAAAAAAAGGGCCTATTAAAACGGTTTTCACCGACTATATGGTAACTGAAAAAAAGTCTACGGTAAGTATAGTACTAATGGTTTCCCAGTTCTTGGGGATTGCGTTACGGTCCAAATATAAAGAGTTTTTCAATTCAGCCATGCTGGGGGATTTATAGTCCTACGTGAGACTTTTTTATGCTATCCCTATTCACCGCATAAAAAAGTATTCCTTTAAATTGTGTTGCGAAAGTTATTTTTTAAAGCTACTCGCGAAGTTTGGTGGGGTTTTTTACTTGTTTTCTTTTATGCGGTCCCTATTGCGTGCACAAAAACTGGTTTGACTGTATTGAGTACCACGAAAGCGAAAATACTTGACAAGTTTCTGAATATCATATTTGTGTATCTCCCAGAAGACAGTGAATCTATCACTTCTATAGTTTCGCCACGCCCTACATATCCAGAAAAATTAATGTTCCTTCCCTTCTATGACTCCTGACATTTAGAAATTGATTTCTTGTAAATGGCGACTGGTCCGGATTCTAATTTATCATCCAGATAACAAAACTGAGTTCCCCCAATGCGCCAAACCGTGCTTAGAGTGTGTTAGTAAACACCTTTTAACTAAGGGCGTGGGCTCGAGCTGTAATGATGATGAGTACGTGAATTTAAATCTGAATGCCTTCTTATTACTAAAGTATGAAACACAACGCATTTGACAGTTTGAGAATTCGTTTTAAATTATAGTTTACCTGAAAACCTTCGCTAACTTCTTTTTTTAGCTTCATAAACAAGACAGTCGAAGTTTCTACAAACGTATATCCAAATAGTTAAACTAGCCCTCATGTTTTAAGGGTGATAAATAATTACTTGGTATAAATAATTTTTAAACAGTTGGTTATAATTTTAATAGGTGTAAACTCACAACTCTCAATCGTCACCTCCAACCGTGGACCGGTTTCGTCCTTGTTAGGACTCATCAGCACGGTATAGGATGGTAACGCAAGAGAGAGGAGGGCAAGTACTAGTCTATCCGACTATAACTAAAAAAGTGGTGACCATTGATTAGTCCTCCACTCATCTGCTGGAATGACAATGGTATTCCTAGGCCAGATTTAATTCCAGAAAGGCGAATTTAATTCCTAAGGACCAAACCGGTCCACGGTTGAAGTTGACGCTTGAGAGTTGTGAGTTTACACCCATTGTCCGCTTAACCAGCAATAAATGGTGAATTTCTCCTTTCATTTACCATGCCTTTCTGGAATTAAATCTGGCCTAGGAATGCCATTGTCATTCCAGCAGATGAGTGGACTAATCAATGGTCACCACTTTTTCAGTTATAGTCGGATAGACTAGTACTTGTCCTCCTCTCTCTTGCGTTACCATCCTATACCGTGCTGATGAGTCCTAACAAGGACGAAACCGGTCCACGGTTGGAGGTGACGCTTGAGAGTTGTGAGTTTACACCCATTGTCCGCTTAACCAGTAATAAATGGCGAATTTCTCCTTTCATTTATAATTTTAACTGTCTGTTAATAACATTTATATATAATCGATCATTTCATTATCTTTCGTAGAAAGAGCTGTTGTATACTTAGCTATACAGAAATCTTCTCACAGTTACTACTCAATTGCCAATTTACGAGAAAAGATAAAACATTAAAATTTTACTTATAAGTCTGGTTTTTTTACAAGTATCAGGTAGTTACAGGCCTAATTTGGAACAACACTATCTAGCTATACTTCACAGCAACGCTTCCTGAATCCAGTAAGTCACTACGCGAAAGGAGAAAGTGAGTTAACACAAAGCCTGGAGGAATTTCGATACGCGAATTGTAATAAAAAATACTATTTATACATGGATTTAACGCAATAATCATATTTTAAAATTGGCGTTCTTTTTTTCACTCAAAGTTCAGACATCGCGAAGGGAACTACTTTGTTTGTTAGTGGACGTAGTAGGTGCAACTTAAGCTGTTGTTTAGTATAGAAGGTTTAATTTCAAAATTACATTCAAATAATGCACGTTACCCACGTTACCACAAATACCCACGTTAGTGTAATCTTTTTGTCAACATAATAACAATCTTTTCAAAAAAAATTTTAGTAAAAGGCCCTGATTTGCAAGATGGAGAAGAATGGGTAAATGTTTTTTTATAAAAAATTTTGTTATGTGGTTTGTATTTAAACATACTCCTAGTTTTAAAAGCTTTCAAAGTTCTTTTGAGAAAGTTTTTCTCAGTGCATCTTCAAATCGTCACCTTAGTATCAAAAACTACTATCTCCATTCGGCAAACTTCGGGAATCCCGATCCTTGGCGTTTAGATCGTTGGAGAAGATAATTTGATGGGTTTTGATCTTTTCTGCTCGATCAAGTCAGCGCTTACGAACCAAAAAATGATGATCTTCTCGAACGATCTGATCGCCAAGAATCGGGATTCCTGAAGTTTGCCGAATGGAGATAGTAGTTTTTGATACTAAGGTGACGAAATTATTTTCCGGGATAAAAGTTATTGCAATTTCAGTTACGCATACTGTCTCAGTTACTTATCCAATTCAAATTAATAGTTACACAAAAGAGGAGAAACCAGGGACTAAAGTTGTTCTAAACCCTTTGTTTTGTTTGTCAGTTTTTATTCTTTCCTGCTACTAAATTACTTTCTACAAATTAGATAATTAAATTTAAAATTTGACAAATTATTATATTTATTTCTTTAATAGTTTTAACTAGGTCGACTTTCTATTTTTGAACCCAAGCTTAAGAAGATAGAAAATAACGCGTGATTTAACATAGCGAATTCCTGAAAAGCTTCGATTTTTGCAAATCCAACCTTGAATTAAAAACTGCTCTCACAGAATATTTTGAGTTGCATTAACTAACGCCGTGATGGAGAAAAAGGATTAAGACTCCAGGAACCCCGTACGGAATTCATTAATCACCCCCCCCCGTTAGGAGAGAGGTCTCAAGTTTCGGAAAGCAAACACGCCCATACTTATCTAAACAGCTTTCGCACGCTATTCTTTTTTTTTTAGGCTGTCTAGACTAATACGAGGAAAAAGTGTCTCAGTGTTCACACACGGAATCAATAATGGAAATTTGGCTCCACCAACCTTCTATGGTTAGTTGGGAAATTAAAGAAAAAAGTTTTTGAAAGGAATCTTGTGTTTGGTTTTGAGTGTGGAGCGAGACGAGAAATATGACTTGTGGTATGTGTGTGGTCGAATAAACTTTCGTTATCCGATGTAATTAGTTCAAAGATGACACGGATTTTTTGCAATATTGCTTGCTAGTCAAAACTTGTGACGTTTCTAAATAGAAATTATTCGTTTTCGTATGAAACTAATTTATATTGCTTGAAAAAATAATAAAATTATTTTATTTTACTCTTTATAAATCGCGGGAATAGAATTGATGGACTAATTATTTTAGGAAAGCTAACTCTCACTTTAGCATCAAATCCTCAGTTCTCCCACAAAATTTATTCTGGTGCACAAAAAAAGTTTGTGTACTTAACGTTCACTTATACGCCAAAGGGGGAAATCAAGCTTTCAATCCTTAGCCAAATTACTGGTTGCGTGCGATGATCGAACATCTAAAAATCGTGCGTTGTGCGGACATCGATAAAAAATCGAGATCGAAATCTAATAAGTAAGTTAGTGATTTTATATGCTGCTCTCTTGTATAATATTTTTATTAATATAAGCTAAATTTAATGATCTTGCGTGAAAAAGGTAAAAATCTAGAAAAGTGTTCAAAAGGTTTAAGTTTTGAAAGAAAGATGAGTAGGGTGGGTTGGGGTAAATTGGGTCTTGGGGTAAAATGGGTCTGTTTTAATTAACTCGATATAAATCAAATTTAAATTGAATTATTTTCGCTCATTTTTTGTATTATAATCTTTTATCTGCTGGCAACATTTTCCGACTGTTAAAAATTTAGATTCATAAATATAAGAACTGGAAAAATATTTTATTTGAACGGTAAATGGTGTTGTCGAAAAAACAGGGTTTACCAACTTCCAAATATCTAATAAATTACAGAAGACTTTTGTAATATTTTTCCATAAAGTAAAGTCGGAGAGACATTTCAAGCCAATCAGCTTTGAAAAATATAAATTATTTTATCTTTTATAACAATATTTTGTACTTGGGGTAAAATGGGTCATAGTTAGGAGGCCTTCTGTACAATGTTTTTAACTTATTTCCTTCAAATATACATTGAACTGTCAAACAAGTTTATTTTTTCTCCAAATTAAGTATTTTAATTGCTACATTTGAAGAATGTTCATATACTTCGGACGTTTACAATTTCATTAAAGTACAACTTAAAACAAATTTCTTCAGTTAAAAACGGCTTAGCCGATTGCCGTTTTTCTTATTTTCATGTATAGTAATTAATATATTTTTGACATCTTTTTGCAATTAGACCCATTTTACCCCATGTTGGGGTAAAATAGGTCATTACTTTTGATGCTAAGTTTAACCAACTTATAACTAAAAAATATTTGATAAAATGAGATGAAAATAGTTTTGATGAAATAAAACTTGGAATGTGAAAGTACCTAAAAAGTGATCCATTTTACCCCAACCCACCCTAAATAATTGTGAATATAAATCTCGTCTACATTTTCATTTGGCAACTTAAAAAACAGGAAACTCAATGAATCAAGCACTCAAATAGAAAATTAATTTTGGATTCCAACAACAGAAAACTGTAAAACGTTTAGGGGGGTTGGGGGGCTTCCACCCCCTAGCCCCCCTTGCGCTAATTATAACCAAACTGGTTTGTGGTGTAATCAGTAGCAGTAACGATTCAGAAAAAAGGGGACTCGGTGCTCTTTGATGTTACACAAACAAGCAAATCACACAAAAAATGGCATTAAAATAGCCAATATTAATACAAATAGCATATATAATCACTAATTTACCGATTTGATTACGAGTTTCAAGCTCGACTTTTTATCGATTTCCGCTCAGCGCACGACACCTAATTTCTTATAGATATTATAAACAGCAATCACAAAAGAAATCATCTCATGCTGAACGTGACCTAATTTTTCAAACTTAATATTTCAGTGTTTCTGGAACATACATTATAAACCGCTTTCGTAAATAACGCCAGGAGTACAGGAATAAATGTTTCGGTATTAAAGATTCATCTCTTGATTGTGCGTTTGGGAACCAATTGATTGAGTACAGAAAGCAATCCCTGTGGGGACTGATATTGGCTAAGAGAGGTGGCTCTCTCAGCTAACTACTTAGCTAAATAGTTCCTCACGTATGATTTTTCCCCTCATGTTATCTTTGTAGATGTAGAGCCACCTCTGCCATATTAATATCGGAGAAGTTAATCACAGATAGATTTGCTACTGTGTTTCTGTTATTGATCTAATTAATACAAGGAGTAAATTAATCCCAGTTGATGAAAAGTACGATTGTTTTTTTGGTTACCATGGTTGTGAGGATTTTTGTCACTTTGTTAAATTTCGATAGCGTGGTTACATTTTTTTGATAAAATTGAATTGCTTATAAATTATAAGTGTTATATTAAGTTTGTTTGATATTCGTATCTATCAGCGATAGATTTCTATGGAGAATGAGAATAAGATATGAAACAAGTTATGCCGGTGTTTTACTTATGTGTATGTAATTCTTAATAATACTTGAGTTTATTGTGAAGATTCGTAACAATCAAAATTATCAACAGATATTTAAAATCTTGGGAGTCAGATATTGTATATTCAAAGTTCCATAATTATGTGGATGCTGACAAATTCAACATTGAAATCGCTCTATTGCCTTTATACTATTAAAAGATTCAGAGTAAAAAGATAGAAAAAAATAAGTACGTTATATCGTGAAAAGATATTTATACATATACACTGCTGTGCAAAAATTAAGGACGGAACTGTTTTTTCAACATAACACCTAGTATAATTATTGTTCATCCATAAAAAATATACCATAAGATGTTCAATGGGTAAGAATACAGGGCCCGAGAACAAATTTTCCCTATAAATTTTTTAAGGGGGTAAATGGGCCCTCCATTGATCATAGAGTTCCATTTCACATTTGGAGCTGTGACAAAAACGTCAAGGTAAGAGGAATTTAACCGAGAAATTAAAGTTTTTTGCAATGAATATGATTATTCCTGAACTCATTGCATATTTTGAAACGTTTGTGCTGCCTTTAAATGGTTTTAAATGGTATTTTTTAGGTTTTATTGAGAGATATCGGTGTAATCATCATTTTTGGCAAGTTTTAGCTTCTGGGTAAAACGTAAAAACCATCAATATTAAATGCTTGAGATCCTGTTAAAGCATGGTTTAAGCAAGTTTAAGTCCGTTTTTTGCGTCCGCTAACTGCCGTTTTGAAAACGGCTATAGGAAACACGTTTGCGCACACAAAAAACGAACTTAAACAGGATCTCAAGCTTTTAATATTAATTGTTTTTACGTCAAACTTTGGACTTAGGGGTTTACAACTATGATCTCTCAGATTATAAAATCAAAAGAAAGGATTTCGAAATACAAAATTAGGTTTTGGTAGAATTTTCCCATTTTTTTGTGGTTTTTTAACTTTTTTCATAATAAAACAAATTTTAACCCATTACTGCCTGACGTCCCTTTTTAGGGACGTTTTTTAAAAATCCTCCTATTTCTTCAAAAATTGTTCCTTTGAATCAAAATTTGCACTGATGTATCTCTGATCTTCACAGAACATAAAGAACACAAGAAGAAAGCAGAATTTAAAAATTTTCCCCTTTTTTTTAAAGTTGGAAGATAGAATTTTTCAGAAAAGTCCTTTTTTAAAAATTTTAAAAGAAAAAGCTTAAAAATCCTAGTTGTTTTCTTAAAAAATGTTCAATGCCGATATATATTACTGTTTATACATTAAATCAGTTGGGGTGTTTTTTATTTTTCCAAAATATTTTATCTTGACCTTGTTTTGGACCCTCGAAAAGCGTCCCTAAAAAGGGACGTCAGGCACGAATGCCCCCGTGGTTTTCCCCGTAGTGAAATGCTAGTGTTTCCTTATTTTTTCATAAAAACGCGTTCGATTCTTATGAAATGAATTAAATAACTGATGTTTATAAAATTGCTTTAATTTTAGCTAATAAATTTATTATTTTTGTTTATTTTTTTTTGGAAAATACTGTTATTTCTGCTAAATTAATGGAATAAAAAGTCTTAAATTATAAGGAATTAATTAATTTGTATTAATTAAAAGAAATAAATTAATTATTTTACTATATTTATTACTTATGCAAATATATTCCGGTTATGTTTAATAATTATTAGTTATAATGACTTTTTGTCATTAAAATTGTCAAAAAGTCGCTTTTCTGATAAATTTTCGGCTTTTTTTCTAATTAGATGTCTCTAATCATCGTGTTCTATACTGCAGATCAATCTATATCATCTAGCTTGCTAATGCACATCCCACTAATGCTTGATTTTTAGGGGGAAATTTGTGTTCCGCACAATAAAATTAAATAAAATAGAAAAAGTATGGGCATTTGAAAGACTTAAACTTCACAAATTGAGATATTCTGATGGATTTGAGGTGTGTAAAAGTAATTATTACATAATATTAGGTAACATATAAACATAGAATGCCTTTTTCAATTAAAAATCTTAATTAATTTGCAATTAACATAAATTTGGGAGAAAAAACGTGTTTAAAAGCATAAAAAATGCTCAAATTACGTTAATTAAGGTTAATTTTACAGTTAATTGAATAAATAATTAATATTTTTTGTTCAGTATGGTTCGCAGTATGGTTCTGATCACTTTTGCTGCACTTAAAAAGGTAGAAGATGTTTTTGAGGCTTTAAAACCGTTTTCTACCATGCGTTTACTATAGGGAAAAAACACGGGGGCATTCGTGCCTGACACCCCTTTTTAGGGACGATTTATAATTTTGGTGTAGAAATTAAAATTTTAACCTGGAATTTTTTTCACTATTTTTCCAGTTGTTTTGGGGCTATTTACTATGTTTTTACCAAATATTTAAGAAAAATAAAAAGTTGGGAATTAATGGGTTAAAGTGAAGACCTTTGAGATAATTTTAAAGATCGTATTAAACCACAATTTTTGAGACCATGATTAAGTTTTTACCAATAGTAGTTCTTCTACAAATTGAATTTTCAATGATTTTTTTGGGGTGCCGCTCCATTTTTAACTCCCTGGGATTTGGTCTGGGACCCCCCTTTCTATACCGATTCTTGTTCGTTTTGATGAGTACAATAATCCCTGAAAGTTTGTTGCACCATTTCAGATACATCCTGTATATACATTGAACTCAAACAAGTTTATTTTTTTCTCCAAATGCCGTATTTTAATTGCTAAATTTGAACAATGTTCATTTACTTCGGAGTTTTACCATTTTATTAAAGCACAACTTAAAACAAATTTCATCAGATAAAAACGGCTTAACTTAACCTATTGCCTTTTTTCTTATTTTCATGTATATTTAGTAATAAATATATTTTTGACTTCTTTTTGCAATGAGACCCATTTTACCCCACGTTGGGGTAAAATAGGTCATTACTTTGATGCTAAGTTTAACCAACTTATAGCTAAAAAATATTTGATAAAATTGGATAAAAATGTTCTGAAGGATTGTAATTTCAAGATCCAATTGAAAGAAATCATTAAAAAAGTAATAGTTTTGATGAAATAAAACTTAGAATGTGAAAGTACCTAAAAATTGACCCATTTTACCCCAACCCACCCTATATATTTTTTGTATTGTGAGAATATTTTAGCCCTCAGTGTAGTGAAAATACTTAAAAGTATCAATTTAATTAATTAGCTCTATAGCGGATTAAATTTTCCAAAGATTGATTATTTTATTTATGTACATCCCTTAATTTCCAATTTAGTGACTGTAAAAAATATTTGCATAAAAAATTGCAGAAAATCATTATGCAGTAGATAAAGGGTTAATACAGATGTATTCTTACAATGTAGAATTACAAACCTTCCTCAAAACAAGCATTTCAGATAATAGAGTATCGTTAACTTTACCCTGGACTATTCCTATTTCAATCAACGACTAACCAAATACTCTTCCGAAAGTTAACCACCCATCCGATTCCCTTATCTCGATTTGTAACACCCACTGCGCGCGATAGCAAAATATGACCCCCAATAATCTATCTTGCGCACCACGATGACTCATCGATCTCCTAATCAGTGTTTCGAGTCATCTGAAACCAGTATCGAACAGCTTTCGGTGACTAATGTGCAGAGAGAGGGACATTAAAACCGCATTTATTAACCTTTATGCACACTCCCCTTCATAAGGGGGTACAGTTTCGAGCCGACTCTTTTTATTTCATAAAGTATTAAAAGTGCATTAAGAAATTAAATTCCTCGAGCTGCGAATATCGATTTGGAGCATCGATGTTTGGATAGAGTCGTGATTTCTTCTGAATAACTTAATTACTTTGGAGGGTTGTTTTTTGTGAGAATATTAACTGCTGTGAGACTACTTAAGAAGATTAAAAGATATTTAGGCTGGCTCATGTAATGGAAGATTCAATTTTTTTTACCTTGCTTGCTAAATTACACTTTAAAACTGACCTATTAATAATGAGAACGAAATACAGGGTGTCTCAAAAGGTCTAGTACAAACTTGGAGGGATGATAGTACTCATCAAGATGAACAAGAATTGGTGTAGAAAGGTGGGTCGCAAATAAGTTTTAAGGGGTGAAACACCGGGGTGAAAATCAGCAATAAAACTTGCATATTTGTGCAGAAACAGATACAATGAGGTATTTGCATGAGTGAGGAATTTGCTTGATTTTATACTTTTTCGATACATTATGGTCTAAAACTCCCAAATTTCTGATTTTTAAGTTCAAAAATATGTTTTAAATAATTTAAAATTAAATTTTATTTTTGCCAAAACGTCAGAAAAGCACGTTATCAGAAAACGGGCTTCTATTGGATGTAACGTCAGAGCGCATGAAAACCATTGTTTTCTGTTTTCACGTGATCAGAAAACGGGCTTCTATTGGATGTGACCTCACAGCGCATGATTTGTGATTCGAAAGTGTTTTCGAGCCCAAACAAAAAACGAAATTTCAAAAATTTATATCTCAGAAACTAGGCTACGGAAATACTTGATGTAAACGTCATTCTTCATGGTTTTTCATCTACTATTTTAATAAAATTTAATCTCAAAACGTGAGAATACCTCATTGTTCGATTCCGGCATTTATTACATTCAATCAATTGCAATACTTTATACAAGAGTATTATGAAAATGTTAATTTCATTAAAATACAGACCAATAAATGAAACAGGCATGCGTTATAGGTAGATAGACTGCAAAAGAAAATGTCACGACGAAAAAATTTTAATACTAGAGTCTAGTTGGTTGGTTGGTTGTTTTTATTTTTATGGCACAAAGAAAAAGAGTCTGACCATGGAACAATTTTAACTTTAATCTACCTATAACGCATGCCTGTTGCATTTATTGGTCTGTATTTTTAACGAAATTAACATTTTCATAATACTTTTATACAAGGTATTGGAATTGGTTGAATGAAATAAATGCCGGAATCGAACAATTGTATCTGTTTCTGCACAAATATGTAAGTTTTTTTGCTGATTTTCACCCCTTAAAGCTCATTTGCGACCCCCCTTTCTATACCAATTCCTGTTCGTCTTGATGAATACTATCATCCCTCCAAGTTTGTACTAGGCTTTTTGAGACACCCTGTATATTTGGAAGTATTTAACAATTTGCCTCTAAAATTATTTTGTTGGTTGTTATTAAAGGGTTGGTTAGTAGTTGTATTACTAGTTTTGATTTTTATTAAATGCCGCATTGCAAAGATCCTAAGATAAAAATCCTAAGATCCTTTTCCTAAAGATTTATGGGTTTCTTGCGCGAAAGCACGCATAATATCATTCAACCCTACCCCGAAATAACTCTAATTATTGTACCCCCCAGATCTAAATGACTTCTTTCATAGCTGAAAATGTAAACTAAATTTAAAATATCTTCATTTATTCACATTTCAATTTATTTTATTTTTTCGCAAAATGATCATTTAAAATCGGAGTCACCCGGAGCCCTCTTATTCTCAAAGACATTAATTTCAATTGTTTTTAAGCTTTTCTGGGGAGAATAATTTATTTTAACATGATAAATGATCTAAGCCAAGAATCGTGTTTCATTACTTCACTGTTATCTTTTTGGGGTTTGGAGTTATTTTTAGAAAATATTACTTTGCAGGATTTCCTTTTTACAGGATAAGAAGGGAATATTATTTGGAATCAAAGAGAAGGAATTCTTCATTTTTCATGTCTTATTTTCTTGTTTTCATACTTCAATATTATTTTTTAATAAAAATATCAACAGTCAATCAAAAGCTGGTAGATGATAATATGATAAAAGTATGTTCTAAAATTAAAAATATAATAGTTTGTCTCAGAATTTTATACACGTGCAGCATTTTCCAAATTTCATACAGTTATTAAACCAATGAGTATCATGTAGGTACTACTTATTTTCAATAGCTTAAAATATTTTGCTTAAGAAGTCTATTGATGAAACCATTGAGATCTTATACTGATTTAATCTTATTGATTACGGAAATAAATACGTTTTTTTCCTTAAAAAATTAATACCATTACACTACGGAGTTTTTTAATACTTTTTTGACCTAGTAGGTATAACTTGGTTTGATTTTAGTCACAGAGTAGAGAGCTTAACAGAGATACCAAACCGCCGTTTTACTCTTAAGATCCTTAATTTAATTCAGCACGCATATTATAATTCAATTCACTAGCAGCCAATCAGAGAACGCGAAATGTATTTGATTTGATTTTAACCATAGAGGAGATATAACAATGGAGTGAGCTTTCCCATTGAATCGCCTTCAAAAAAGAGTAACCATCATCGGCATGGGCTCCTGGCGACGATTGGCACGTTATCGCTTTATTGGCAATTTCAAGGCTATTAGAGGTTATAAAATTATCTGAAAAATTTCGTGATCCAGAAGTAGTAGTTTCGTAGTGATTATGCAGAAAAACTAAATATTTTTATTGGAGTTTTTTTCTAATTTACTAAATTTTAAAAGGGGAGGAATATTGAATAAAATGGGCCTTGACCTTACATTGGATGTTTTATTTTATTTTATGGTGTGTAATTAAGAATTTTCATGCTACATTTTAGTGGTTTACTTAGAATTCAAATGTTTACAATTTTTGAGCTAAGAACAAAGTATTTTACATCTCTAAAATCGTTCTTGCATTTTCAAAAATATAAACAAATTTTTCATATTTTTGCAATCAATATGGACTGGATAGTGGCTAAAAATTAAGCATAAACTGAGTGTGCACAGCCCACAGTGATAATTTTACTAAAAGACTTTTTTAAAGGAGGAGTTGGAATGAAGACGATATTCTCTTTGCTCTTTTCATTCTGTGTCTTTTTATTTGCTCCTCGGTAAAATTCTGCAGATTATTTTAGATAAAACTCAAAGAGCACTGTTCTTGATGAGTAGCAAAATTTCAGGGGGGAGGGGTTAAAGTTCACTATCTGAAGTTAAAGGGAGAAAAACAGGTTGCTTTATACTTAGCATCATGTCGAGGAAGATTTATGTCAACTAATTATGTCCTTTTTATTCTTTCAGTTTCTAAGTTTGAGGTTTGCTTTTTTTCAGTTAATACTACTCATTCTTGGAGGGTTTGCATTTTTAAGAGAGCGAATTGGTATTTCTTGATGTCCAGACAAAAATCTCGAAAGTGATTCCTTTCATGCAGTTTCATGACTTTCTTGCCATCCTAAAGGAATATTTCTTAAAAAATGAGAATAAATGACAGATTTGTCTAAAAAACGGCTACTAAATACCAAATTTAAGACGAAAGTTGCAAGTATTTTCACATTAAATATTCGGATAAGTTTTAAACATAAAATGAATGAAATTTTTTTATAAATGAACACATCCAATTTTAGTTAACTTAAGTTAAAAATTAATAAATGAGTGGTACAGCAAGCTTTTTTGAAGGAAAGTTTTAAAGCCAGAAAATGAAGAGATGATTGAACTATTCCATTTATCCTTAAAACTCTTGTCTTATTCATTCTCATACCTACTTATTTCTAGAAAACTTAAAATAAGCTTAGAAAATAACCATAAATTTTTACCATATGAATTGTAATTACAAATATATTTTAATATAGAGTAGATATTTCAGCTTTAGTTCATTTTTTAAATACTCTTTACAGAATAAAGAAGACAAAAAATTGATTTTTGGTATAAGAAAACACATTTAGTAGTCCTGTTAACACAATAATGGAAGCCAGTGTTAATTAATACAATTTATTAAATGGTGTAGAAATCACTATATTCTGTTTGGGAAATCAAACATTCAAAATGAAGTTAATACATAAAAATGTAATGGTCCCATTCATCCCCCAATCTCCCCTACTGTATTTGCTCATGTGCTACATTCTTGTGATGCTGAAATAATAATAATATAATTGAAACACAATTTTTATTGATATGTAACAGGAAATTTTAGTAAAAAAGTGCAATCAAATAAGAAGTTTACACTTTTACAATTTAAAATACTAATTTCAAGTTTTTAAAAGGTTAAGGTTCAATCGAAAATCAAAGAAAAGTAAAAAAAATCACAAGAACTTTGAATAAAAATTTAAACCATAAAAATTAATTAGAGCACCCAAATTATGGACACTTGAATACAGTTCGTTATTTTTAAGTAGAGCTAAAAACTTTTTGTTACACAATCCAAAATCATGTAAGACTAAGTTAGTACAAATCTGAATGGATGCAGGAGTAATTAAAATGCATGGTAATTTTACATTCTGTAATTTCCTTAAAGAAATTTTTATGGTAGTAAAAATGTGCAGTATTGGCAATGTTGCAAATGTTAGTCTTCAATAACAAAATATTATATATCTAACTTCAAATTTAAATTACTAAATTGATTAATTACCTTCTTATTTAATTACTTGAAAAAAATTGAAAGTTATTTACAAATGTATTAGATCGTACAGATTTTACATCTTTTTTAATACCACAGTTTAAGACTTACCAAAAGTGTAGCTCGTAAAAATTAAAAAGTATCTTCTACGAACTAAATCTTAAAACAAATACCAACTCTCTAATTACAAGGTTCTTAACAATAAAAAAAGTTAGCACAAAAATTTGCAATTTATATATAGTGTCTCCAAATCTAATAGTTATTAACATTTAGTTGATACCTTTTGACTTAAACATAGTATAGATTGTCACTATTTGATGGTCACTGTTCTTCGGAAGAATATTTTATATATAGATTACAAAATACAGTATAGCTTAACTTCAAATTAATTTAGTTGATTAATTGTTTAATTTCCATCTATCAGAATGGTTATTTTAACTATCTCAGCTTTAATAGAAAAAATTTTAGTTGACTTCTTCACTATTCGACAGTAATTCTTCAAATACACGCCATTAATGAAGCTCCTACATCATTTTATAAACACAGTTTGCCGTTTCCAATATTTCTTTCGTGGATGCACAAAGAACTGCATTATCATTTCATATGAAATAAAAAAGCAATTATTAGCATGTGATCACATAAAATGGAAACAATTACAAGAAAAATTTAACTGTATAATTTTATTACTGTTTAAATTGAAACATTGAAATGTTTATATTCGTATTCCATTAATTTTTATTTCAATGAATATTTCTAAATTTATTTGAAATACCTTTAAACAGAAAAAACCTTCTTGCGGAAAAAAATTATTATCTAGTGAAAAAGAAAACGAGAGAATAAGAATTCTTAAAATATGGGATTCCCTAATGCAGAAGAAAATGCGTAATTAAGCTTAATAAGAACAAGCAAAATACTTAAAAAATAATTAAATATGTTTATCCCGGTTTCAATCAAGAATTACAAGAATTAGTAAATTATAATCTAGGTAAAATATAATTGAATATTTTATGAATTAAAAGCACAAATCAAACAGTATCATATTTCTTATAACTGAAATAAACATGAAAAGTCTAATGAGAATCAAAGTAGTAAACAATAACTAACAAAGATATATATAAAAAGTTGAGTAATATAACTTTCAATGAATTAAAAAAAATATTGAATATTTACCTTTTTAATTCCAATCTTGAACTGACTTTGCAAGTATATCCAGAATTCTTGATCTGAAACTGTTATCAACTAAAAATAAAACAAAAGCTCGCCGTCGATTTGAGTAACATGTGAAAAAATGGCGGCGGCGGCATATTTCGAGCTCAAGTGGCTTGGCGAGCGGTTGGGCGGCGGCGGTGTGACGTATTGGCGGCGGATGTGACGTTTTGGCGGCGGAAGTGACGTTTTCCCATTGCCTTAATGTTAAACGATGTTTGCCACTGTTAAGGTTTGCCATTGCTCACTCCACTGTTATATCTCCTCTATGATTTTAACACTGATTATAGGTGATTTGGATTTGAGTGACAGCTTCAGTGGGCGAATGACAGAATTAGCAGGAATAGCGTGGGGGCGGGTCTTAAGGCCGGAAGTTTTTCAATGGGAAAAGCCCTGTTAAAAAAGTTGCCATTAGCGTCTATGGAGATGAACACTCTGTTAAGCTCTATACTCTGTGATTTTAGTATTGGAGATAAAGAATCCTGGGAGACTTTAAGGCACAATCTACTAGGTTTGCTGACTACCAGGCCATGTCAAATTTTCAAGATTCTGACTGAGCTGAACATGGACGGACTTGGTGAACCCCCGTTATACAGGGTGCTTCATAATTAGACCGAAAAACTTTGAGGGTGATAGTTGACATCTTGAGAATGAAGACCTGCCGTTAAACATGGATCCGCCATGTTTAAGGGGTGAAAATCCCTAAAAAAAGGTTACGAGCAGATATCGAGGTTTAAGAGCATTTTTTATCTTAAAGAAAGGACTTTTTATGCAAATTATGATGTTTTTGGCCTGCTGAATTTTCTTGAGCCTCAACCAGCTGAAAACCAGGGAAAGTATCTGCTACTTTTATTTCTATGCTGGAACTAATCAATAATAAATTGTAGTATTAGTTGACTTGAAGTGTAGGTGTTATTTGAAAATAGTGACAATGCAATCACATACTCAATGGGTACGATAGAGAAGTAAATCTCACTAGAAAACTTAGTTTCACACGCGTTTCATCATACATACAAAAACAAACGTATTATTTACTTTTTAAAAGCTCAAATTTAAACTTAAAAGTATCCAACCAATTAGAAATCTTTTTATATGGAATATAAGGCGAAACACAAGTCTCTGGATTCAATTTATTTCGACCCCGCTTTCCCCGGATTCGGAAAATCATGCGACACCCTTCTCAAAACAGATGATGGCACAGAATTCAAAGTATACAGTCAATTGTTATCACGAAACAGCGAGTTTTTCAAAAACCTTTTCTCAATCAATGAAGGAAATGGGCAAATCACAGTAATACACGGGATAGGACCCGATATATTCGAGGTGATACTGATTTATTTGTACACAGGACGCATATGCTTAAATGCCAAGAATGTGATGCATTTGCTTGTTGCTTCCGACTTTCTTATAATACACCCTTTAGTACAGCTATGCAGGAAGTTTGCATTGAAAAACCGAAGCATTGAAAACATTGTGAGCCTGTTTCTGACGGCTAAGCGCATCAAAGGACTGGATATGGAGGAGCAATGCCTTAGATATTTCTTGCTCTCTTTTGAAAAAGCGATAGAGCATTCTCCGCAAGAGGCATGCGATTTGCCCTTCGAGTCCCTGAGATGTCTCCTGAGTAGCAGGTCCATCAACACATCCGGAGAAGGCGCCATATGGTCATTCATGGAAAGATGGGTGCAAAAAGACCCTCCCAACCGAATGCAGTTTGTCCCAGAACTTTTGAGGTGCCTGAGTTTAAGCCAAATCGACGACGAGTTGGCTTCCAGTTTAATATCCTCTCCCGTCATCCGAAACAACAAGCTGTACGAGGACTTGGGGGATCCCGATGACACCCTGGACTACTTGTGCAGCAAGTGCAAGGCGGAAACAGTCGTGATCTATCGCAACGAAGTTCCATATTTCGTCACGGGGGTCCGGCAGCCTCGGTGTGTGTATTTCGTGACGAAGGGGGCCTTGCGGGGCAATCGGGTGGAGATGTACTTCTCCTACGACGGAAAACTCGACGTGTGGAGGAAGTCCGGCACTTTGAGCTGCAAACCCTACAGAGCGTTTCGGGTCGCCAGTCGATTGTACGTCTTCAGGTCGGAAAAAAAGAAGAGCGATCTGGCCGCCTTCGCTTACGACCTTTTGACGAACAAAAGCAAAGCGATCGCTTCGCCCACCAAGCAGTTCCCCCACCCCTTACCCGTATTCTGCTTCGTGGTCGAAGCCTCAGGAAGCCTCTACGCTCTGATGGATCTGGGATCGCGATTCGGAGTGATCGTTCAACGGTACGTCGACGAAACCGACGAGTGGATCCACGTACCCCCCATGCAGCAGCTGGAAATGATCGACGTGGTGAGCTTGAACGGGCTCATTTACGTCATGTGCTTCAACGGGGCGAACGAGAACGTCGTGCAGATGTACGACCCCTCCTCGGGGGTGTGGAGGAGGGTGTCGCCCCCTGCCCTCGAACGCTACCTGTACGAATCGGTCGTTTACGAAGGGAAGATCTTCCTAATCGGGGGCTACTACAACGAAGAAGTGGACGATCTCTCGCGAGACGTCGAAGTGTACGACCCTGCCGAAGACGAGTGGCGTTTCTATCCGGAGCTGCCGATCAACTACCACTGTTCGAGCACGAAGGGGGCCGTATTGAAAGGGCGGCTGTACGTCTACAGAAACTGGCCTCCGTACGAGGCCGTGTACTGGGACGGGACAGGAGAGTGGAAGTTCCTCGATGACAAATCCCCCCTGCAAGAGTTGTCCCTCTATTCCTTTTTCAGAATCGAAGAAGGAGATCTAGTCGGAGAAATCGCGAAGAAGAACAGAGAAACCCGAATATCTGATTGGCTAGATACTGGTCTAGGAGATGAAATATTATTGAAATCCCCCACCTAAATATAATCCAAAATTGTACATTTTGCACTTATCTAATAATATAATTTTTTTGTGTAATTGTAGGTATTTCATTAATATTTATTAAGCTTCATTCCAAGTTAAGAGATGAGTTGACTGTTCGTTTTGGTTTCGTTTTTTAAGCTAAATTCGACTCCCCTAAATACCACTGTGGAACAACTATAGAAAGAGTCGGTTCTTGCGTATTATCCGGTCGACCGTGCTATTGAATTCGAAAACGTTATCGAGGGTTATTGACTGTTGTATTTAACTGCTGATTTAACTGCTGCTGAACGGTCGACGGTATAATACGTTAATACGTAAGCAGGGTGGGTTGGGGTAAAATGGGTCAATTTTGGGTACTTTCAAATTCTAAGTTTTATTTCATCAAAACTATTACTTTTTAATGATTCCTTTCGATTGGATCTTGACATTACAATCCTTAAAAACATTTTCATCTAAATTTATCAAATATTTTTAGTTATAAATTGGTTAAACTTAGCATCAAAATAAATGACCTATTTTACCCCAACGTGGGGAAAAATGGGTCTCATTGTAAAAAGATGTCAAAAATATATTTATTACTAAATATACATGAAAAAAAGAAAAAGGCAATCGGATAAACCATTTTTATATGAAGAAATTTGTTTTAATTTGTACTTTAATGAAATTGTAAGCGTCCGAAGTTAATGAACATTGTTTAAATGTAGCAATTAAAATACTTAATTTGGAGAAAAAAAAATAAACTTTTTTGACAGTTCAGTGTATATTTGAAGGAAATAAGTTAAAAACATTGTTTTTACTTAATACAGAAGGCCTCCTAACTATGACCCATTTCACCCCAAGTACAAAATATTGTTATAAAAGATAAAATATTTTATATTTTTCTAAGCTGATTGGCTTGAAATGTCTCTCAGACTTTCTTTTATGGAAAAATATTACAAAAGGCTGCTGTAATTTATTACAATATATAGATATTTGGAAGTTTGTAAACCCTGTTTTTTCGACAACACCATTTACTGTTCAAGTTAAATATTTTTTCAGTTCCCAAATTTATAAATCTAAATTTTTGACAGTCGGAAAATGTTGCCAACAGATAAAGGATTATAATACAAAAAAATGGGTGACAATAATTCAACTTAAATTCGATTTATATCGGGTTAATTAAAACTGACCCATTTTACCCTATGACCAACTTTACCCCAACCCACCCTACCTATAATAAATATAATCCTAAACTAACAAGAATCAACAAAGGAAAAAACAGAACAATGCAACAGGTACTCACCGGTTGGCCTGGGGTGCGGCGGGTGCATCCTCCCCATGTTTCGAATGTTGGACGAAGGCATTGTCGTGAAGTCCCGGATGGAGTGTGACCCGTTGCTGCTATCCAGTTCGTCCAGCACTGAACTCATGTCGCCTGGTCATCGGCAGAGAAGATCATAGTGCATCGGCGTGCACGCTCTTCCACGACACAAGGGTTCCACAATCAAGATCAATCGAGCAGTTGGGAACTCTTCAACATCAAACAAAGGTTCACTAGATACCTGGCAACTTCTCTCTAGGGTTCTCAAAAACCAGATAATTAAACTCTTCCTTGAAATAGAAACTAGGGTTCACAAATGCTTCCCTAGGTACTCTTTTAAATTGACCAAGACTAAAAGTATAGGATTTCTTAATTGCTTCAGAAGGTACCTCGGGATACTAGATAACTTGTTCACTCCAAAGAAAAAACCTACGGTTCACGATCACTTTACGAGATACCCCAACTCGTTCACGAAAATGAAACTTACAACTTCTGCATGAGAGGATAGAAGATACTTTTACAATTTCACTTCTTCGCGTAACCCTCGGATATTTTGTGACTCGTTCACGAAAGATATCCTAAAAGATGGTTTGAAACTTTCACCGGGTTAATGCACGATTTCTTTTCAAACTTATCAAACGCCAATCTACTTTGCAATCTGTTTACCTGTCGATTAAGATTTATCTAACAAGGTAATTTGCAAATTTTTTTGAACAAGAAAATAGATACTTCATACCTTCTCTACTTGAATAAGCAACTCTAAGCTTATAACCATCATCCCTTTCACACAAGGTTATTTACTTAAATAAAATGTAAAAACTCTAAATGTTCCATGAACAAATGATTTCGCAAGTCTGTCACTTAAAACGGCTTGTTTTGCAACTTTTGCTGGTTGGACGATCCCTTTTATCCAAGATCGATTTTCCAATGTACAGATCTAAGTTACAATCCAAGTTCAGGCTATTGATTACCAATCTATTTAATACGAAACTGGAATTTTGCTTTCACCGTTTGATTAATATGGTTGTGAAAGTAGTTTCTCTTCCAGACAAAGAATTTTCGAGGTACAATCACAAAATTTGTAGGAGCATTTGATTATCTCCAACAAACATGTTTCCGATTTTCAAAAATCCATTTATTTTAGTTCCTTCACAAAGTAATTCAATCATAATCATTAATACTTCTGGTATTTAACTCATCCTCAATTGATATTTTAAAAACACATGTGTCTAAATCAATCATAAACTGATAACTCTATTGTTTCCTGTGAAGAAGTTTTAAAACTACCTATATTGAGTTCTCTTCATTGTAGTCATGCTTCAAAGATTATGGAGAATTTACAGGCCTGTTTGGAAAACTCCCATCATAATTCTAGTCACAAATAATCAGTTCTTTAATTGGTGATTGTATAGTTTCCAAAAAAAAGGAAACCAAGTAGGTAAACTTCATCCACGTCTAGTTCATTTCCAGTATTCAATTGAATTCTGTAAAAAAGAAAGATTTTAATAAACTTATGAAATTAATCATTTTACCATAATTATAAACTTTGAAATAACTGAGCAAAGTTTATGATTAATTTATTAGCATGAAACCAAGTATCTGAATTAAAATATAGTAAAACTCGAGTATTAGAGGAAAATAGCTTTAGCTAATCTTACATTTGAAATACGAGACTTAAAGTTAATTTGAAGAAGTAGAACACATTCCTTAGGTATTTAAAGGGTATCTCAGTTGTGAAGTTTTTTAGAATCTGATAAAAAACTAATTCATATTCATAAAAACCTTTTTTAAATCATGTCATGTTAATTCTATATAATATACAGGGTTTTTTAAATAAATATTTTAGAACTTCTAGGATGGGGGTAGGGCACACCTAGACCACTCAGAATCTTCTAGGAAGGGGGTTGGAAATGCACCCCTCACGAACTATGGTTTTTTTTGTAAGCGGGCATGGGAAGTGAGTATTTCACCAGTACCTCTGGTTAGAGGAATGTGTGAATATAGTCGACTAGACTAAAAGCTCTCCCTCCGCTCTCTTGCGTTGCCTTCCTATGCCGTGCTGATGAGTCCTAACAAGGACGAAACCGGTCCGTGGCTGGAGGCGACGCTTGAGAGCTGGAGTTCTCACCCTGTATATAATTCACATATTAATTTATAACATTATGCAGAATATATAACTATTCGTGTTATGGATTAACTTTAATACTTTAGGTATTAGATTCTTTTAGGTATTATTACGTTCTTTTCTAAAATATTGGTTCTATTTTAATAAGTTAAGTAAACACATCCAATAGCAATGACATAAAAACCTACTCGTAAATTCAATTAAATCAAAAGGTTAAACAGCAAAAACGACGATTGAAAAAATTAAAATATTTTTAAAAAAGAGCAATGAAATATTCGCCATAAGAAAAGGAGCTAATTTGCCTTGTAAAGATCAACCCCCAAAAAAATACAACGCCCTTAGGTCGAAACATCCACTGTAGAAGTGGAAAATTATATAGGAGGCGAGAAGGGTTTTTGTCAAGAACTTTCTTCTTCCTAAATTTCGTCTTGATGAATGATCGGGTCTTGAATTTAAGTACAGCTTACGTGCGAAAAGAAAACACGGAGGCGTATTGACAGAAAAATCAATGGCCGCCTCTTCATGCACTTGCTTACTTTTGAGGTGGAGTCCAAACCACATTCATAACTAAAAAGTTTCGATGCGATGAAAATAACATGTCATTAATAAGAACAGCCTTAGGATATTGAATGATTACGAAATGATGATCAGTTTTTCAATAATGCATTATTCGTTTTCCCTCTTGAATCAAAGAAATTCAGCACCCTTCTTTATGTGTAGGATGTAATAAGCTTTTTATTGCTATGAACAGTACGTTTTTTATTAATTTTCTATTGCTTTTCATGTAATAATGGAATTATTTTCAAATATAATGAATCTAATTTTCAGTAGATACAGGGTATTTACGTAAGCTTTAGAGAACCTTTTATGAAAATTTTTTACCTAATTAATCAACTACAACTTTATATCTCTTTTCTAAGAAAATCAGATATGCTCTTATTTAAGTATTTTAATGAAAGCGATAAATCCCATTTCTCTCCTCATGTGTAATTAATTGCTCCATATTATCCAAAATTAGTTTTGACAAGAGCTTAAAGAATTTTAATGATACAGATAGGCTAGTTTATCCAATACAGATTTACACGTTGCAAATTCCCCTCAGATTAAATCGTGTGTTACTGTTTATCATTAGTTTTGACCAAATACGTTTTCACCATAAAAAGCTAAATCCTTCCCATTTAAGACCAATCATGAAAAATGGAGTAATTAGCAGTTAATGAAGTTAGTTAATTTAGGTATACAGTTCTGAAGATTCGAGTAAAGGGTAAAAACCGGTCATCATGGGCCCATGTTAATCCTTATTTATGGACTTGATACTAATTATTCTACAATTTATTTATTTTGCAAGCAAAACTTTTAAATTTCTCGGGGAAAATACACACTTCAATTTATTAATTTGATTATTTCAATTGTAAAATTTGAGAGCTATTAAGAACGGGAGAACAATAAATTCAGAGTTCTTTAAAAAATAACACAAAGTAAACCAAAAGAATGCGGTATTCTCTTATTATAGCCCCTCACTCACTTTCCCTGCCCAGAAACAACATCAAAAGAAGCCTCTCGAAGTAGAAGGCGGACAAGATAAATAAGAGGTAAAAGCGAATTGCCTCTCCTTCTTGCTTTAATCAGACTTAACTCCTCAAAAGAAACTGAAGTGAAACAACTTTCTCAGCCAAAGATAGAACGACGACGGGGACCATCCTTTGAAGTCGGACTTTAAAAGGCACATTCCAGACATTGATTGCCCTAGTCCACTTGATGGTCAGTGGGAGTGCCTGGTATCTCCTGCGTAAAAGGCCGTTCTGGTTACCAACACACGTTAGTAGATGCTATAGTAATGAGATGGCCTCTTTTTCTACCATTATGGCGGATTTACACCACTGCTGCAAGACCGGTTTGCGGTAAAAGCGGCAAGAAACGGGAATTTGTTATTCCAATAAACCAATTGACGAGCGCCATCTTTTGTGAGTAGTGGGTACTAAAATTTGCCGCTTTTTGCATGACTTGCAGCTCCTGCAGCGGTGGTGTAAATCCCCCATTACACTCAAACCTGTTTTTGTGCTGTCCTTTTTTTCTGCGATTGTTTTGTACGGTGTATGAGAATTTCAATCAAATGGAAACATAAAACAAAAATCTAGCATTTATATGGCAACCGAGACTTATACAAGGGTCTAGTTCTAGTGGAACAACAGTCCTCTCCGACTACATGGTTACTGAAAAAAAATATACGGTAAGTATAGAAACGGTTTCTCAATTGGGCTGTAGGGTGGGGATTGCGTCACGGTCCGAATGGAAATAGTTTTTCAATGGGATACTTTCATCTGACGTCAGGGGTCACATGATGTAGGGTAAACACCATTGCATAGACTTATCAGAACGTTTGCAGAGCGGACCGGATATCCCAAATTAGCAAATACGTCCTATCGACAAACCAATCAACGCTCTCTGATAATAAATCTCCTACGACAGTTGTCGTCTTCTTCTCCGGGTGAAAGTTTCAGCTATTATGCTAAGTAATTTTCGCTACGGTCCTACATGAGACTTTTTTATGCGGCCCCTATTCACCGCATAAAAAGGGGGTTTTGGTTGTGTTGGGAAAACTACTATTTTTATAGCTACTAGCGAAGTTTTGTGCGAATTGTTTTATGCTATTTCTACTATACGGTCTTTATTCACCGCACAAAAACAGGTTTGAGAGTATTACAAAAGAAAGGACTGCTTCTCTTCATCGGGGTGGCCTCCTCTTTTATGTTGCCTGAAGAACTTGATTAAAATGATATATTCCGTAATGGGGATAGCTCATTACTGGGGATTGCAGTTATGGATCGCGAGACTCACATTATGTTACGAGACTAGAAAGTATTACGAAACTGTTGCGAGTTGTTGCTTAAAGTTAAAGCCGTGGTTATAGTTTTGTAAAGAGAGCTGAGTCTGCTACCATGATAATTTAAATGGAGAAGAATGTTTATGAGGATGGATTTTTCTTTGGGAATACTTGCACGAAACTTTGAATGATTGTTAAAATTTTGATTATAAGCCTCACCAGTCTACATTTTTAAAAGACTGTCTAATTTTGAATTTTCTAAGCCAGAACGAAGGAAGATATAATATTAAAATTCCTAGTCTTTGTATACTGTCATTTCTTTAACATCAATGGAAATCATGGTTATGTACGAGTCAAACCACTTGATACTCCGTCCAGGAATACCTCGAGTACTTCTGATTTATCTCTCTATTCTAAAAAAAGTTTTTGGTGAACGGTTTCCAGAGAAAGGCTTTTTAATTACTGATCCGTATAACACATATTTGGTATCAAACTGTCCGGAATCTTTTGAGGATGTGCAATAAGCCTTTAGAATTTCTAAAAAAATCTCAATTTTAAAATATTTTCATTTTTTTAGATTACGGATAAGGTTGCAGTTATAAAGCAAGAAACTATGAATTTTAAAACAATTGAAAACATATTTCACTGGTTTTTAATATTCAAATAAATTAAATAATCATCTTTCTATTTATAACACGAATTTAAAAAATATATTTTGGGTTATTTTTAACAATATTTATTTTTCTGTTGCTTAAACGGTTTTAATTATATTTAAAACTTTGTATAAATAATTTATCTTTTATTTTTTAAATAAAAAATTAATATTTTTATATTTATGTTTGTCGTTGTGGCAGCCTAATCATTACCATATTTACAACAAAATGTAAACTCACTTTCGGAAATTTTGAACTTTTGCATTTATATTTTACAATTATTATTATTTTATATCCTTTTGCAAGTATGTTTTTTAAGGTAGTAAAATGTGACACCTTATTTCATAATGCCAAAACGCAAACAACTAGATAACACGGGGGACTGTTTTAGAAATTAAGATAAAAATCAAAAATGTTTGAAGTCTAAACATTCGTGTCATTGCTATGAAACTGACACAACTTCGACGTTTGTTTGTTCTCATGAAGATAAAATTCTAAATTTTCGTGATGTTTACGGTAATTACTACATTTTTCACAGCCAATCGATGAAAATAGTTACAAATTTTAAGAACGTTAAATTTATTCCTGAGATGTTTCAGTGCTTCTTAATGGATCTGTGAAAAAAACATTACCTTGGGGAAATGATAAAGGAATGTGACATTGCTCTGTTGTTAATTTTCTTGGAATTATAAAGCGACCCGCCAATTCATGTTACCATAAAGGAACTGTTGAAATTCCGCCACTGAATGTATATCCGCCATTTTCGAAAGAATACCCCGGTGATGTAGTACCACCCCTGTTTAAAGAATGTTTTATAAAGTGAGTAAGTGCAGTGAGCAGGGTTTTGTGAGGAATTGCGAAGCGGTTCAAAAGTGTCTGCGTCAGCAGTTAACGGGGGTTGGCGAGCGGTAGCTCCCTAGTTATACTATAACATTGCTCTCGAGTCAAAGGAGAATCGCATTTATGGTTCGCATAACTGAGAAGCACAAATGTTTACTACTCAGACAGTCAAAACGTCAATGACAGTTTCTGAATTTTTATTCCATAATTAAAAAATTAAATATTTTTTTGGAATTAATATTGCATGCTTAAAAAGGGCAAAGCCTAATTTAATTTGTTTCTTACCTCTAAATAAGAGATGGAAATTTTTCTCAATCCTTATTGATATGAATACTTAATACGCACTATTTACAAACTTGAAGTAATGGAGTATTGAACTTAAAATCAAACCTAATAAAATCTTCTACAGTCTCAATTTTCGGAAGATGCAATGGGAACGCTAATTAATTCTAGGAATTTAATTCAATCTGTCTTTGAAAACTGCATACTTCTGTGGATATTTATATCTTATTTTAATTCCTGCATTCAAAACAATTTCCTCGTGTCTTAAAACGAAATTAGTTTTCTAGATTTGATTAATGGGGCTCAATTGAGATTTGACTTCGGACATTTGCGATTTTGGTTAATTTGATTAATTTTGAGCGAGTCGAAAGTTTTCAAAATATCCGACGTTAAACGGATCAGGATGAGTAATTTTTGGCTCCTTTGTGTTCGTAATACAGTTTTTTATGTTTTCAAACTATTTCTCTATTAAAATAAATTTTAAAACATTTTTAGAGGCGGTATGCATTTGTTTTTTAGAACTCTAATAATTAACATATATTTTAAGCAGTTTTCAAATTTTCAGAACTGTTATTAAAAACCCCATGATTAAGTAATTGTTTTATATACAAGAAAGCTTCTTTTTTGCAGCATGAGTAAAAAAATCTCATTTTATTCAGATACGTAAAAAGTTATAACAATTTAAATTACTAACAAGTTTTACGCAAGCCAAAAAAATTTAATGTTAAAAAGTAATGGAGTTGACTGTGCATACTTTTTGGCAGACTCTTATTAAAGTTTTTAACATAATAAAATTAAATTCTACTTTAACAAATATTTTTATAGAGGTTTAAAAAATTGGAAGAGGAACACATGAGTTTTAAATGTTGGAGCAAATTTTGAATTATTTCTCGTAATTTTGCTTACCAGATGGTGTTTCCCATTGACCACAAAAAAAACCTTATTGCTCAACTGAAATAGTTTCTTTCATTTAAATATTACCGATTCAGATGTATAAAAGAAACAATCTTTATTAAATTATTTAAGCTTTCACAAAATCAGTACCTTAAGAGTAAAATATTCGTTAAGTACACAAACATTTTATTTGAATGTTACAGCAAAAGCAGAAAAGTAATAAATTACTTACTGTACATAAAATTATTTAAATTCAATTTTAAAATAAAATACAAATACATAGATTTGCTTCAAAACAGATGGTGCATACATCAAAAGTGCGAATACAAAATATAGATAGTTCTTTACATTAATTTCCTTTCTATGCACTTAAAAGAGTAATTGGTTTGAAGGTTTGTTCCTTAAATACAACTTAATACTGAGGTGTTTTATATTTTCTAATTGAGTAAGAAAATAAAAATAAGGGCAACCAAGGAAAATGTAAGTTAAAAAAATGGATATATTGTTTAAGCTTCGTCTCAAATCAAATTACTTTTAAGCCCAAACTAATTTTAAGTAAAAACCCTTTAACGAGTTCAATCCTATCTATTTACACAAAAGCAAAGCTTTTTTTTACAAAAATAAGAATAGATTTCATTTTGATAATTTGAAACATAAATTCTCAAGAAAAGTATTTTTTTGATAAGTGGAGCACATTTTTCACGCTAATAGCCCTTGTCGGCTGCAATCTTCAATTATCCGAGACGTGTTATTATCACTTTGGAGGTTGGAGAAAATCCATTAGGGTAAAACGCATTTTGACAGTCCAGCATTTCCTTTTGCGTTTAAAAAACTCAGTAAAATAATTGCGTTCAGAGGGTAAAAGTGAATCTGATTATTTCAGTTGAATAAACATGAGATGGAAGAAAAGAGGTCCAATAGCAATCCTTTGACATTTTGGAATGTGGTGAGGATTGGGGGTGATCTTGACCCAATTGGCAGGAGTCCCAAACCAGTATCTTAAGTTTTATGTGTACCCCTTTGTGAAGAGATCTCCCCCTCAAAGAATTCTGTCCACTGTTGTCAATCCTAGAACTGTTTACGAAAGCCAATTCTAAACCCGTTGGAACAGCTAGGGAACATCCATAAATTACTTGAGGTCGGAAAGGGGAGGGGGTCTAGAAAAATCTCCCCAAATCGTATCAGAGGGGAGGAGGGAGTCAAATAAAATATCACGTCAACTTTTAGTTTAGAAAATAAATGTATTTTCCCTTATTTTATTTGCAAAAGTTTAGGGAAAATTCGCAGATTAGTCAACAACGAATCATTAGCCAATCAGTCATGGAAATTATAAGTTGAGACCATATTTTGGATTTAAATATGGATTTGTATAAAAGCTTTTGCAAAGTGCATGTTAAGTGTGATGCTGATAAGACGTAAAAATGTGGCTAGAACATAATCGAAGAAATTTGATTGAAGTGAAAATCTCACATGAGATTTTGAGGGAGCAGGGGAGATCTAGCTAAATCACTGTAAATCTCACCAAGGGGGAGGGAGGGGTCCAGAATTTTGAAAAAAAAACACATCATGTAATTTAGGGACGTCCCCCTACGCGATATGCTGGAATTCTTTTCGGAAGGCTTTGATGAGGTGGATTTGTGCCAGTTTTGCTTTTTTTATTCCATTATATTTGCTTATTTTTCCTTAATAAAACCCTGCGTTGCTGTGGATTCTTTTTATTCCTATCTCATTGAAAATAATTCCTTTGTTCTCGTGTTTTGTCTCCAATACTTATTTATATTCCAAGATGGTCTAGTAAGTTAGTATTTAAGATATTTTGAATATCACAATGCGTGAAGATCAAAGAGTGAAATTAATTTTTGAATCAAATAATATTAAATACTTTTACTAAATCTATCAGCTCTTCCATTTAGTCTCTACGCATAACAACCATACGGTAACTTTCCAGCATAATTTCACGTTTTTTCTCGTTGCTAAGTAACGAATAAAACTCTTAAAAGAGTCTTAACGTGATTTTCACCGAGCGAACCATACCATGTGTTCAGGCGTTGAGCCAAAAGAGAAACTTCTTTGAAATATTCTCCTAACTTAAACGTCTTAAACTTGATTTACTCGGGATTTAGATGCAAAGTACCACATGGAGTCTTCCTTAGATATCCCAAGGGAAGATATGGTAAATAGAATGCATTTCCATAGTTTGAGAAAAAACTGTCACGTTTTGGATATACTTTTATAAAGAAAATGAGAAGCTGCTGCTTTATATATTAAATTAAATTATTTAGGTGTATCTTATTGGGATCTATATAGTATAAATTCAACAACATTTATAAACTATTAAAGTTCAGAATAAGCTTTAACATTACATTAATATAAAAAGTATAGATTAGTCATGAATTAACGCTTTTACTATACTTTGTTTTTTACTATTAAATACGTTTCAATGAAATTTTCTGTTCAAATATGTCAGTGTATATGCATAATAATGGGATTCTGGCCGCTCTTTATCACTTACAAACTCCTGGGACTGCTAATTAGTCATAAAAGATAAAAATAAAAGTAATAACCTTAGAAAATAATAATTCTACTGTGATTATTTTCTCTTTTTTTATAAAAAAAGAATAAAAAAATTCAAAACTTTATTACCTTAAAACTAATTCAAAATTTAAAACTATATTTACGTAATGCATATTTTTCTACATATGACCCCAATTTAAAGAGTAAGTGCTAGATGAAGCAAGCAATCGTGAATATTTGAAGAATAACATACAGTGTACAAAATTACACTGTTCAACAATGAAAAAATTTCCTTAATGAAAATAGTCATTTCTTATAGATTTTGGGTCGCTGAATACGAAAATCACCATTAAAATTCTCAATTGGATCAGGATTTTCGGGGAACAGCCCCTCCCCTTTTTACGTTTTTCGACGACTTCATAACTTTAAACTCGATTTTCAGGGTCAAAAAGCATTGCTTTAATCTTCAAATTGCCCCCCAGGGGACAAGAAAGGTTCAAATTAATAAAATATGATAAATTTATAACAAATGGATAGGTTTTAGGGGTAATTACCCCCCTAAAAATGCAAAAAATTTACTAAAAATTATAGAGGTTTTAATACGCTATTTTTTCCTCTTATTTTTTATGCAATTCCCGTTTGAAGGGTCCTAACCCTTCCCCTAGCACACAAATTTGATGGCAATATGCAGCAATGGTTTTTACTAAAAGCGGTTGAGGTGAGAGCGCCCCCAAAGAACCCACGGAAGGGTTCAATATCGCACTTAGAGTTAAACTGTGCTCTACAAAAAAAAATTTGAAGCCACTAACTGAATTTCAGCTGATTCATGTGTAAAATGATCTGCTGAATTCAAATATGACACCCATTTTCCTCCATCTCCCTCAGTTTTTAAGGGGATGCCCCCTAATTGTTATATACAGCCGTGCATCTATTAACATCTTGAAACATGGAACCCTCACTCCCTAAAACCGGTCAGTTTTCAAAGAACTGAAGAGTTTCTACTTAGGATAGAACCAAAATATAAGAAAAACGTCATTGGTAATCTTTTCAAAAACATCAATATTAATTCCTGAGCTCGCGAGCGCCTTCGCGATTCTGGAAGTCTTCCGAACTCTTCCGCGGGGGCTTCTGGGAGGCTAACACCTCAGCCTCTTTTAGTAAAAATTATTGCTGCATATTGTCATCAAATTTGGGTCCTTGGGGAAGGGTTAGGACCCTTCAAACGGGAATTGCGTAAAAAATAAGAGGAAAAATAGCGTATAGAAACCTCTATAATTTTAGCTAATTTTTTGTATTTTTAGGGGGGTAATTACCCCTTAAACCTATCCATTTGTTATAAATATATCATATTTTATTAATTTGAACATTTCTTGTTACCTGGGAGGCAATTTGAAGACTAAAACAATGCTTTTTGACCCTGAAAATCGAGTTTAAAGTTATAAAGTCGTCGAAAACGTAAAAAGGGGGAGGGGCTGTACCCCAAAAATCCTGAGTCAATTGAAAGTTTTAATGGTGATTTTCGAATTCAGCGACCCAAAATCTATAAGATAAAATCGATAAGAAATGACTATTTTCATGAAGGAAAAAATTTTGAAGGTCAAATTTGTTGAACAGTGTTATAGAGCTTACTGAAAAGATCTGTGAGTCGAACCTAATATAGTATGCCGCTGCAGAAAAAAACAGTTCCGATGCTGATAGTTTTCCCTAATGATGATTACGCCCCAGGAAAATAACTTTCAATTTAGATATTAAGCAACTCCAGAGCTAATAATCCCATAAATTTTTTTTGCTACAGAAATTCATCAAGCATTTTCCAGAAATATTCAAAATTACATAATTTTCAAATGAATATTTTTTGCGTAATGAAAGATTGAAGAACTGAAGTTGAAAATTTTCTGAAGCAGTGGCTATTCTACTAATTCTGAACTGAAACAAAAGAATGCTGTATTCTCTTAATTATTTTGACTAAATTTATAATTGACATTCAACTCTCAAGTCAACATCTTTCAATCCAATTAAAACAATTACCATCGCAAATCCTCTCAAGCGAAAATAACAACCGTTTATGCTTCAATATAATTGTAAAGAGAGAACCAAAAAAAAACAATTTTAAAAAACCCCACAATTCAACCTTTAAGATTCTTTCGAGTATGCTTCGATTCAACTCAAACCAAGCCCCCAAACAATAAAAACATTAACCGCATCCTTATTAAATCAAACCACCCTTTAGCAATTATAATCGCTTAATTTCGAAGCAAGATCTGAAAGCTAAAGTGAGCGAGTTCTTTGGTTTGACTCTTTCGAAGCGATTAAAATTAAATTCCACCGTTTGGGTTGCCGAGCACAGCCCCCCTCATTAAGCATAATTTGAAAATAATGAGAGAAGCCATTCTCCCCCACCCACCCTTCTGTGTGCGGAAAGGGACTGATTAACTAAGAATAGATTTCTCTGTCTTGATGCAAGGTTTCGGGTCAAAGGTTTTTTTTTGCTGTTGATGAAATTTAATTGTAAATGGTGATGAAAACTCCAGAAAGAAGATGGAATAGAAAAACAAATGCAGCATCTTAGATCCCATAAATAGAGAAGGGGTACTTATAAGAAAAACGAGGCTGGAAAACGTTTAGGTTGAGCGATTTCAAGATCTTGAATGCTAACTGTTGTTCTTTTGTAGAGAAATAACTTAATTCAGAAATAACTAGATTTTTTTCTCAAAATTTGATTATGTTTTGAAATTTTCGTCTTAACACTGGTTCTCTACCTTATTTAAATAAGAAATTTCAAGTCATTAAATGATTTTATATTCGCGACAAGCACCCAGCCCCGAAACGGGCTAAATTTTATGTGCATGTATCAAATACATATTTTTTACAATTTTTTGATGACAGTGGCTAATCTTGAATGTCTCGTAGATTGTCTATATATAGACAACAGTTAATAGCTTGATTATTTTAAAGCAAAAAGTGTTAAAAAATGACACCTCACACGATGAGAACCCTCTTTTGGAACAGGGGAGGGGAACACACCCTCAAAAGCCCTAATATTTTATTGCCTTAATTTTCGTAAATCATCTATACTTAAATTGGTAATTAATTACACAAATTTTTATTTTATTTATTTACTGCCAAACCGAAAGAAATTTCCTATTACATGGCAAGGAAAAAGAAAAAGTTACACACAAAGAGTTACCTATACAACTTACAAATACAAAATACACATAAAGAAAATAAATGCTAAAAATACAAATCAAAAATTAAAACACGTTGCCAAATCATTGCTTAACTTAATATAAGAATCAAAGAAAATATCACTATTGATTGACATATTATTTACTAATTTAAAAAATACATATATTGACTGATTTAAGATATAATTTTTAGTACAAAAAGGAATTTTAAAGACAATTTTATTTCTAGTCGAATATTGTGGAACATGGAAATTAAATTCTTTGAGTAATTCAGGGCAATCAATTTTATTATTTAGCAGTTTGTAGAAAAATTTAAAAATAGATATACATCGTCTTTGTTCAGGGGTTTACTTTAAGGTAATATATGAGCTGAATCATATGTCTTAAAATAAAGAAAACGAAAAAACATATTTTGAATTTTCTCAATGGAAAGAATATGAGACTTATTTGACGGTTACCAAACTACACAGAGTTATATTCAAGGACAGAACGAACCAAACTATTAAAAAGATTTATATACACCAACGTATCAGTAAAACCATGAGTTGAAAAAAAATGATGAATGAATAAATTTCATGAGGATACTATATTTTTTCTCTTTCAAACGCTTATTTTACCTACCATAGTCGTGCCGTAAAGCTTAATACTGGTGAACAATTATCTAGCATTTTATTTTTAAACATATGATCCCTTTGAGATACAATCCTGAAAATTTTTAGAGAGCATAAAGAAATGTGAATTTTGTGAAAATTTAAATTACATTGTTTTTTAGCAATTAAATTTTGAACTTTGAATTTGTAAAATTAAAAACTTTTAACTAAATTTTAAAATAACGCTATTGTATTTTAAATTATTTTAAAGATTGTTTAATTTTCTTTAAAATTAAAGCAGCCTGATAGTATGCCTTAATTTGTATCACCTTTAAAGAAAGTATGACTCCTAAATCCAAGAAAAAAACATGATCTTAAGAAATAACTTATTTTTAATAACAACCTGAACAGCTAACAATTTAGACAACAAATTTAGATTAAGAATTAATATTAAAATTTAACATAAGCTTGGATGCTTGAACATATGGTGGCTGGACAGTGGCCGGCGCACGCCCCGTGTATGCAGGAAAAATAAGATTAAGAGAGAATTTCTTTAAAATAGTACCAATGTTTTTTTTGCAGAGAAATGATTTTTTACTGAAATATGAGAAAATTACAAAAGATTGTTTAACCGAAATTTCAAAATTTAAGCAAATTTGTGTTACATAAATCAAAAAACTAAATGAGATAAAAATTTAAAAATACCCCCAAGTGGTTTTTCAACATGTTCTTTTACGGTATCAAGTTTGAAAAGAAACAAAATTGATGAGGTTCACTTGACGTGGAACGATCCGTAATTATGAACAGAATAAAAGTAGGAGAGATATAAGGAAATCAAATCCGAGGACAAAATATCAAAAAAAAATCTAAGCAAGAAGAAAACAAAAAAATTATATACAACACCCATATTAATATGAGGTTTTATTACAGAGGATGTGGTAATTTTCTGCCTTTTCTTCATTGTGTGAAAGGAAAACAGTACCTAGTAATTTTTCTTGTAAATAAAAAATAGTGATGGCTATGATTTCCCAACATTCTACACACGTCAGGAGTATCAGATGGTTCCAAAATTTATAATTTGAAAGGGAAAAAAGACATGGATAAGGAGAAAATTATACAGTAGGATCTAAAAAAAAAATAATTTGTATTAAGGATATATGCTCCAAACAAAACCCTCGAGATTCTTTTATTTTGTTCTTTAACTAGTTTTTTTACCAACTCAAATCCGATTTTATTGGATCGCTAATGTTTTGAGTCGTTTCTGATGGTCCACAAAAGAAAATAAGGGAAGTATTTTTATAGAGACGATCGTTACGAGTGATATTAGCTTTAACTCTTTCTAAATGCAATCTACGGTTCTTACAGATAAGCCAATATAATAGTTTTCTCAAGAAAAATCTTATTGGGAGTAGTACATATAAGTATATTTTCTTGGAGATTCTGTTAAAATATTTACCAAAATAAAGTAATATGTGTAAATGTATTATATTAAATGTAAATTAAATGATAATTAATTATAATAACAATAACAATAATTGTTATTGTTATTATTGTTGTTGTTATTATTATTATTATTATTATTATTATTATTATTATTATTATTATTATTATTATTATTATTATTATTATTATTATTATTATTATTATTATTATTATTATTATTATTATTATTATTATTATTATTATTATTATTATTATTATTATTATTATTATTATTATTAACATCTTGTATTGAATAATGATAAAAAAATTTAATACTCATTTAAAATACAAAGGATATTATGCAGTCTGTATTCTAATATAAAATCCATTTAATATTTTTGAAAATAAAAATTACAAGAATATTCAATGCAAAAAAACATAATTAAAAAATTAATTTCCTTATCTCGCGCCTTCAACGTTTTGATAAAGATGTTCGCTTTATATAACCCTCTTTCTACCGAGAATGAAATAAATCGGCACTGCAACAAAACTTCATTCCAAAAAGAAAACTTGGAATATCTTCTGCTGAGAAATATCCATTTTTCATTCTCAGGACAAGATTTTTTGCCGAAAGCTAACTAATCCTCATCTCTAGGCAGAGAAAATTCTTCAACTCAAATTTTCTTTTTGTGTAGAATATACTTGATGTATATTTTTTATGTTGCCGTAGGCATTTCGGAAAAAAATTATCTTAATAAAACTTCTCACTAGATATTTTCGAAATGATTTCAGCCGAGTTTAATATGATAACTCAACGTAAAGTTTGTAATTTTGATACTGAAAATCCCTTTTATGACTTGTTATGTTAAAGTGCGTGATTGGAATAAAATTGTGGACTCTAATTGAATCGTAGTTTTAAAAAGGAAATAACCAAGTTTTGAGAAAATTGAAAAAACTAAAGAAGTAATGGAATTTTCACTGAATAACCAAATTTTTACTGGAAATTTAGGACCCTATTTAAAAAGTAGAGCAATCATCAAAACAAATATAAGTACATCTAAATATATTTTACAGTTGAAAAAAGCTGATAGACTTATTCCCTTTTTCAACCTTATAAAATTTCAATTAATGAAAAACCTTAAAAACTACTTAAAATTGACATTTATATTATATTTCTGTAAATATAATTTAAACTAGGGAGTAGTGTGATAAACTGAATACCACTATGGTGCATTTATTGAACGAGCAAAATTGGATCTAAATACTAAAGCATGTCCCTCACAACATTTATGCATTTAGAGGAAAAAAGAAAATTAAGGAAGATGAATTGAATAAAACATAAAATGTCAAATATTAATAAACAAGAACTTATATGAACTGAAGTGTACTCAGCTTAAAACCTAAAACCACAGTAGTCTTTAGCAACTACCAAAAGGCATTCGAACCTGCAAATCCCGCTTTCTTTTAAGTATTAAAACGACATACTCTGGCGATCAACTTAAATAATATGCCTGTTAAGAAAAATTCAATTAAAAATCACTTGATTTAAATGGATGAATTAGCAATGCACGTGACATTTAATGGAATAACTTTGGCTTAAAAGTTATTTTAAATCAGTCAACTGAATTCAATGTAAACAGGTTTCTTTCTTAAAGTTAGCTTTATTGTACCCTTATATCTAAGAATATGTAATTTTTTTTCAATTACTTATTCACCGATTTATCCAAAGTTAAAATCTAATCTCCACTCTTTCAATCAATCCGATGGTTTTGAAAGTGATTCCAACAATTTCAAAAACTAGTTTTATTTACTAAGACTGTATCTAGAAGAAAATAAGGTAAATACATTTCTAAATAAACCCCCATTTTTCTCCTTTTAATATTTATTTATAACTAGCGCTGACGCGCTAGAACCGGGTTTCGCCCGGGTTTCAGTTTTTTAATAAATATCACCTGGTGGGTTACAGATGGGCTTCGCCAGTCCATTTTTAAAGAAAATTATTCTGGTGTGTTACACATGGGCTTCGCCAGTCCATTTTAGAAAAAATTATTTGGTGTGTTACAGATGGGCTTCGCCAGTCCAAATGGGGAAATAGTTAAATAAAGGAGCCATTTTTATGTTTAAGCTACAACAATGGATTTTAAACTACAACAATCGATTTCAATCTACAACAATCGATAATATGCCTACAACAATTAAAGTTACTACTTCTCTTATTGTATTTTACAACAATGTGGTTTTGTCCTGAAGTTAGGTATGAAATATGGGTTTTTAAGCATAAAATTGACCAAAAAAATTATTAAGATGCTTCGATTTTAAATTATTTTTATTCAGAAACCTTCCCTGGAGCAAGTAGATCAACGTGGTATAGTTTATTAGTTAATGTAGGTTCGAAAAGTTTAAAACTATAAAGGACATACATACATACAGACATACAAACATTGATTTATATAGATTTCTAATTTCCAACGCAATCAAATAAAAAAACCAAAAGCAAATATAGGCAATAAAAAAGCTATCTAAGCAACTGAACCTAATCTGTTTAAGTTTAACTGAAATGCACAATGTTTTTAAAATTTTCTTTCTCTAATCTTTCACCAAATGTTCTTTTCGAAAGAATCTGACACTGTTCCAATGAGATATTCCATTCCATACCATTCTGAAGCCAATGAATGAACACGATACCAGAATGTTTACTGAATTTTTCTTCTCCTTCCTGCTGGACGTGACCAGAAACCTTACGTGACTTCGATGATGTAATTGAACTCCATACAACTTGCTTTTCATATTTCAAACGCTTTAGGAATGAATGAATGAATCACACGCGACATTGGCTCCCGTTCTGACTTTTTGATGGCGAGATTCACTGGGGGAATGTTGTTTAGCTTCTCTGGTCCACTGAATATTGGTAAATACCATCGATGAATACTGAAATTAACTGAAACCGTCATCAACTCTTTTTAACTATGTGTAGGAGAATATTTTTTACGTCGCGCTTTTAATTTTATGTAGTGATGGGCAGGTATCGATACCAAATACTTAAGTATTCGATAGCTAAAAGTATCGATACTTTATTGATAAATTCTTTATACCTGCAATTGATTTAATGCAGCCTGTCCTCATTTTGCAGCTCAAAACCTCTTTTCCGCATTGAGTCGTGTATGTTCACCCAAAGTATCGACTCTTGAGATGTATCGCCAGAGATATCGCTCATATGGTATCGATGCTTTTTTCGATACGAATATTTTTGGTATCGAAAAAACCTTCGACCATCTGCTTTTGCAACGGGGTCTCAGATCGGCGGTTGGTGGTTAGGTTTTTTAATTTTTACTAGCCTTAGGGTTTTTTCTGTATTTTTAAATTCCCCTTAATTAATTTTTAGGTTATTTTACAGATTGTTCTAGCACAAGGGTGGTTCCTGGTTCATGTGTGTATCCTTTGAAAATTGTGCGTACTTTCAGTTTGCCAAGTAAAATGATTTACTTTTTTAAACCATATTTGTACATAACTTTAAAAGTGTGTTAAAAAGTATTCGATACCTGAGAAAAAAGTATCGATTCTGCCCAACACTAATTTTATATGTGACATCAGTCGATCGGATGAAAGAAATTTTTTCACCCGTGTTTCTTTTTCAAATTCACTCATTCTAATGCTTCGAATAAAAATATAAAAATTGTTAACACGTTTATGTGGAATTGATTCTTTCCTCAAATCTTGCAGAACCTATCAAAACTCTATTTCTAATAAGGAGACTAGAGCTGTGGATTTATCCTAGCCTAACGGATGATGTTAGGTTAGAAGAGGAGAATAAATAGACAGACTGGTGAAACGTATAATCTTATCAAACAAAGTTTACTTTAGTCTAGTTTAAAACTTTGAAGTTTGTGCGAAAGTAAACATTAGTTTCAACTAAAATATTTTAATTCGAATACAAACTTATACTTCGACATGCAATTTAAAATCTCTACAAACTGCAGTATCATCGAAATAACTAGTCTTCTATTAATTTTTTTATGAATTTATTAACTCTCTGAAATATAGTTATCAAAATTCAGAAGTCATAAAATTCTATGATGTCGCTTATTTTTTTGGACTTCTTTAATTGATATCCAATACACTTTTATTGGATATTCAGAAAGTTGGAACCCTTCATTTAGAGAGATAACTTCTGTTTATAAAAGGTCGATATTTTCAAATGTCAAATGACTGAAAACTCTCCGATTCTTTTAAAAGACACTATTTCAAGTGGAATGAATAGAATTCCGAAAAATCGCCCTCAATAAAATGTCCTTAGAAGGTTTTTGATAAAAAAAATTACTCCAATTATTGGAGAGAATCAAATTTCTTCCGCGAAAAGCAAATTAAAAGGCACAGACTTGAAAGGATTTTGAAAGTATGATTTGGACTATGCATTTGAGATTTATAATTATCATGTGGCGGAGTTTAAAAGCTGGAAAAATTACAAATTTAAATACATTTATAATAATATGCTGCCTTAAAAATCTCAATTGAGAACAACAATAACATCTTTTTCTAGAACATTAATATTTAATTAGGGCTAACTTAAAATGATCTGAAACGTAAATAAATATTAAAACTAATTAAAATAGTAGCTTTAAAATACCTCTCAAGAAAGTTTCTTTAGCAAAAATATATTTTTTGAGAATGTTGGTTTAAAGTTCTTAAATTATTAAACAATATAGTTCTTTATAAAAAAAGTTGGTCTATCTTCCTTTCAATGGAACAGTTTTATGTTTTTTAAAGAAAGAATCACATACATATTTTCATAATAATTAATGAAAAAAAACCTTTTTAAAGAACAACGTTTTTAAAATGCACTAAAAAGTATAAAATAATTTTTTGCAACTCCTTGTAAAACGAAAAACGTGGGGAGCATGCAATAATATTTACACTTCTCTTGTCCCTCTATTTACCATTATATTCACAGTTAAAAATTATTTAAATGAATGATGAAATTAAGTTGGATTAATTACCTAAATGCATGATCCCCACGTTTTTCGTTTTACAAGGAGTTGCAAAAAATTATTTTATACTTTTTAGTGCATTTTAAAAACGTTGTTCTTTAAAAAGGTTTTTTTCATTAATTATTTTCTGGTTTTTAGTTTTGTTGTGTAAAGTTTAGAATTCGCGACCTGAACCCCTGAACGCCTTCCAATAATTTGATTCCTTTCTCTTTTTAATAAAACTAAAAAGTGTTTTTTTCTGAACTTTAACACATGGCTTTACTCTGTTTTGTTAAAATCATTGCACAGTTTTTGCCTCTAGCTATTATTCAGATGACGTTGGAAATTTTTGAACCACTAGTAATATAAAAAAGTGTTTTAAAAAATATATTGGTGACAAACTTTTCAGTAACTAATTAATAAAGTCAGTCCCTTAGATGTATTACAAATACAAAACTTGCATGAAGTACTGCTCTGTGTATTACTTTTATTCTTACAAATTTTCATTTTACTAATATTTTATACAACACTTCTAAAGCCATCTTGATAACGAGAGGAGGCAAACTGCACAACAATGATTTTTTAACAATAAGGGCCTATAGTTGAACTTCTAAACTTTAAGTCCCCCTGGGGGTTCAGGGACAGCAAATTGAACCGAACTAACGAGATAATATCGTATTGTCATCCAGATCTGAACTATGTTTAAAATTTCAAGTCTCTAGCTCATGGGGAAGTATGTTTAAAATTGATTACTAAATTCCTCCCGAACAGACAGATAGACGGACGGACGGACGGACAGACAAGATTGAAAGCGACCTAATAAAAACGTTGTAAAATACTCCTGAATGTGAACAAAGTAATGCATATTAGACATATGGATATAATACGAGCACAAAGTAAAAAACTATTTAAAATTTAAACTTAGTATTTGCTGATCCAAACAGAAAGGTTACCTTGTATGCTGGATATTGCTAATGAAGTTAGCCAATGGTTGCATATGTTAAAATATTTTAAATTTTAACTTTTCAAGTTTTAAAGTTTTATGAAGGCATAATTATAAATCAATCAATCAATCTTTATTTGAAAAGAAAAAGAAAATATAAATGAATACAAAACAATAGGTGATACGCCAAGGGGAATTAAAGAATTTTCCAGTCCAGGAATAATAAAGAAATATTACATTAATTCTGTAACGAAAGTAACAGTAAAAAACGAAAGAGAAATATGAAAAAAAACTACAAAAAAATCACACATAAAAAAAGACTGGCATAAAGCTGGGTAACATTAAACATAAAAATATGCTTCAAAAAGGAGGGAGAAACACCGATTCAGGTCGTCGATATTAATTAAAAATTGAAAAATATTTCTTTTGAAGACAGAAATTATTTTGATTCAATAATGAAAAAAATTTTAATAATGTAGCCACAAATTTTTAATTATATTAGTATGCCTTGTCATTACACAAGAAAATTTTTTCGATGATAATTACAAAACTGTTTCTAATACATTTAACTCTCAGCTGCCTATTCTAAATGAACAGAGTATAGTATCTTTTTACATCTAAATACCCGAATTCTAATAACTTTTCTCCTCGTATTCTGAAAAACTTGAAAACAAAATTTTTAACGATAGATTCAGAATTAAACTATCAAGAATTTTTTACTTTGTGTTTTAATTACAAAACTGTTGAAATATGTCAGATTTCACCTCATTAATAGTGTATTAATAAATGCAGAATTCCACTTTTAGATAGCTATAATAAAAAATAACAATTTGATACTGTGAAGTAGGAAAAATTAGTTGACTAATGAGTAAATACAACCATTAACTAAAAGAATCGGATAAAAGTTTCGCATTATTTTCTTCCAAATTAGAGCTTCTAATTAATGGACTTTATGCAGTCAACCCTTTATAATAAAGTGTTTTTCTCCAATAGTTCCCGTGCTTTAATTTTTTGCATTTCTCCCAATTAAATTTCATCCAATTTGGAATCGTTATAAAAAGTAATGTATCAGTTACTTTATAATCTCATTAATGATTAATTTAGTTTATTACCCAGTGTAATTTACCTCAAGAAGCAGAATTCTTAAATTTCAAATTAGTATTACTATTTATGACTAAACATATTTCAAACGAATTCAAAACATATATTGTTGATTAATTACCAAGGAAACATTTCTAAACTAAGCTCCAATAATTAATGAAATAAAAAAATTTAAAAAACAACGTTTTTAAAATGGATTAAAAATTATAAAATAATGTTTTGTAACTCCTTGTAAAACGAAAAATGTTGGGATCATGCATTCTATTTTGTCATAAAACACTAAAATAACTCCTAATGTTCCATTTAACTCTTCTATGTAGAGGTGTTTTAGAGACATGTATAGGTGTTCTACATGTCAAGCATGAAAATATCTTAATCATTCGAGGAGATAATAGTCCAGTCAAATAGTATTTATTTTGGGAAAATTTTGGGGTAGAAGATATTTTTCGCTATCTGTATGTTTTTTGGGGTGCTGAATCCGAATCTGAGGTTTGCCAACAAAATTTCGTGACGGAACATTGTGAAAATTCGAAAAAATGGCAAAAATTCGCCCCTTTTTTTCGTTTTCGGCCCCTAGAACATTACCTTTGGGCTTCTGAGCTAAACAGTCAATACAACAAATATAGAACACTAACCAAGCTACAAAAAAGTCAATTACAACTTTTCTCTCAGACGCATAGTTTCGCCGATAGAGCACGTTGAAAAAGGGGCTATTTTCGTTCGATTGGTAAGAAATCCAAAAAATGTCACTAGTATCTCCAAAAAACCACATTTTTGGAACAGGATACTATAAAAACTGCCTAAATAATATTTCACATGAAATTAGCCATCTAAAAACTCCAATAAGGATAACTAAATGCATTTTTGTTCGGTGATTTCTCTTAAGAACGAAAGTTCAACAGGAGATAATGGTATTTCTATAACTAAGTTGCTTCTTCAAAATTACAAGCAAAATTTTTCTATTGACTGCTCTATATGTTTTTGAGGGTGCTGAATCCGAATTTGAGGTTTGCCAACAAAATTTCATGACGGAACATTGAGAAAATTCGAAAAAATGCCAAAAATTCACCACTTTTGTTCGTTTTCTGCCCTTAGAACATACACTTTGCATTTTTTGAGCAAAACAGTCAACACCAAAATAAAGAAGAGAAAACAAGCTACAAAAAAGTCAATTACAACTATTTTCTCAGATGAAGGGTTTGGACGCTAGAGAACGCTGAATATTGGGAAGTTTTTGTTCCATTGGTGGAAAATTCATAAAATGTCACTCGTATCACCGAAAAGCGGCCTGTTTTGGAACAGGATACTATAAGAACGGCTTCAATTATGTGTTACGCTCATGAAATAAACGTTCTGCATACTCAAATGTTAATTGATAAATAATTAAGCATAACAATAAAATACGACCATTAGGAACATTTTGGGATTACTGTAATATTGCTACTTGTTAAAGGCTTTAATCGTGCATTAATTAATTAAATGCACGATTTATTTCATGTACCTATTTTTCTATATGTAATATTACTTTGATTAGAGCCTTTAACAATGAGCAATGCTACAGTAATCCCAAAATGTTCCTAATGGTCGTATTTTATTGTTATGCTTAATTATTTATCAATTAACATTTGAGTATGCAGAACGTTTATTTCATGAGCGTAACACATAATTGAAGCCGTTCTTATAGTATCCTGTTCCAAAACAGGCCGCTTTTCGGTGATACGAGTGACATTTTATGAATTTTCCACCAATGGAACAAAAACTTCCCAATATTCAGCGTTCTCTAGCGTCCAAACCCTTCATCTGAGAAAATAGTTGTAATTGACTTTTTTGTAGCTTGTTTTCTCTTCTTTATTTTGGTGTTGACTGTTTTGCTCAGAAATGCAAAGTGTATGTTCTAAGGGCAGAAAACGAACAAAAGTGGTGAATGTTTGGCATTTTTTCGAATTTTCTCAATGTTCCGTCATGAAATTTTGTTAGCAAACCTCAAATTCGGATTCAGCACCCTCAAAAACATATAGAGCAGTCAATAGAAAAATTTTGCATGTAATTTTGAAGAAGCAACTTAGTTATAGAAATACCATTATCTCCTGTTGAACTTTCGTTCTTAAGAGAAATCACCGAACAAAAATGCATTTAGTTATCCTTATTGGAGTTTTTAGATGGCTAATTTCATGTGAAATATTATTTAGGCAGTTTTTATAGTATCCTGTTCCAAAAATGTGGTTTTTTGGAGATACTAGTGACATTTTTTGGATTTCTTACCAATCGAACGAAAATAGCCCCTTTTCAACGTGCTCTATCGGCGAAACTATGCGTCTGAGAGAAAAGTTGTAATTGACTTTTTTGTAGCTTGGTTAGTGTTCTATATTTTTTGTATTGACTGTTTAGCTCAGAAGCCCAAAGGTAATGTTCTAGGGGCCGAAAACGAAAAAAAGGGGCGAATTTTTGCCATTTTTTCGAATTTTCACAATGTTCCGTCACGAAATTTTGTTGGCAAACCTCAGATTCGGATTCAGCACCCCAAAAAACATACAGATAGCGAAAAATATCTTCTACCCCAAAATTTTCCCAAAATGGCCTTATTTTAGGACAATTTGACTGGACTATAATAGCGTATGAAAATAACACTTCCTCAGGTCTTAAAAAAGAATTAACAGAAATAGTGTTAGCAAGTAATTTTTCGATTTCTAGGTTAAATAAAGACGAAATGTAATGGACTCTATCTATCCGCCTATCTGGTTCGAGACTTTGAAAGTCACGTAATGGTGGTAAACAATCACTATCAAATCATATCGCGCTATCATCATACCTCACTACAAACTCTACTAGTGTGGTATCTGTGGTAACCAATTGCAAGCACAGTAGGTCACGTGATGGCACTGAGCTGGTTCTATGTGACGTCAGAAGGGTAGAGTCCATTAAAATTTTTTACTTGAGAATTTCCGTAATTTAGAGCCTTTTTCAAGTTAAGTAAATAAATAAAATTTAAATCATGCGTTTTATCTTGGACATATATCGTTCCACCATTTCTTATTGAGGACATGTTTAATATTTTAGGTGAAAAAAATCCTTACGGCTCAGTGACCATCCACCCACTAGCATCAAGCATGTTAGAATAACAAATAAACCTTTTAGAATAGACACCAAAACATGCCAAAAAGGAGGCTTATTCGAATTCATCGTTTGGCACAGGTCCTGGTGGACAGTATTCAAGTCCTGCACAGGACTCATTCATTTCCGTGACTTCCAGAAATCACTTCCAACAATAAGAAAAAACGAGATGGAATACAGGGAATCATATTTTATTCGTACTTTTTAAGGAAATTGAATTCCACTGAGATAGTGCTATAACTCAGCTCATTCTGATAGGGAAGGGCTTTTCTAAAGGGATCCGGAGGGCATTTTCGCCGATCCCAACCGTTTCGTCCAACGAAGACTCAGGCGCATGCGTCGCAGTCTGAGGTTGCTCTAGTATTAAATTTTGCTTGGCGGTTAAATTGGGCTTGTTCTGAATGGCGATAAAATTACTTGGAATATTTAATACTAATTTTTTTTCGTTTACAAGTTTATACATTTTTAGCGGAATTGGGTAATGGGATATTTTAGATGTCAGCCAATTTTCGTAGAGCCTACTTATCTTACTTGTTAAAGTAAAATTTCATTTAAAAGTTTTCAATAATAATTTAAAAGTTTTAATCTACCTTTGTTCGTAATTGACAGTTAGATACATAATAAATTTTTTGATCTGGTCCACTTATCTTACTTTTGGTATGTAATAAAAATCTATCCTAATGAGACTGTATTAAATACACAGTAATAATAAAGTCATTTTTACTTGAAAATGTGTGAAATTTATAAATAAGGATATTTTCTAATATTATTGATTCATTAATAAATATTATGTTATGTAAGCAATTTTACTAATATAATGTAATTAGGTTTTAATTATGCTTATGTAACATAATGTTTTAAAAGTATGTTATCCAAAGTTTAAAAGAACTATAACTGAAGGTTTTTTTTGTGAACAGAAATTTAACTTTTACAGAAATGAATTCTCTGAATAAATGAATTATCTGAATTCAGACTTACTCCCCACATATGTGTAAGTTTTATTATGAAACGAAATCAGAGTATATACAGGGTGTCCCATAAATAATGGGTCACACTTCTGGGGTGGATAGTAGACACCTAGACGAGTCAGAATCACATAGGGTTTGGGGGTCCCAGACCAAATCTCAAGGAGTTAAAAATGGAGCGACACCCTAAAACAATTATTGAAAAATTCAATTTGTAGAAGAACTACTTTGGTAAAAATTTAATCATGGTCTCAAATTTTGTGGTTTAATATGATTTTTAAAATTATGCTGAAAGTTTTCACTTTAAAATTTTTTTCTACGAAAAAAAGTCAAAAAACCACAAAAAAATGTGAAAATGTGCCAAAACTTTATTTTGTATTTGGAAATCCTTTCTTTTGATTTGATTATCTGAAAGATCATATTTTAAAACCCTTAAGTCCAAAGTTTCACGTAAATACCATCAATATTAAACGCTTGAGATCCTGTTAAAGTTTGTTTTTTGAGTGCGAAAACAGCTCCAGAAAACGAACGTTCAGGGAGAATCTACGAGTTACGGATAGATAATCGCTAACTTTCTTTTCTCTCCCAGTTTGGCGAAACATACCAAGCTCCTACAGATCGCCAAGACAGCTTGGGCGATTTGTTGTTGGCGAAAGTTGGCGAGGAATCTCGTATCGCAAATAATGGCGAGAAATTTAGCAAGCATCAATCCGTAATTCGTAGATTTTCCCTCAACGTTTCTTTTCTGGATCTGTTTTCGCAAACAAAAATTAAACTTTAATTAGATCTCAAGCGTTTAATATTGATGGTATTTACGTGAAACTTTGGACTTAAGGGTTTTCAACTATGATCTTTTAGATTATCAAATCAAAAGAAGGGATTTCTAAATACAAAATAAAGTTTTGGCTGATTTTTCACATATTTTTGTGGTTTTTGACTTTATTTCATAGTAAAAAATTTTTTAAAATAAAAACTTTTACAATGATTTTAAATATCATGTTAAACCACAAAATTTGAGACCATGATTAAGTTTTTACCAATAGTAGTTCTTCTACAGATTGAATTTTTCAATAATTGTTTTGTGGTGTCGCTCCATTTTTAACTCCCTGGGATTTGGTCTGGGACCCCCGATTCCTATGTAATTCTGACTCGTCTAGGTGTCTACTATCCCCTCTAGAAGTGTGGCCCACTATTTATGGGACACCCTGTAGACCAAAGATTTATATGGGTTAAGTAAATATATACTATGGGTGTTTCAAAGCCACAAGTCAGTTTTGCTTTTATTTGGAACCAACGCCTCCTAGGTTCATGGAAATATGGTCTACCCCTATGTAAGTAACCCTAAAAATTCCACTGAGTAGACTTACAGTCCCTCTAAAGGCAAAATAAAAAAGTTTTTAAAAAATAATTAAAAATGGAAGAGATAGGCCCAAAACCATAACGAGAGTATTTTTGTCAATGGAATAACTTCAATAAATTCATGAAAATGTCGTGATTATTCGTGGAAATAAATACGTGGCATGTAAAAACAGCACTTTTCAGTTTTTTTTATTTTTAATTAAATTGTGTCTTTATTTAACTAAAAAAAACACAAAACTTTATAATGACACTGGAAACTTGTGAAGTTGCTGACTTTTTTCATTTTTGGGGCCTGAAAAAGTGCTATTTTCACATGCTAATATCCAAGTATATTTTGGTTAACATTTGAAGCCCCCCTTGTCAGCAAAGATAAGCAAACCACAAACCTCCCTCCTTATTACGTAAGAAAACTTCAGAAATTACGTTCCTTATTACGTATTACGAAATTATTCCTTATTACGTAGAAATAATTTTTTATTAAAACAATCCACATATTTTGTAAATCTAAATTAAAATAAACTGATTGTTGCAAACCAAGGATAAGAAATACAGCCAAATTTGAGCAACATGAAGAGAAATATATAATACTAGCTGTTATACCCGGCCTTGCACGGGGGGGAGTTTATAAATTTATTTTTTTAAATATTACAATATTACAAATCATCCCGATATCCCAGGCACCTCTTTCCTATCCCAGTGTTCCCGGTAATCTTATCCCGGTTGTCACGGCAATTTTTCTAATCCCGGCGGTCCCGGTAATTTTCCTATCTCAGTGTTTACGGTAATTTTTATATTCCGGTATTCCCGGTGTCTTTATGGTAAATTTTCTATCCCAGTGTTCTCGGTAATTTTTATAACCCGGTAATTTTTTCCATCCCGATGTTCTCGCTAATTTTCCAATCCCGGTGTTCTTGTCACTTTTTACAATCCCGATGTTCCTGATAATGTTTAATATCTTGGTGCCTTTATAAAATAACAAATTTGAAACCATAATAAAAAGTCTAGTAAATTAGTAAGTCTAGTGAACAAATTAACAAATTTAAAACCAGTGTTTAAAACTAAAATAAAAGATCTAGTAAATGAAAAAGTCTAGTGATCTGTCTCATTTGAAACAATGTTTTATTTTTAACTCGTTGTATGACTGGTAAAACAGGTTTTCAAACACGGAAAAATAAGTGAAAAAAGAAGAAAAATTGGAAAAAAAGAATGAAGGACCGATTTTCTCTTTATAAATTATAGCCTATGTGTTATTCTGATGTATAAGCTACATTATAGTAAAATTTCATTAAAATCCATTCAGTAGTTTTTGCGTGAAAGAGTAACAAACATCCAGACAAACATTCACAATTATAATAGTAGTAGGATATTGATGATTAAAAGAAAGGTTTAAAAAAACTTTTGCTTAAACTTTGCCAAACTGTGAAAAAAATGCAGTTATAATTCATGAAAGTAAAAATTGTAAAACAGAACATTCAGAACAGAATTTTCAGAACTTTTAAATATTCCTAAATATATTCTCAAACTCGCCAAAAACGCGAGTTATGCCAAAATTTGGCAACCCCATTCAAGACAACGGAGTATTGTGGAAATATCACAAGTCCAAACGCATGCGCCTGAGTCTTCGTTGGACGAAACGGTTGGGATCGGCGAATATGCATCCGGAGGGGGAACCAGCCAAGTGCCGAACGTTTTAGTCCGCTTCTGGATCCAAACGCAGTCAACTAAAAGCATCGCGAGACCCATTAAGGCCCTTTTCAAGCGGAGGGGTGAAAGAAGGGGACTCGGGAAGAGATGTAGTTAGTTAACTCCTGTAGCAGAGCGGTCGAAGTACTCCTCACTGATGAGCCTGGCAGTGGGCTGTCGCTGTCATCTCACCAAATGTAGTCTACTACATGTAGCCCCTTATAGTCCCCTTCTTTCTTCCCACAGTTTGACAAGGATCTTAATGGGTCCAACGACGATTTCAGCTGACTGTGTTTCGGGCCTTTGCGGTCTTGCCTGGAATGTGTCCAAATTATTTCGCGGAACTTTTCCACCTTCGGAGTTTATTAAATTGTCTTTGGTGCGCTTTTTTTTTGGAAAGAAAGAGAAAATGTGGCGCTCTCAAAGAAAGGGTTGAAACTTTTTCCCCCCTTCCTCTTATTCGGGTCTGTAAAAATGGACGATCGTTTATTTATACTGTCGATGCGGTTCAGTACCCTCGGAAAACAAAATTCCCCCGGCGAAAACATTCGAAAGAATGAATGGCCGGACAACTTTTTTTAAAAAAACATTCGAGAACTTTGATACGAGAGACGGCGGGCGGACGGGTGGAGAATGAAAAGGAGGTCTAAATATTTTACGAAAGAATTCCTCAATAGCTTGGACATTTCTGATTACATAAGAAAATTTGGATTACTCCTTTACTTTTAACTCTCTATGAAAAGGTTTTTCGAGTAAGATTTTTGTCACGATTCATGCTGAAGAATTTATCAAATACCATCTAGATCTTATTTCGTAACTTTCAAAACAAATCTCTTATATAAAATTTTAGTTGATATTGCACACATTATGAAGTTGTAAAAGTCAATAAACAATGTTTCCCTCATAAACTTATTCGGACTTCTTAAAGAACTCAAAAGTTTAATAAGAAAAGAGAGGAATTCCGTTTTAGAAATTTTAAAAAACATTACTTAAAATAAAATGTTTAAATTTTACAAAGCTTTAAGCCTTAAATCTTATTTAAATAGTCTAACGGGTTAATTTCATTGATTACACTGGGGAACAGCCATTTCGTTGTCTTAGAACTGTGACTTGTTTTTGAATCAATTTTGGCCCCTGAATCCAAAAGTAACTATAGTTTTTGTCTGTCACGTTCACTTTTTTGGCAAACAGCCCCGCCCCCTTTTTACGTTTTTCAATGACTTAATGACTTTGAATTCGATTTTCAGGGTCAAAAATCATTACTTTAGTCTTTAAATTACACCCGAGAGGACAAGAATGGTTAATGTTTCTAAAATATGAAAATTTGTGGCCAATGGATAGGTTTAAGGGGTTATTATCCCCCTAAAAAGGACTTAACCATTCTTAGAAACTTTAACCATTCTTGTCCTCTCGGGTGTAATTTAAAGACTAAAATAATGATTTTTGACCTTGAAAATCGAATTCAAAGTCATAAAGTCATTGAAAAATGTAAAAAAGGGGGCGGGGCTGTTTGCCAAAAAAGTTGACGTGATAGAAGAAAACTAACAACAGTGTTCTAATCAGTGTGCCCATTTAACTCTAAAACAGCCAAAAAAACGAAGTCAACAGAAATTATGTTAAAAATTGTTCCCCAGTGTTATCATTCCAAAATCCTTTTCATTAAATTTTATTTCCCAGTTTAACTGGCGGTTGGTATTGACAACCAGGGTTCGCAAAAAAACCTGTTTTTTAAAAAAAAAACCGGGTTTATTTGGTTTAAACCAAGTTTTTCTTTAATAATTTTTATTTCAGAATAAGTTATTTAGTTATTTTAGCAGTGATGTGTGTGTGTGTGTGTGTGTGTGTGTGTGTGTGTGTGTGTGTGTGTGTGTGTGTGTGTGTGTGTGTGTGTGTGTGTGTGTGTGTGTGTGTGTGTGTGTGTGTGTGTGTGTGTGTGTGTGTGTGTGTTTGTGTTTGTTTGAAATTGAATTGTAAATGAGACATTTATTTCAGGAGTTGTTTATAATTGATAAATGATTTGTATATTTCAATTAATTAATTAATTAAAATTAAATTAATTTGTTTTAAAAATAATTTTTGATTTTAAAATATTCCAATTGGACTATCTAATATTATTGTAGTGAATAAAAATAGGTGTTAATTTATCTTGGATAAATGGTTGAAATAATCAAATTATTTATCTTAATTATATATGGATTAATTTATGAACTTAAAAAATTTCTTTAGAAAGAGAAAATAACATTTTTAAATAAATAAAAGTGAAATGTAAGCAACTAATGGTAATTGAAATTGGATAAATGATTGAGATAATTAATCCGATTAAGGAAATCAAAGGTTTTTTATTAATTTAAAAAAAACCTAACTGGTTTTTATCTGTTTATAAACAAACCAACTGGTTTTTAAGACTGACAAATAAGACAAATTGGCTTTATCAATTAATTAAACTCCAAGCCATCTTTTATCAGTGAAAAACAGATAACTTTTGTGTATCTTTAGTTCATCTTTGAAAGAATGTTTCATTTTAAAGAAAATTAATAAATAAACTATATCTTGCAACATATAATAAGTTTAACTTAAGCATTTAAGGTTAAGTTTAGATAGAGAGAATTCAATAATTAAAACCATTAAATTAAAAGATTTCTGATTTTTAATCACCTTAAGGGGACGCAGTACCATTTTTGCCAAAATCTTTAAAATTATAGTTATTTACTACTTCTTTCTATTATTATATGTATTTGTCTTATGTAAAACATATTCCAAACTCAAAACATCTTTGAATTCAAATTTTATGAGTTTATTTTAAAAAATCTTCAAATTTAAGAGGTGTTTTTAAAATGCTACTCCTCTTACAATAATCGACATACATTCTTGAAATTTGGTTTTCAAACACATAAAACTATGTTTAACAAAAGTTAACATCGATTTAAAGTTTATGGTGCTTTGAATTCTAAACATAGTGGTTTTACTAGAATCACTAGCTAAAAAAGCCCCAAAATGCTAAATGTTTCAGATCAGGCCTGTTTTGGAACAGGATACTATAAGAACGGCTTCAATTAGGGTGTTACGCCCAGGAAATCAACGTTCTGCATACTCAAATGTTAATTGATAAATAATTAAACATAACAATAAAATACGACCATTAGCAACATTTTGGGATTACTGTAATAATATTTCTCATTGTTAAAGGCTTTAATCGTGCATCAATTAATTAAATGCACGATTTATTTCATGTATGTACCTATTTTTCTATATATTACTTTTGATTAAAGCCTTTAACAATGAGCAATGTTACAGTTATCCCAAAATGTTGCTAATGGTCGTATTTTATTGTTATGTTTAATTATTTATCAATTAACATTTGAGTATGCAGAAAGTTGATTTCCTGGGCGAAACACATAATTGAAGCCGTTCTTATAGTATCCTGTTCCAAAACAGGCCGCTTTTCGGTGATACGAGTGACATCTTATGAATTTTCCACCAATGGAACAAAAACTTCCCAATATTCAGCGTTCTCTAGCGTCCAAACCCTTCATCTGAGAGAATAGTTGTAATTGACTTTTTTGTAGCTTGTTTTCTCGTCTTTATTTTGGTGTTGACTGTTTTGCTTAGAAATGCAAAGTGTATGTTCTAAGGGCAGAAAACGAACAAAACTGGTGAATTTTTGGCATTTTTTCGAATTTTCTCAATGTTCCGTCATGAAATATTGTTGGCAAACCTCAAATTCGGATTCAGCACCCTCAAAAACATATAGAGCAGTCAATAGAAAAATTTTGCATGTAATTTCGAAGAAGCAACTTTGTTATAGAAATACTATTATCTCCTGTTGAACTTTCGTTCTTAAGAGAAATCCCCGAACAAAATGCATTTAGTTATCATTATTGGAGTTTTTAGATAGCTAATTTCATGTGAAATATTATTTAGGCAGTTTTTATAGTATCCTGTTCCAAAAATGCGGTTTTTTGGAGATACTAGTGACATTTTTTGGATTTCTTACCAATCGAACGAAAATAGCCCCTTTTTCAACGTGCTCTATATGAGTAACTATGCGTCTGAGAGAAAATTGACTTTTTTGTAACTTGGTTGGTGGTCTTTATTTTTTTACTGACGTTTTAGCTCAGAAGTGCAAAGGTAATGTTCTAGGGGCCGTAAACGAAAAAAAAGGGGCGAATTTTTGCCATTTTTTCGAATTTTCACAATGTTCCGTCACGAAATTTTGTTGGCAAACCTCAGATTCGGATTCAGCACCCCAAAAAACATACAGATAGCGAAAAATATCTTCTACCCCAAAATTTTATTAAAATAAATACTATTTGACTGGACTACTTACTTTAAAGTGAAACCAAACAATGACTTTGAATTGTTTAAGTTTTAAAAGTTTTTTGCACGTATATATTACTCTCTAGGATACCTCTATCGGTTAAAAAATAAATGCGGGAATTGCCCGTTCAAGAGATATGGTTTCTTTCTTTTACGCAAATACATACCAATTGTTCAAGTTAATGAAAAAGTTTCTCCTAGTAAGCAAATGGCTGATTAAATTAAGTACATTTCTTAAGTTCAGAGTTTTCCATGTTATTTGCACAACTGATAAAGAAAGTTCTGGATACTACCGATGTCTTTAATTAAGTTTTGTTTTTTACTATGCCGAGAAATGTTTCATTTGACACGATTATTTTAGTTTTGAGGGATTTTATTTCTAAGAAAAGGTAGAGTAAATTTTTTATAAAACCAAAGCAATTTTTTTTGTATTTTATTACTTCAAGATTTTGTTCTCAAAATTAAAGTGGCATTTATATTAGCACATTAATGAGATAAGACTTAAAATACGGCAAAACTTATCTAGGAAAGTATTCAATATCTACTTACTAAGCTTATTTATCTTTCGCTTAAATAAACGTTATTATTATCTTTATTTTATCTAAACATAGGAATGTTGTAAAATTTTTTAACGATGTTAAATTTTTTTAATAAACATACTTTTTTCTGCTTTAAAGATTAAAAGCTATACTGGGTGTTTCAAAAGTCCGTTTCGCGGCTTTTATTTGGAACCAACGTGTCCTAGGGTCACAGAAGTAAGGTCTACCCCAAGGTAAATAACCCTGGAGAATCCATTTAGATGACTTACAGCACCCCTAGTGGGGAAGTAAAAAAGTTTAAAAATTAATATAAAAACTAAAGGAGATGGAGCAAAAACCTCAGTGAGAGTATTGTTGCCAACTTTATGATGAACTCACTGAAAAAACTTCATGGAAATAACGTGAATTCCCGCATGTGGAAATTACTTAAAATTCTCCTGGCGGCTAAACAAAAAAGTTAAAAAATAATTTAAAAACTAAAGGAGACAGAGCAAAATCCTTAGGGAAAGTATTGTTGCCAACGTTATGAAGAACTCACTGAAACATGTAAAAATAGCCCTTTTTCAGGCCTCAAAAAGAAAAAATTCGCATGTTTAGATTTTTTTTTATTTTTTAAATAAATTTTGTCTTCATTCAACTAAAAAAACACGAAACTACACAAAAACACTGAAAAATTTGAAAATTTACGAACTTTTTCTTTTTAGAAACCTGAAAAAGTGCTATTTCCACATGCGTTTCTCAACGGATTCTCCAGGGTCACTTACCTAGGGGTAGACCTTACTTCCGTGACCCTAGGACACGTGGGTTCCAAATAAAAGCCACGAAACGGACTTTTGAAACACCCTGTATATGTATTTATATCTGATAATAAGTTTATAATAGTGATGCTAAAAATCTTTATTTTTGCTTAATTTACTCTTAGATCTTGTTGAAAAGTTTTTGAATTCTTAAGTCGAACTAATTAACTTCAAGAATCATAAATAACTTTCAGCTTTTAAACCTTTAAGCGAACCCAATGCTTGAAGCTTTTAAAAACATTTCCTATTCTATATATCTTTCCACTTCTATGTATTTATTGGTCGAATTCCGTAACGAGAACGATAGTTGTAAAAATTGCAATAAACTTTATAGTTAGCAATGAAACATTCCCTGATAAAGAAGATTCTACTACCTTAAAGAAGATACTGTTAAAGAAAAGCTACCATTAACTTTCACTTATTAACTAGTATCTGGTGCATTTTTACTGACTCAATTATTATTATCTGGATTCTATTCTTTCAAAATAACAAACGAATAGCCAAACTTTTATTTAGTTCTGTTGTAATAATGATTAAACCGACGTACTAGCATATAAATTCGCATCAAAACAATTTTACTGCGCTTAAAAACAAAATATGTTAACATCAAAGTAATATTTTCTAAAGAAGAAAGTTTAGTAAAACATTATAGATTTGAAAAAAAAATGCAGTTAAGAAGAGTCTCAAGGAGTTATAAATTTATGAAAAATTAGGCTTGCATAAAAAGCTTTTAGTGAACTGCTTCTTCAACTGTCCATTCAAGTAAAAAAAATGTATAGTGAAGTATAGCTCCTTTCTTAGCGTCGCGTTTTATAATTTTTGATAACATTTCTATATGATCAGGTACTTAAAATAGGTATTTTTCTAAGGTTCTATAATTCTATATATAAATGGGAGGCATTTTATTGATGGCAGATCCCCGCAATTTTCAGTATATTTAACATTGGGGTCGAAAGGGGGTTAGATAATCCCAAAATTTCAATTGGAGGTGTTAGATTAGATTAAGATCTTACCTACAAAACCAATCCAAGTTTAAACTCTTATCGATGGTATTTTAAGAGAAATTTACACTTTAGTAGAAACAAATAGTGGGGCATTGCCTCGCAAAATGGGGCAAAGACCCGCACTTGCGAATCTTTGTGCCCAAGTGAAATAAACATATATAAACAGAATTTTTCATTGTAAAAACACTAGAAATAATCCTCTTATTATTGTTTTAACATTTATTAGTCACCAACAGTCACCACCATAAATATAATCAGCTATACCAAGTGAAAATTGTCAACCTGTTGTAGCAACTCATTTCAAATTGCCCAATATCTTTCAAAAGGGAGAAAGGATGGTTTCAGGTCGAAGTTTGACATCTCGGAAACACCTTTATTCAACTTTTTAGGGATCCTGTAGGTTCTAATTTCCTTTTGGAGCGAATTCCCGAAGCAGCTGGTATTTGCCCCAAAACACCTGCGGGTATTTGCCCCATTTCACTTTATTTTGAAAAACAAGCCTTATTATTTTTAGAGACATGTTGAGGCAATTCTTTTAAAACGAAACTTAAGTTTAAGTGCTCTACCACATTGGGTTATTTGTTGGTATTACTCCTCAAGCTCTATTTTATGTATTAGTGTTAAAGTAAAAGATCAGAAAAATTACATCTAAATGATGAAAAACAAACTTACAGCTTTTTTAAACTCAGGATTGACTTAGAGGTACGAAGTTTCATTGAACAATGAGTCACAATGAGACGAACCAACCACCTGGTAATCAACTTTTGAATCGATTATTAGCAATTAAAAATTGCGGTGCGTGGTTTTTACCCACCTACCCTACTACATATTTCTAAGTATTTTCACATTTATATAAGTGAAATATTCAAAACACCTTTACAAAAAAGACATGAAGGAGAATATAATTTTGTAACTTCTCTTTTAGATGCTATTGAATATCATAGTAACATGGAATTCATTCTTCATAGTTCTTAAGTTTACCATCCATTCCATTCATATCCTTTTTAAACGTATACTATCGAGGTTCTGCAATAAGTGGATATCTAATACAAGCGAAAAGGGGCCGTTCAAATATTACGTAAGCACCTAACGGGGGGAGGGGGTTTGCTGTTTGCTTATTTTTCCTGACAAGGGGGAGGGGGGATATGAGTGATGCTTACGTAAGGCACTAAATTTTCGAAAATCTCTTGTTTTTTGCATAAATAATTTCAAAACTCAACCAAAAAAAATTGACAGAAAATTGAATTAGGAAATCTGACGCAAGCACTTTTTCTGGGGATGGACCCCCAAACATTTTGAAATTTTAACCCCGAAAAGTAGTGTTTCGACTCATTTTTGAACCCTTAGGGTCACACCCAAAAAAGACAGCTCCTTGTAGGTCACGTAATTTCCAAGGAGAAAAAAAAACAGTACTTACTGAAAAAAAGTCAAAATTTCGGGAGGGGGGTCCGGCAGTTGCTTACGTAATTATGGTGGGGGGGGTTGAGGTTTGCTTATCTTTGCTGACAAGGGGGGAGGGGGGGGGGTTAAAAATGACCAAAAAAGTGCTTACGTAATATTTGAACGGCCCCAAACACCCATTTGATCTTGATTACTCATGCCAATGGTAAAGCATCTTTGGGGGACAATCCAAACTCCTTCTAGTATATATATGCTAGCAGAGATGCTAAAGTTTTCGTCAAGTAAACTCCTTGAGAACTGCTTCATTAAAACTTCCCAGACGTGTGTCGAACAATACACAGCGTACTTCTTTGCCCCTTTTGAATCGGAGCCATTTCCAGTCAAGGCGATCGCTTCCATTAATTTAGACGACAGACAGATGCTCTTCGCTAATGCAAGCGTCTTTTGAGCACTGAAAACCCACAAAAAAGCCAGGTGGAAGCTTTTAACGAAATCTAATTCAACCCACGCCGAGCTGAAAAGCTCCTTGTCTCACTTAAATGGAAACATGAAGTTTGGAATTTGTTTCTGAATCGAAATCAGAAGGCGGGAAGAAAACATGATTTTCGGATCTATTTGAGCTACGTTATTTATCGGAAATGCTTTTTTTTAGATAGTTAAGAAAAATATTTTTAAAAAGATTGCGGTCGGCATTTAAATTGAACCGACCGATTGAATTACTATTTGTAAAATCTGAGGAGCAATTAGTTCAGCGATACAGTTTTCTCTCGGGGGATTTTGTAAGGTGAAATGATGTTATATAAATGAGATATTTAGTTAGCTATTTTGCTGCTTGTGTATTTTTTCTCGAAACAACATAAAAAAAGAACTGTACCTTTACAAATCATGCCTTTTTACTAGAAATATGTCGTCACGATCGTTAAAAACTCAATACACTCATTCCACGGCGTAACGCAAGTATGCTCAGTGAATAGCCTGCAAAACTGTATAAATAGAAACGATATTCTTAATTTTCGTAACTTTTTGCGCGAACCAGATATCATGCCATAGATTTTAATGGTGCAATTTTCACGAAACTTAAAGTCTTCAGTACTTAGGGCAGTTTAATTCTCCAACAAAGAAATCTAGATGTGTAGAGTTCTGAAACACACTGCTTAATAACATAATATAGCATACTATAGCGTATAGCATATTAATATAATTTTATTATAGTTTTAAATCCTCTCAAACCAGGGTAAGATAGTTTTAATCTAAACAATTAAATGACAAACATTAGCTTCCTCTCAAGTAAATAATAAATTGAGAATAGCTAAAGTTACGGGTAAATAACCTATTATTTTATCAAAAATTAAGCAATATAGTTTATTTGGAGCTCAGAAAAAGAAGATATTCGACCAGGGTTGGCATAAACCCTGGTGTTTTCGAAAAACCCAAGGGGGTTCGGTTTTTTCGAGTTTTTTGAATAAAACCCTGAAAAAATCCATGTAAAACTGATGGAGTTTTTTTTGGAAAAAGTGTGTTTTTTTCAAAAATAAGTGTTTTCTCCCTTGTAGTAAGTGGATTTTTTTTAAATTTTAGCGAGTTCTTTCTATGTTAAATGTGTTCTGTGTCAAAATAATGACAGTTTTTCCATAGTTAAGTGTTTTTTAGCTTCTTAAACTTTGAAAATCAAACATTAAATAATAAGTCAATTTTAAAAAACATTGTTTATAACTAAGTACTAATTTAACATTTTGAAGGGATCAAAGCCACAAAGTAAAGAAATTGTCGATGTTCTTAAAAGAAAATAAGAAATCCTTTAACCTCTTCTTAAGTAAATATTTCGACGGACTATTTTATATTTCTGTAGGTAAGGCGTTGAAACATTTAGGAGCTAAATAACAAAAGTCTTTTCAGGTTTTGGAACTAAATAGAATACATTTGGTCTTCTTGGATTAACATTGTTTCTTTTTAAACATGCGTTTGGATTTGTTTATAAATAAAGAGAAAGTTTCTCTCCATTCTAAAAAAAAAAGTTTTTGGTGAACGGTTTCCAGGGAAAGGATTTTTAATTACTGATCCGTATAACACATTTCTGGTATCAAACTGTTCGGATTCTTTTGAAGATGTGCAATAAGCCCTTATAATTTCTAAAAAAATTCTCAATTTTAAAATATTTCCATTTTTTTAGATTACGGATAAGGGGCCGTTCAAATATTACGTAAGCACCTAAGGGGGGAGGGGGGTTTGCTCTTTGCTTATTTTTGCTGACAAGAGGGGAGGGGGGATATGAGTGATGCTTACGTAAGATGGTGCATTTTCAAAAATCTCTTGTTTCTTGCATAAATAATTTCAAAATTCAACCAAAAATAAATGTAACAAAAATTTGAATTAGGAAATCTGACGTAAGCACTTTTTTCTGGAGATGACCACTCTAATATTTTGAAATTGTAACCCCGAAAAGTAGTGTTTCGACTCATTTTCGAACCCTTAGGGTTACACCCAAAAAGGACAGCTCCTTGTACGAGTCACCTAATTTTCAAGGAAAAAACAGTACTTACTTATAGGGATGTCAAAATTTCGGGGGGGGGGGTCCGGCAGTGTCTTACGTAATTATGGTCGGGGGGGTTGAGGTTTACTTATCTTGGCTGACAAGGGGGAGGGGGGGTTAAAATGACCAAAAAAGTGGTTACGTTATATTTGAACGGTCCCTAAGGTCGCAGTTACAAAGCAAGTATACTATCAAACAACTTATGCATCCAATCACAACGAACAATGGACGCCTTATTTTATAATGAAACCTGAAACACATTTTTGACCTTTTTAAAAATGTACTTAAGAGTACTTTCCAAATGAAATAGAATTAAATTACCGAAAAAAATATTTTAAAAGCTTACAGTTACGATATTGTAAGCTGAAATTACACCCATTTTCTCTGAAATTTATAATTTTTAGTCTGATAATCTAACTTAATTGTAAACATTGAGTGTCGTGTTAGTTTTGTCTCTTAATATTTTCAATGGATAAAAAGTATTGTTTAACAAGTCTTCAAGGTCTGGGTGAAACATAAAATCAAATCTATAATAATAAAAGAGCTTTACCATTCACCGATCCATCGATCGATCGATTCACCTATCATCGCACAGCAAAATCTACCGGGGCTAAAGACTCGAAACTTGGTGTGGTGGAAGACCTTACGGTGTATACGCGCACTAAGAAGGGATTTTTCGAAATTCTTTTTTTCTGACCCACAGGGGTGCTTGGAGTGTTTTCTACGTTTTCGAGCCTAGCACCGTCCCAAATTACCCCATATCTTCGTAATTTTGCAGGAAGGTACCTAGCCACAATATCAAAAGCATTTTTCAAATTTTCGATATTCGAATTTTAAGGGGTCTAAAAATTTCAAAAACCCAATTTTACTGAGCATAAACAAAGTTTTACTTTTTAGAAGAAAAACATACTAATAATTTGTTATTTCGAAGCGACCGGTTGGTATTATCTTCTTAAGAATATATTTCAAAGAAAGCAATTTCTTGATTTTTCGATATTTCATTCTGGAGGGGGTGCGTGCACGGGGGTTTGAATATTTACTCCGGTTTTTAGTTTTTGCTTTCTATCGCCAACCTTATTAATGCGATTAGCATGAAATTTTAGCATGCTGTTCCTCACACAATCGGGAAGGTTTTCAAAAAAGAATTTTTGAATTCAAACCATTCTAAGCTGTTTTTTTTGGCCCTTTTCTAAATTCTTATACCAAGCTTCAATGTTAAATTGATAACGGTTATTGCTCCTTCCAAGTGACGCAAAACCTCTATTGTTAGAAATATTTATTTAAAAATATTTTATAGCGAGTAGAATTTTTTAAAAATACGATAAAGAAATAATTTGTGATAAAATAAATTTTTACAATAAATTAAAACTATTTCACCGAAAATTTTTAACTTTTTTCCATTCAATAGAAATTTAAAATAGCAATATTTCAGAGTTTTAGATAGTTGATATCAATAATTCAAATGATGTCTACTTTTCTTTCATGTTTGAAGGCGATTTCTTTAATGAATGAGTTGGTAATAAATCAACCAAGGGGGGTTCAGGGGGTCTCCCCCTGACCTTTTTTTTAATTTTAATTTTAAAAATCGGTTATTAACACTTTAATTCCAAAAAAAATTTCTGAAACAACCAAGGGGGGTTCAGGGGGTCTCCCCCCGACCTTTTTTAATTTTAATTTTAAAAAATCGGTTATTAACACTTTAATTCAAAATTTTTTTTGTTTTATTTTAGATTTCAGGAAAGCATTTATTTTTTATTTGCTTTGAATTTATGAAAACAGCGGGATGAAGGGGGGTTGATAAATATTAAGTAGGGAAGAAAATAATTCTTATTTATTTTATTACCCAGTTTGAAAATCTTTTTTTTCCCGAGCAACGGCGGGTATATCAGGTAGTCAATGATAAAACACTGCTGTTCTGATGTACTAGGTACAATTAAATATTCATTGGAGTACTGTTTTTTTTTTAGAATGTTGATTAACAATTTTTATTATTAACAATAGTTGATTAATATAATTATACCAGATAAATTTATTATACTGGATATTTAAGAAACATTTTGATTAAATTATTAATAATAAGGAAATAAATAAATATTCAAACTTTTTAGGGAGATTTTTTCATGGAGATTGTCTTTTGATGTATATTTGGAAAGTTGGTTGTTGTTTATTCTGCAAATTGTTTTTACGAATGTTTTATAAAGTAAGTTAAGTTCAGTGATTTGGGTTTTGCAAAGCAATTCGAAAGGTTTTGCGTCAGCAGTTTACAGGGGTTGGTGAGCGATAGCGAGCAGGGGCGGTAGCTCCCTAGTATAGAAAAAAGAAGATGACGAACTGGAAGAATATTTAAATATTTAAAATGAGTTAAGCTTCCTTTACGAAGTATACTAAAGTATAAGTTACTTTAGCTTTAGTGACTTCAGTAAATCTACAAAATCTTGGCCTACTCGTCTAAGACTCAGATTTCTATTTGACTTTAGACTAACTCTCAGATAATCTACGCTTGGAACGACATCCCTTCCCCAACAATCCTCCCTCAAACTTCCAACCACTTCCTCGTAATCATCCCATTAACCAAACCCGGCATTCTTCCAGAAACCTCGAATAGTTAACCTTGAAACTTGTCTTCGCTTCACTTTAAAAGCGGAAATCGCTTAGCAACCGAAGTAGGGGGGATTTTCCCTTCTAACAAAATGCACCGACCCTAATTAAAAGCCCCACAATCTCCGGAATTATAATTGCAGCGCCAAAATTAGAAATTTTCCCTCAGCCATTTTTTTTCTCGCCATTTCCAATATTTTCTTAGCCATAAACCGGTAGCATTAATCGCTGATATTAGATATGCCGCTTGATGGAACGCCTGTGACGAGCTGAGAGGAGGATGAATTTCTCACAGGATCGATTTTTGAATAGTTTCCGTTATGGGTGTGAGTTTAATGCAACGGGAAGAGAGGGGGTTAAAACCCGCCTAAAGTGGATATTGACAGCTTCGGGTGAGAAGCTTTCACCCAACTGGAAGAATGTTTCGGAAGTCTTATTACTGTAACCTTGACCTTCTTGGTAAATCCTGAAGTCAGCCGTAAGATTTAAAAAAGGCTGTCCCTATTTTTTGATGTTCTCTTCTGTGTTTTGCCCTCTTATTTCTTTCATAGTTCATAATAAATTATTCTAACAAAATTTAATCAATTAATAATAACTTTTACTCATTTAATTAATATTTTTCCAAACAGTTTGACATTGAGAGAGCGCGCAAAATTATGCTTCAAAGGATTAAGTTCGGAAAATTCTTTTCACATCGATGCACACGATAATAAGAAAGTTGCATGTGTCAGATTTTCATAAACATTCAAGTGTTCCGTATGTTTTTTTGTGTGGTAAAATGAAATATCTAGTCAATTTTTTCAAAAAAATGTACAAGTAATTAACCTTTTACAGGCCAATGTTCCCAATTGGGAACATCGTGTTTGAAAATTCATAAAAAAATAACTACTATCAGTATGCTGTTGAAAATTTTACCATGTAAAGTTGAAAGATGACTTGATTTTTTAAAATTCAAACGAAGTTGCTATCTTTATGATAAAAAACAAAAAATCTTAAAATAGGCCATTTTAACGCTTTTTGATATAGAGGTACACAAAATAATTCATGAAAAATTGAAATTTCGTCCTAAGTTTCCAAAATTTGGTAAGGATATTGGAAAAGACTTACCTTAAATAGATATCTTCAATATAATTAATAACTATTTAAAACACGCTTGTAGTAGCTTGCGAAACATACATGTTCACAATTGGGAACATTGGCCTGTCGCCGCTATACACGGGAAACCCGAGTTATATATTAGTATTATAGAGTTGAGTATTATAGAACTCAGTAGAACGGAGGTATTTCTTTTTCGTAAGGAATAAAAAGGTTATATAATAGCTTAAAGGGGAATCCCCTTTCAGAAAGGAAGTAGATGATTTGTTTTTGGTTTTGATTGTATATTTTTTTTCATTTGAATCTACGATTTTGTTCAGAGAAATGATGAATATGAACAAATGTTACGGTGAAAGACCGAAATTTGGTATTGTCGACATCACCTGAGAATGTCGACAATCACATGTTCGCTTATCTGTGAATGTCGACAATCACCACCGGTGTATGTCGACAATCACCACCGGTGTATGTCGACAATCACCGGTGAATGTCGACATTCTCCAATTTCGGACATTCACCGTAACATAAACATTGAATAAGTCGGCTTCCAAAGTTAATAACTTATTGCAGAGAATTTATGCTAGTAAAAAAGAAAGGTTAGTAGCTTCACACGTCTTGTATTGTGTTATTTATTATCCATAAGAAATAAATTTCGAAAATATGGGATCCAAAATGCGTTTTTGTATAAGATAATAAGGATACAATGTTTCAGACTTTAATTTAGTAATGACAGTGAAATTTTCTTAGAAATGTATTATGCTACATTCAAAAACCAATTATTTCATTCATTACTCAAATGTTTGATCATTATTTTTGTACAAATTATTATAATCCATTTTAAATCCTATTTATAAGTGTACAATATTTTCAATATTTTTCTTGTGTGTAATGAAATTGCAATTAAATTGAAAGGGGAGTACTTTTCCACTACCTCTGGTTAGAGGAATATGTGAGAAAATTCCAGTTCTCAAGCTGAGTTTTATACCGAGCCTATACCGTGCTGATGAGCCCTAACAAGGGCGAAACCGGTCCACGGTTGCAATTAAATTGTTTTCAAATTTCTGAAATTTCTATAAAATTACAGCTTATACACAAAGATAAACTATAATTAAGGTTGATTTTGTTAGTTATCCCCCAAAATTTGGGTTTTATTTGATTGTTCATCATTTGAGTCTACGCTTGTTTCCCCAGTCGAAGTATGGTCAGAAGTGCCCAATGTTCCCAATTGGGAACACGGTGAAAATCACACTTAAAATTTTTTACCGTCTTCATATTAATAATTTTTCTTAATTGAACCGTTAGAAGGTATTTATGTAAAAAATTAATTAAAATATATCTGGATCTTAATTCGGCCTGTAAAAGGTTAAATATTTTAATTTAAAAGTCGAGAAAAAACATGATACTGAAAACGCTTACGTGAAAACACCGTACGATGACGTCAAAATCATATCATCAACTGTTGCTGTACAACAATGGTCACCGTACGATGACGTCACATCCCAAACTCTTAGTGTTTTCGCGCGCTTTGAAAAGGGGAATTTTTGTTAATTTTTTTTGCAACCAAAAAATTTCTCGATTGGCCTCAAATTTTGGGTAGTTGCTTATTTTTACGTGAAGAATCGATTAAAAAAATTTAAAAAAGCATGCAACTTCCTCATTATAAAGAGGTTGAATACATAACATTTATTTAGTAAAGGCAATAAAAACTCGCTTAAAAGCTCCAGATGCCGAATATTTTTTTACCTAAAAAATAAAACTATTTTTAAATAAATGGATTAAAAAAGTACTACTAAAATTTTTAAAATGAACATAAAATATTGGTTAGTAATTAAATATTGCAAGTAATAAATGGAGGGCTCAGAATTAAAATGGACCAAGTCCACTTTTCGTCATTTTTGAGTTAGCAACGCTATAACATGCACCAACTATGTAAAATTTCAGTGCAATAGTGAACCAAGTCCTAGTTCTGATAATATCCGCTTGGCAGCAGCAAGTTCTGTTGCGTTAACATGTAATTTGCTATGAAGCTTTAACTTTAAACGTCTGTAGCTCAAAAGTAGCTAAAGTGGACTTGGTTCATTTCTATTCTGAACCCTCCAAATTATACATTTTTATTTCATACGTTTTTTATTCATTTTTAATCTGTAATTAAAAAATTGTTGATATTCGTTAGTTTTCTATATAAATACAAACTTTCTTTTGTGTTGAGAACTGATAATAAAAAGTTTGAAAGGCTTCATTAATTTTTGGTTCTTCTTGAAACACAAATTTCAAATGATAACTTTGTGTAACAGTAGAAAACGTGTTGAATGTCATGATAGAAAAGGGGTAAACAAAAGATCATTACACTTTTTTTTTTCGAAAAAATATATTTTTAAAATATAGGTATTATTCAATGAAGGAAATATTAGGTATGTAGACTATTTAAATTGTTACTAATAAATAAAACAGGAAACATTAAATTTAAATTTGATATTACTTTCGTAAAAAATGTCCCAGACATGGAAACAAATTTAAGATAGTTTTTCTGAGTATTATTTCCTATTTATCTTACTTTAATTAAAGCCCTGGATCCTCTACCTTAGGTAGAGGATCTAGGGCTTTAACTTTAACTATACTGATCAGCCAACGATAGTAAAAGGGGCACGTGATTTTTACAGACTTTGCACGGTCGATAGTTGGGTAACCGGTGATTGTTGGGGTCTTGCTTCTATAATACAAGCAATTGTCTCTTCATCTTTTGATCAACTGCCCCTCAACTTCCACCTGTCTCCCCTCCGAAATACTAGTTCCACCGTTGTCAAAATCACGTGACCCTTTTACTATCGTTGGTTCAGCAGTAGTTTGGTGTACAAAATATATAACTGGCTTCATTCGTTCAACTTACACTATGTTAGTAATAATACACTCATTGCCGTAAAAAATAGCGCACCAAGAAGAAAAAGAGATATCAAAGCCAAATTTATTTCTATGATTACACTTAGTAATAAGGTTGGTTGATAAAAATAATAATAGGTTGGTTGATAAAAAATCAGACTTCCTTGAAGTTGGGGGACCAAGAAAATCCGTAAAAAGTGTTGACTTCATAGATGTCCAATCCCCAACAGCAAACTTAGAGCCCTTTTCACTCAATACCATGGCGTGTAGTGGCGAGAATGGACATCTATGGAGTCAACACTTTTTACTGATTCTCTTGGTCCCCCAACTTCAAGGAAGTCTGATTTTTTATCAACCAACCTTCATACTATGGGTAATCATGGAAATAAATTTGGCTTTGATATCTCTTTTTCTTCTTGGTGCGCTATTTTTTATGGCAATGAGTGTATATTAAGTTATTTAACCAGTACAGTAAAACATATTTTACTACCAGTATAATATTTTACATAGAATTAGTCTACATAATTTTTGATCAAAACTACTTTCAAAACAATATTCCATGTCTTAAATTTTATTTACATATAAATTTAAAGATTATGTAAATTAACCCGGGAGGACGCGCGCTACTTTCTGTTACACGGGAACGCGCGCGGGGTCTCTCAGACCCCACACACCATTTTCCGTTCTAAACGTTCAGTGCATGCAAAATTTTTATCACGGATAGTTTAAATATATAATGTTCAATGTGGATTATTAGTTGACTGCTTCTTATTAATATATAATATAAGACTAGGAAAACAGGAAATGCAATGGAATGTGATCGGAGCTATAACGAATTTCTTTGGCTTAACTGAACCGATGTTTATTTTCTAAAATCCTTTATTTTCTAATTTCTTCTTTTGAAAGAAAAATTATGGATTATAGTTACCTCTTCCTTACTTTTGGAAACCTCTTTGGCTATTTAACTCGCACCAATCCTCACAGTTTTGGAGGCATTTTCCTTAAAAACAACAACCTAACTCGGAAAATAACATACCTACTTCATTTAAACTTCTTGAGGTGATAGGTGGAAACTAGGGTGTCTCAAAAAAAGCCTTTTTTCGAAAAACCTCGGTCCCCAGGGCTTTTCCCATTCCTTTTGGTCCCAAAAGATAGTGTGGGAAATTTTAGCCCCCTAAGTCAACTCTAAGGTTTGCCTGTAGAGCCCCAAAGTTTGAAAAAAGAGGAAAAAATGACCAATTTTCAGAATTTTTAAAAATTATGTTTAAGATTGATAATGCTAATAAAACTGGTTCAAATGCGTCTATAGGACTTATTTAGATGGAATATATTTATTTATATGTATTAACTGTACCCTATAGCCCCTATAATTGAAGATTAAAACGTACTACTTCGGGACGTTGCACACGCCAAAGCTTATAATGCACTACCGGTGGACGAAATGAATTAAATCCGAATTTCTTCGAAGGAACTCCCTCAAATGATGCCATTTGGGGCTAAAATGATATTATAAATTATAAAAACTAGTGAAATAACAATTTTGAGCCTTTCCACTGAGCTTTTAATGAAAAAAGGGCTTTTCTTCAAAATTTCTCGTTTCCAGCTGATGAAACCCAAAACTTATACTAAAAAAGAGGTTTGTTGAACTTTTTTAGATACCAAACATTTGATCCTTTATAGGGGTTTCATTTTTTCAAGTAGAATTAAATTTTAAACAACACAGATCGGAAATGACAAGAATATTTCCTATACCTGACGTGAAAATCGATTTTCTTTTTTCAAAGTAAGGAAAATAGTTTAATACTTGTGAATCTTGGTTGAAATGTTAAAGAAAGAAGTTTTTAATTAAAACTTTCCTCTAATACAAAAATCCTCTATAAAAGGAAGTAATTTTCCAAACTTAAAAAAGAAAATAGATTTTCACGTCTGGTATAAGAAATATCTATGTCATTTCCGATCTGTGCGCTATAAAATTTAATTCTACTTATTAAAAATGAAACCCCTATAAAGATTTTAAAGTTTGGTATCTAAAAAGTATAACAACCTCCTTTTTTAGTATATATTTTGGGTTTTATCAGCTGGAAACGAGAAATTTTGAAGAAAAACACTTTTTACATTAAAAGCTCAGGGGAAGGGCCAAAAACTGTTATTTCACTGGTTTTTATAATTTATAATATCATTATAGCTCCAAATGGCATCATTTGAGGGAGTTCCTTTGAAGAAATTCGGATTTAACTCATTTCGTCCACCAGTAGTGCATTATAAGCTTTGGCGAGTGCAACGTCCCTAAGTAGTACGTTTTAATCTTAAATTATAGGGGCTATAGGGTACAGTTAATACACATAAATAAATATATTCCACCAAAATAAGTCCTAAATGACACATTTGAACCGGTTTTATCGCAGTATCAATCTTAAAATATAATTTTTAAAAATTCTGAAAATTGGTCATTTTTCCACTTTTTTCAAACTTTGGGGCTCTACAGGCAAACCTTAGAGTTAACTTAGGGGACTGAAACTTTGCACACAATCTTTTGGGACCAAAAGGAATGGGAAAAGCCCTGGGGACCAAGGTTTTTCGAAAAAAGGCTTTTTTTGAGACACCCTAGTGGAAACCTTTTAGGCAGCTACACGGAGTTTCATATATTTTCATTAAAAATTAGAGTTTTTATGAAGGTTTATTTAAGCGTTGGGGTCTCGCAGACCCCGCGCGCGTCCTCGCGGGTTAAATTGCAACTTTTCAGGGACTTAATAATAAAATTCAAAAACTATATCCCTACCCCCAAAAAAATAAAAAATAGAAAATATTTTTTTTATCCAAATATCTTCAACGCCCCATCATGAAATTTGAAATCACTGGCGACACAAATTTCATATTCCGTTTGAAGAATAAAGCAAGTAAGAGTAATGTGACATTGTTACCATTTTTGTCCCACCGTCGCAGCAACACATAAACAAGAGTGAGAGAGCTCGTAACATTTGTCTTTCAGGAGACGCAAAAAGCATTTTGTTGTTTCCTCTCTCTCCCACAATCATGCAGAAATAATAAGAGCGGCGAAAATATGACAGAACAACCAAATTTGTTTTTTCTTGTTGAAGCTCTCTTAATAGAAAATTGTTCCAAAGCTCCAAATGAGTTGAGTTACATCATGTGCAGAGTTCTGTAGAGCATTTCCAGGAAAATATTAATTATTGATACACCTCATTAGTGAAAATGTGTTATGCAACATCAGGAAACCAAAATATGTTATGTTTTTTTTTTTAAATTTGAAAAAAAAACCATTGTTATAAAACCATATTGGAGTAGGTTGTATAACTCACTGTGTAAAATGACACGTTACCTTTTATGATTGAGTAAAACCAGCAAAATCGTTTGATTCCGGTATGTTACATAAAAACCAATTTAGGAGCTGAAATTTCAGCTCTTCAATGGTTAATAGCAATCAAAATATTTTTTAATCTTAACGTATTCCGAATGGCCTAAAACCTCCAAAAAACATTATGATTTACTTTTCAAAGCCCTAAAACTTAAGTTATTTTCAATTAAAAATAGCTTCTTTTCAGTCTGAGCTGAAACAGCTTGTGTCGTCATGCGTGCCTTGTCAACTATCATTCCGCTTTGAAACAATGAGCTCCAGTTTTTTTACAGACTAGTGTTTTCATCAAAACACTAGTCCCAAATTTTCAAGAGACACATGTGACGTCACCCGGTTAGGGGATCTCTGTTATAAAATATCTAATAATTAACTGAAAAAAAATTTGTCAGACAAAATAAGCATATTTTTGGAATGAGGAGAGAATTCTTAATAAATTAAAATTGGAAACTTAGAATTTTAAGAGATGCCGGAATTCTCCATTGTTTTTATGGAATAAATACCTGAATCGATGGTTTTAAATCGATATTAAAAGGTTACGTGTGAATTTCCACAGGAAATTTTACAGCTTCCCATGCCCGCTAATAAAATCACCCTACTTCGTTAGGGGTACATTTCCGACCCCCCTCTCCAAGGTAATTTTGAATCGTCTAGATGTGCCCTACCCCTATGAAACATTTATCTGAAACACCCTGTATATTGTATAAATTCCAAAACATGTAGGGTCACTTAAGTTAAGGGGGACCCCATTTTGGCCTAGTGCATTTTTGTAGCTTAAGAGAAAAATTTGAACTTGTTGACCTATTTCATTTATGACTTTATCCATAAATAAAGAAATATTATTGGTTTCTAAAATAATGCTTTACATTTTTCTTAACTGGTCTTTTAAAAAAATTAGATAGGTGACCCATTTACCCTAAAGATGGGGTAAGTGGGTCACCCACTCTTTCTTTAAAGCAAGCAATAATTTAAAGGAAGTAAGAGGATCTTACTTGATAAAGTACAGAAAATTTCAATATAAAATATTTTATTGTAACTGTATCCATGTTTGAGAAATCTACTCACGTTACAATCAGTATGACATGGTAAGAATAGAATGAAAACAAAATAAGTATTTTAAAGAATGTTTTGAAAGGCCAAAGGGATATGTTTTAATTTATTGTATAAAATGGTATTGAAAAACATAATAAGGTTGATGACTATTGATTTTGGCACATTAGCAAAACATTGTAAGATAAAAAAGAAATCGGACACCCTAAATGAGAATGAACACCATTGATCAGATAGTTCACTTTACTCACCATGACTTAAATTAAAACGCAAAATTGATATAAACTGTCAATCAAATTATTTATAAATTTTTATAAACTTTGAAGTGGTGAGTAAAAAGTCTTGCTACAATCGAAATTTTCTGAAAATGTTGGGGAAAATTACCCCTATAACCCCCTTAAATCCACCCATGTCTTCAGTAATAGTTCCTATATCATTTGGGACCCTCTAAAACCACTTACATCATAATAAAGGGTCTCACTTACTCCATAAAGAAGGGTCCTAATTACCCCATTAGCGAGGGGTCCTACTTACCCCAATAGGCTAAAATTATGGGGTAAGTGGGACCCCACCGTTAAACACTTCTAAATTAAAAATTTTGTAAAAATTCAAATTGTGTATATTTTAGGTTAAACTTTGCAGAACTGTTCAATAAATATCAAAATATAATAAAAACTTAGCTGGGAATAGTTCTTTGAAAAATCCATCTTGAACTCTCCAAAAAATCCATTCTGGGAATCTAATTTAAATTAGTTCTATAATCTTAAAAATAATTGCAAAAATAAGCAACTACCCAAAATTTGAAACCGATCAAGAAATTTTTTGATTGCCAAAAAAATTAACAAAAATCCACTTTTTTAAAGCGCGTGAAAACGACAAAAGTTTGGGATCATCGTATGTTGACGTCATCATACGATAAACATTGCTGGAAAGCAATGGAGTTGATGGTATGATTGTTGACATCTTTAAACAATAAGCGTTTTCAGTCACGTGTTTTTTTCTCGACTTTTGAATTAAAATATTTAATTACCTGTACATTTTTTTGAAAAATTGACAAGATATTTCATTTTACCATACAAAAAACCATATACGGAACACTTGTTTGTTTTTGAAAATCTGACACATGCAACTTCCTTATTGTCACATACAATAGAATGGTGTTTAACTTTGTATACTCACTCTTAACATTTTGAAAAAAAATGTAAAATATGAATAATTTACCTTGTTTCACTAAATCGTACTTTTTAATGCTTACTTTTTTAGCTAATTTTTTAAAAGATTTTTTTACATTTACTTTAAAGTTGTTCGTATTTGATATTGATCATACAGTGATAAAAAGAAAGAAACTATCGCATCTAAAAGTATGCCCCTTTACATATATATTACATTTCAACCGATAACCACAAAATATTCCAAGAATAAAGATATTACTTCTATCTTTTTAATTGCAAACTTCCGGAGAAACTTCCCAGTGTAACGAAAGAAAGGGTCTAATCACTACACCAATAAAAAAATTTCCTTTTTTCAATGAAGTTCATTCATCCATGTTAATGACATAGGTGACAACGGCGACATCATGCCTTAATTAACATGAGTCGTGTGATAGGGTAATTGTGTGGGGACATTCCGTTAATTGTGCATTCCGCTCAATGGCCTATAAGTACCCGATATGACGTCACCCGTCCGTGAATAAATGACGTACCTCATTGGACAACTTGGATGATTGATTATCCTTATTTCTGGAGCTCAGATCACTTATTGATGGTACAGCACGTCAACTAAGGAAGATAGTTGTTTCAGAGTTTGAGAAATGTTGGTTGAAGTACCTATAAACATGCGACTAAATTATTTATGTTCATCTATTTGTTATGTCATTTTATAATTTGTTGCTTTGTAACGCAACTAAAATGTCCAGATTTATTCTTTACGATAAATTTTAAGCAAACAAACGAAAGGAAAATTTCGAATGAAGGTTTAAATTCTATTCAAGAAAGAATAGTGAAATTTTTCAATATTTATATATATAATTAGTTAAGCGTTGATAACTTGAGTTAATATTTATTCGGTCAATGCTGCTATAAGATAAAGTAAAAAGGGACCATTTTTTCTGAATATTGCGTACCAAATCTAAACTTTTCCGATTTTTATTAGGGGAAACTGATAAAGAATGACGCCTTTGTAATTTTGGGAAGTAAACAAACAGTTCCCGTTAAGAAGTGCAAATTAGAGCAAATTTGCATTCAATGTTTGTGGGAATTTTTTCTTGCTTTACATTAAATTCCCTATTAGCATAATCCTCTTTTTGTTCTTTAACTTATTGTAGAGCTTATTTAAGTCCAAATTTCTTCATTTTAAGTAAACTAGGGCTACCCCTAGTAACTAGTAAGTAAACTAGCTACTTTTAGTAACTTTTAAGTAAACTAGCTACACCTCCCTGCCCGCTATCCCTCAACTTCCCCCGTAAACTGCTGATGCAGGACCTTTTAGATTACTACCATGTGACTTTAGAATTACTACAAACCCAGCTCACTGAACTTAACTCACTTTATAAAACACTAGCGGATATGCCCGGCCTTGCACGGGTGCTGTGTATAAATTTATTTTTTTAAAGTTATCTTAAAAATATTTATAATTTTGTAAATCAGCCATTACCACAATAGTAGTAGGTACCTCACTATAAGCCACGCCGCAGGGCATATATGTGGGCGTGGTCATCTATTGTCTTAGTTAATTACCCTATTGTCTTAGTTAATTAATTACCCCTGATTACTTAATTACCCTAATTAATTACCCCTAATTACATTAATTACCTAATTACCCTAATTAATTATCTTTAATTACTTAATTACCCCTAATTGGATGATTTATGACCCTAATTAACCCTTTAGTTACTAATTTCGGGGACTTTAACTTTTTTTTCCCATCGAGGACACATGTAGAGTTGAGTTGTTCAACTCCTGCTGGTAGGGGGCGCTGCAATTTTTTTATTTTACATTTTTTGGACTTTAACTTATTTAAGTTGCGTGGCGTGGTTCCCTATTGTACTAAGGGGGCGTGTGCCTAATTACCCCCTAATTAATTAATTGCCCCTAATTAATTAATTACCCCTTATTACATTAATTACCCCTAATTAGTTAATTACTTAATTACCCTAATTAATTACCCTTAATTACTTAATTACCCTAATTAATTACCCTTAATTACTTAATTACCCCTAATTGGATGATTTATGACCCTAATTAACCCTTTAATTACTAATTACGGGGACTTTAACTTTTTTCATCGAGGACACGTAGAGTTGAGTTGTTTACTTTCTGCTGGTAGGGGGCGCTGCAATATTTTCATTTTACATTTTGGACTTTTTTAAGTTGTGTTTTTTAAAGTTTCTTTTTTTGCTGGAATGGCAACAGTTATTACCTTTTGGACGTGCAATTTTTTAATGGCTGTGACGTCATTGAAACATGTTCGAACAGGGACCAACACGTTCAAGACCGGACTAGAGGCTAATCACTCGTAGGAATATACTTGAGCGGGAAATTAAACGGTATGACGTCATTGAAACATGTTCGAACAGGGACCAACACGTTCAAGACAGGACTGGAGCCTAATCATGCGTCTTTCGCGTTTGGCAGGGGGCGCTGCGATTATCATTTTTCAGTTTTACCTTTTGGAGTTTAACTTTTTAACATATTTTTTAATTTAATGCATTTTTTTTAAATTTATGTTTTACATTAAATTGTAACGTGACGACATTTAGGAAGTATATATTTAATTACTATTATTTTTGTAAAGGACTTTATTTAGCTTTATTTATTAAATTATTAATTTCACAGGACTTTGCCAGAAATTGTAAATCAATGTGTTGCCAGATTTTGAGAGTTATTTCATTTGTGTTATTTTACTTCTATACATTAATAATTAATAATAATAATTTTTAAATTTTTTTAATATTTTTAAAATCGATTTTTTAACTTACCAACACATAATAATCACTTTTATTGACAGATCAAAGTAGTACTTGCTGTTTTTATTTAATTTTGCAGTTTTTTATTTAACAGTGCAGTTTTATTTAACAGTGCAGTTATTATTTTATTTAATAGTTCATTTTATTTAGTACAGTTTTATTTAACCTTGCAGTTTTTTTTACATTTGCTGTTTTTATTTAACTATTTAACTTTTATTCAACTTAAGTATTACTTGTTTTTACTTAATTTTTCTTTTATATTTCAGAAAAGTATGATATTTGTTACTACCCAACACGTGAACATATTACTTCAATAATTTCTTCTTTAAAAGTTTAAAATATTACTCCCTTTTTATCAATTAAAAAAATTTGAACTAACAAAATGCTTAAAGGGATCGTGGATCCTCGAGTAGCTGATAAGGAGGTTTTTTCACTAAACATGTATTAAATTTTCAAACAAAAATTTATTTTTTAAGTTATTCTTTTGAAATAAGGTATTTTCTAACTATGTGTTGAAATGCGATCGGTCATGTTAAAAAGGGATGAACAAGTTATAAACTTCTTTACAATGTTATTGGTATATTTGGTATGAGCTGTGCTACTACGGTAGGGGGGGGGGAGGGGAGGTAAACGCACCACTGAACAAAAGGGTAAGGGTGTGTAGGGGACACATACTACAAAAGCTATAGTAAATACGTCTGCCTTGACAGAGATAGGAATACACATGTTATAGTTACGGATCATTAGTTTCTACAAGTGAGAATAAGTAGGAGATTCAACAAAAGGTTAAAAAGAGAGCGAAGTCTTTGATGGGAAGTATTTTTAACCTGCTCAAAATATTTCTTATGACTATCCAACATATTTATCATTTTGAAACATAACAATAAAAATAACATTGCGAAAAGTTGTGTAGGAAGATCTTTACTTATCCACAATTCAAGCATTTTATTTTTTATTCAATAGAAGTATACTAGAGAGTAATATTCTAGTAATTTTTTTAAATCCGATGATTATTTTGGACTTAAAATATTTGAGACATTTTATTTTAAGGTTTGTGTTTTTATATTTCAGACTTGTGTTTATTGTACGTCCTCAAACGAACTTAAACTTGATTGAATTTTTGTACACTGGCTCAGTCAATTTTTTGCGAATGGACATCGCAATGCTTAAACATGTAAAACTTTTTTGGTTTTAGACTAACCAATGTTTTTACAATTCATTATTGCAACAGGAAAAACTCAGATTTTTCAAAATTAGTACATTTTAAAAAAAAATTGTTGCTCATCTTACTGCACACGCAGTTATCAATTTTCAAAAATAAATGCACTGATAATTTCGAATAAAAATTTTAATTATTTATTCTGATGTAAATCTTCCATTTTTTAAAAATTGAACTTTTCACTACAATACCTTCTTATCAACTCACATCACAGACTTTTATTATAGACATATTTACATTTTGAACTCGATTTTATAATTTCATTTGTTTACTTACATCAATCTAACTTTTTTTATAAATTAATATTTCTAACTTTATATTTTTACAACATCACCCTACTATTTCAATATTATTTACTTTTATCATCATAGACAATCATCTAATTTTCAAACATCAAATTAATTAATTTTAAATCAAAGTATTATTTCTTCATTACTATATTGTCAACCCAACATTTCACTATTAATAAAATATACTGTGGGATATTTTCATTCTCACCTCTCAACACATACATTTTACAAAATTAAGTATCAAATTTCATTAGTTCAATTTTTAATTTACTGCACAATAACGGTCTATCTCATTACCATCAACCCAACAATTCCTTATACACTTTAATGTTTCCTTCCTTACTTATCAATTCAACCAAATTTTTCTTAAACAAAGGAAATAAAATTTTTTTAATAACTTCACTTATATCTTCAAATAACATCCTACCATTCTAAAATCAAAATAACATAATCACTTCGCTGTTTTTATTCTTATTTTCCAACGCCTATCCTTTCATCGTTAATTAAAAAATCAATGTTAATTCAGTTTTGCGCTACATTTTTCTCAACATCTGAAAATCAAACTACCTTTCACCGCTATTACCACCCTAATATCGATAAATAAAAATTGACATATCATTAAAAATCTCACAGGCGAAGAAGCAAATAGAAGCCTCAACAAGGGATCGTGTTGGAGAAAAACATACCCAGATTTTGCGACTTTCGTATAGCCATAAATACTTTTCAACTGTAGCAATTTAAAAGGTCGGCCCCCCTTTGAGGTCCAACCGGTCTACTGAAGCTTTGGGAATAGCATGCGTTAACAATACATGTGAATAGAAATCCTATACCTAAACAACTGAAAGGTCTTACGAAAGGGTCCGACAAAAATAAAACAAGTTCGTTTTCCATAAAGCGTAGATCTGTAATTTAAATCTTGCAAATTAATGTCCACCGCAAGTGTTATAACACTTTCACATAATTTTATTTTTTGTCATGTGTGAAATAGATGTAGTTGAAGAATTCATTGTCAAATGAATTCAATTACCTATAAATAGGAATAATAATATGTTATTTAGGAATTAAATCATAAAACTAGAGAGAGAGAGAGCACTATGCCATGAATATACTTCATAGTGAAGGAATTTGAAAATCGATGTCCTAAACATTATTGTCAATTGTTTAGTAAAAACATAATACAATTTTCCAATGAAATTTATTTTAACTTATGAAAATAACATTCTTTGACGAAATCACCCTGCGACAAAGAGGACAAACATTTAAATTTTCAACACATTTTCTACAAGCAACAAGGTGTCCACAAGGTTGAAATACAACATTCATTTCTAGATTCATACATATTTTACATAAAAATGAATTTCTAATTATAATTTTACATTCATTACTATCAAGGTGTCTATTTTTAGAGATTTCGATTCCAACACGATCTTTCACTTTTTCTAACGAAACAGTAGTCTTTGAAGCACTTATCTTTTCCACTGTATGCTTTTGAGACGTTTTACACACTCGACGGAAATAATTTGCCTTTCTTCTCACTATAAATTGAATATATTTACAATCAGAGAAAAATTTCCTATGCTCAACCAATGGATCATCATCATTTTCCCAATTTCCCAATAATCCACCACAAGTAAAACAAACAACTATATCATCAAAGCCGGAATAATATAATCCAGACTCTGCCATGGCCTTAACATCGGGTTTATCTTCAGGCCAATCTTCAAAAGTCTCAAGACGTTTTTCAAAGTCCAACATATTAGGATGTTTTGGGGAAATATCTTTTAATTTTTCAGGTGTCTTAGCTGATTTAGACTTGTCTTCTAGATGAACGATTGGTATGTTTTGAGAACCAGATATTAGAAATGAGCATTTCGGGGATTTTCTCATGTGCTCTCTTATCGGCTTTTGTCCTCTAACCCAGTCACGTATAATAACTCTACAAAATGCACACTGTACTTCATCTTCGAATTTCAAGTAAAAAAATCCAGCTGCTGCTAGGTCAGCTGATTTGATGTACGATAGAGGCCAAACTTCAGAAAAAGAAATCATTCTATTAGCTTCATATCTCATTACCTCACATATTTTTTCAACAGTTTCAGAATTGTTTAGTATATGTTCTTCTCCATGAATGTATGCCATTTCACGTTTGAAATTATTCATTTTAACAAAGTTGCTATGAATGACTACCTAACGTGTACTAAAAACATTTTACTAAAAATTTTTTTTAAAATTTATAACTGGTGAACAAACAATTTGGAATAGTTTCTATGTTCATGTAAAATACGAAACTGAAAACTTTGTTTGAAATGAACTAGAAAACGAAAAACTTTACACAAGAAATGAAAACTTATACACTGAAAAATTAAAAACTCTGCTAAAAATAAAAACTTAACTGAAAAATTTGTTAAAAATTAAGACACATGCAGAAAAATAACTTAACTTTGTTAAAAATAAAAACGAACACAGAAAAACTTTCACTGAAAACTAAAATATTTGTTAAATATAAAAACTTATTCTCTTCGAAACTAAAAACTTTGTTTGAAATGAACTAGAAAACGAAAAACTTTACACAAGAAATGAAAACTTATACACTGAAAAACTAAAATCTCTGCTAAAATTAAAAACTTAACTGAAAATTTTGTTAAAAATTAAGACACATGCAGAAAAATAACTTAATACTTTGTTAAAAATAAAAACGAACACACAAAAACTTTCACTGAAAACTAAAATCTTTGTTAAATATAAAAACTTATTCTCTTCGATACTAAAAACTATGTTTGAAATGAACTAGAAAACGAAAAACTTTACACAAGAAATGAAAACTTATACACTGAAAAACTAAAATCTTTGTTAAATATAAAAACTTATTCACTACGAAACTAAAAACTTTGTTTGAAATGAACTAGAAAACGAAAAACTTAACACAAGAAATGAAAACTTATACACTGAAAAACTAAAATCTTTATTAAAAATAAAAACTTAACTGAAAAATTTGTTAAAAATAAAAACTTAACTGAAAATTTTGTTAAAAATAAAAAATTAACTGAAAATTTTGTTAAAAATTAAGACACATGCAGAAAAATAACTTAATACTTTGTTAAAAATAAAAACGAACACAGAAAAACTTTCACTGAAAACTAAAATCTTTGTTAAATATAACTACTTATTCTCTTCGAAACTAAAAACTTTGTTTGAAATGAACTAGAAAACGAAAAACTTTACACAAGAAATGAAAACTTATACACTGAAAAACTAAAAACTCTGCTAAAAATTAAAAATTAACCGAAATTTTGTTAAAAATTAAGACAAATGTAGAAAAATAACTTAATACTTTGTTAAAAATAAAAACGAACACAGAAAAACTTTACAAGAAATGAAAACTTAAACACTGAAAAACTAAAATCTTTGTTAAAAATAAAAGCTTAAGTGAAAATATTGTTAAAAATTAAGACAAATGCAGAAAAATTACTTAATACTTTGTTAAATGTAAAAAACTTAAAAGCTACAAAACTAAAATATTTGTTTAAAATAAATAAAAACTTACAAGAAATTTTACAAGAAATAAAAAGTTACGCAAAAAACTTTACTAAAAAGAAATTATTACGAAAACTTTAACAGAAAGAAAAACTTAAAAACTATAAAACTAAAAACTTTGTTAAAAAATAAAGGCAAATGCAGAAAATAACTTAATACTTTGTTAAATATTAAAACTTAGAAACTATGAAACGAAAAACTTTACAATAAATAAAAACTTATACACTACAAAACTAAAATATTTGTTAAAAATAAAATAAAAACTTTGAAAAAATTTTACAAGAAATAAAAAAGTTACACTAAAAACTTTATCAAAATGAAATACTTCGTGTTAAAAATAAATAAAAACTTTGAAAAATTTTACAAGAAATAAAAATTTACACTAAAAACTTTACCAAAAAGAAATTATTACGAAAAACTTTAACAAAAAGAAAAACCTAAAAACTATAAAACTAAAAACGTTGCTAAAAATAAAAACTTTAGGAAAACTTTGTTAAAAATTAAGAAACCAATACAGAAAAATTTTAAAAATAAACAAAAACTTCGAAAAAATATTACAAGAAACAAAAAAATAACACTAAAAACTTTATCAAAAAGAGATAACTTTGAAAAAAATTTGTACAAGAGATAAAAAGTTATACTAAACCAAAACATCCATGCTTTGTTAAAATTAGAAGACAGATAGATTCACGTCCCCCTTCATTGGGACCCTTTTTTTAATTATTATGTAAAACTTGGGGCTGAAAAATTTAAAAGTAGTACTTTTAAATTTCCTTCAATAAGAAGGAGTTTTCAGCCCACCGAGTTTTCATAATAAAGCGTCTCAACGAAGGGGGACGTGAATCTATCTGTATTCTAATTTTAACAAAGCATGGATGTTTTGGTAAAGTTTTTAGTATAACTTTTTATTTCTTGTACAAATTTTTTTCAAAGTTATCTCTTTTTGATAAAGTTTTTAGTGTTATTTTTTTTGTTTCTTGTAATATTTTTTCGAAGTTTTTGTTTATTTTTAAAATTTTTCTGTATTGGTTTCTTAATTTTTAACAAAGTTTTCCCAAAGTTTTTATTTTTAGCAACGTTTTTAGCTTTATAGTTTTTAGGTTTTTCTTTTTGTTAAAGTTTTTCGTAATAATTTCTTTTTGGTAAAGTTTTTAGTGTAAATTTTTATTTCTTGTAAAATTTTTCAAAGTTTTTATTTATTTTTAACACGAAGTATTTCATTTTGAAAAAGTTTTTAGTGTAACTTTTTTATTTCTTGTAAAATTTTTTCAAAGTTTTTATTTTATTTTTAACAAATATTTTAGTTTTGTAGTGTATAAGTTTTTATTTATTGTAAAGTTTTTCGTTTCATAGTTTCTAAGTTTTAATATTTAACAAAGTATTAAGTTATTTTCTGCATTTGCCTTTATTTTTTAACAAAGTTTTTAGTTTTATAGTTTTTAAGTTTTTCTTTCTGTTAAAGTTTTCGTAATAATTTCTTTTTAGTAAAGTTTTTTGCGTAACTTTTTATTTCTTGTAAAATTTCTTGTAAGTTTTTATTTATTTTAAACAAATATTTTAGTTTTGTAGCTTTTAAGTTTTTTACATTTAACAAAGTATTAAGTAATTTTTCTGCATTTGTCTTAATTTTTAACAATATTTTCACTTAAGCTTTTATTTTTAACAAAGATTTTAGTTTTTCAGTGTTTAAGTTTTCATTTCTTGTAAAGTTTTTCTGTGTTCGTTTTTATTTTTAACAAAGTATTAAGTTATTTTTCTACATTTGTCTTAATTTTTAACAAAATTTCAGTTAATTTTTAATTTTTAGCAGAGTTTTTAGTTTTTCAGTGTATAAGTTTTCATTTCTTGTGTAAAGTTTTTCGTTTTCTAGTTCATTTCAAACAAAGTTTTTAGTTTCGAAGAGAATAAGTAGTTATATTTAACAAAGATTTTAGTTTTCAGTGAAAGTTTTTCTGTGTTCGTTTTTATTTTTAACAAAGTATTAAGTTATTTTTCTGCATGTGTCTTAATTTTTAACAAAATTTTCAGTTAATTTTTTATTTTTAACAAAATTTTCAGTTAAGTTTTTATTTTTAACAAATTTTTCAGTTAAGTTTTTATTTTTAATAAAGATTTTAGTTTTTCAGTGTATAAGTTTTCATTTCTTGTGTTAAGTTTTTCGTTTTCTAGTTCATTTCAAACAAAGTTTTTAGTTTCGTAGTGAATAAGTTTTTATATTTAACAAAGATTTTAGTTTTTCAGTGTATAAGTTTTCATTTCTTGTGTAAAGTTTTTCGTTTTCTAGTTCATTTCAAACATAGTTTTTAGTATCGAAGAGAATAAGTTTTTATATTTAACAAAGATTTTAGTTTTCAGTGAAAGTTTTTGTGTGTTCGTTTTTATTTTTAACAAAGTATTAAGTTATTTTTCTGCATGTGTCTTAATTTTTAACAAAATTTTCAGTTAAGTTTTTAATTTTAGCAGAGATTTTAGTTTTTCAGTGTATAAGTTTTCATTTCTTGTGTAAAGTTTTTCGTTTTCTAGTTCATTTCAAACAAAGTTTTTAGTTTCGAAGAGAATAAGTTTTTATATTTAACAAATATTTTAGTTTTCAGTGAAAGTTTTTCTGTGTTCGTTTTTATTTTTAACAAAGTTAAGTTATTTTTCTGCATGTGTCTTAATTTTTAACAAATTTTTCAGTTAAGTTTTTATTTTTAGCAGAGTTTTTAATTTTTCAGTGTATAAGTTTTCATTTCTTGTGTAAAGTTTTTCGTTTTCTAGTTCATTTCAAACAAAGTTTTCAGTTTCGTATTTTACATGAACATAGAAACTATTCCAAATTGTTTGTTCACCAGTTATAAATTTTAAAAAAAATTTTTAGTAAAATGTTTTTAGTACACGTTAGGTAGTCATTCATAGCAACTTTGTTAAAATGAATAATTTCAAACGTGAAATGGCATACATTCATGGAGAAGAACATATACTAAACAATTCTGAAACTGTTGAAAAAATATGTGAGGTAATGAGATATGAAGCTAATAGAATGATTTCTTTTTCTGAAGTTTGGCCTCTATCGTACATCAAATCAGCTGACCTAGCAGCAGCTGGATTTTTTTACTTGAAATTCGAAGATGAAGTACAGTGTGCATTTTGTAGAGTTATTATACGTGACTGGGTTAGAGGACAAAAGCCGATAAGAGAGCACATGAGAAAATCCCCGAAATGCTCATTTCTAATATCTGGTTCTCAAAACATACCAATCGTTCATCTAGAAGACAAGTCTAAATCAGCTAAGACACCTGAAAAATTAAAAGATATTTCCCCAAAACATCCTAATATGTTGGACTTTGAAAAACGTCTTGAGACTTTTGAAGATTGGCCTGAAGATAAACCCGATGTTAAGGCCATGGCAGAGTCTGGATTATATTATTCCGGCTTTGATGATATAGTTGTTTGTTTTACTTGTGGTGGATTATTGGGAAATTGGGAAAATGATGATGATCCATTGGTTGAGCATAGGAAATTTTTCTCTGATTGTAAATATATTCAATTTATAGTGAGAAGAAAGGCAAATTATTTCCGTCGAGTGTGTAAAACGTCTCAAAAGCATACAGTGGAAAAGATAAGTGCTTCAAAGACTACTGTTTCGTTAGAAAAAGTGAAAGATCGTGTTGGAATCGAAATCTCTAAAAATAGACACCTTGATAGTAATGAATGTAAAATTATAATTAGAAATTCATTTTTATGTAAAATATGTATGAATCTAGAAATGAATGTTGTATTTCAACCTTGTGGACACCTTGTTGCTTGTAGAAAATGTGTTGAAAATTTAAATGTTTGTCCTCTTTGTCGCAGGGTGATTTCGTCAAAGAATGTTATTTTCATAAGTTAAAATAAATTTCATTGGAAAATTGTATTATGTTTTTACTAAACAATTGACAATAATGTTTAGGACATCGATTTTCAAATTCCTTCACTATGAAGTATATTCATGGCATAGTGCTCTCTCTCTCTCTAGTTTTATGATTTAATTCCTAAATAACATATTATTATTCCTATTTATAGGTAATTGAATTCATTTGACAATGAATTCTTCAACTACATCTATTTCACACATGACAAAAAATAAAATTATGTGAAAGTGTTATAACACTTGCGGTGGACATTAATTTGCAAGATTTAAATTACAGATCTACGCTTTATGGAAAACGAACTTGTTTTATTTTTGTCGGACCCTTTCGTAAGACCTTTCAGTTGTTTAGGTATAGGATTTCTATTCACATGTATTGTTAACGCATGCTATTCCCAAAGCTTCAGTAGACCGGTTGGACCTCAAAGGGGGGCCGACCTTTTAAATTGCTACAGTTGAAAAGTATTTATGGCTATACGAAAGTCGCAAAATCTGGGTATGTTTTTCTCCAACACGATCCCTTGTTGAGGCTTCTATTTGCTTCTTCGCCTGTGAGATTTTTAATGATATGTCAATTTTTATTTATCGATATTAGGGTGGTAATAGCGGTGAAAGGTAGTTTGATTTTCAGATGTTGAGAAAAATGTAGCGCAAAACTGAATTAACATTGATTTTTTAATTAACGATGAAAGGATAGGCGTTGGAAAATAAGAATAAAAACAGCGAAGTGATTATGTTATTTTGATTTTAGAATGGTAGGATGTTATTTGAAGATATAAGTGAAGTTATTAAAAAAATTTTATTTCCTTTGTTTAAGAAAAATTTGGTTGAATTGATAAGTAAGGAAGGAAACATTAAAGTGTATAAGGAATTGTTGGGTTGATGGTAATGAGATAGACCGTTATTGTGCAGTAAATTAAAAATTGAACTAATGAAATTTGATACTTAATTTTGTAAAATGTATGTGTTGAGAGGTGAGAATGAAAATATCCCACAGTATATTTTATTAATAGTGAAATGTTGGGTTGACAATATAGTAATGAAGAAATAATACTTTGATTTAAAATTAATTAATTTGATGTTTGAAAATTAGATGATTGTCTATGATGATAAAAGTAAATAATATTGAAATAGTAGGGTGATGTTGTAAAAATATAAAGTTAGAAATATTAATTTATAAAAAAAGTTAGATTGATGTAAGTAAACAAATGAAATTATAAAATCGAGTTCAAAATGTAAATATGTCTATAATAAAAGTCTGTGATGTGAGTTGATAAGAAGGTATTGTAGTGAAAAGTTCAATTTTTAAAAAATGGAAGATTTACATCAGAATAAATAATTAAAATTTTTATTCGAAATTATCAGTGCATTTATTTTTGAAAATTGATAACTGCGTGTGCAGTAAGATGAGCAACAATTTTTTTTAAAATGTACTAATTTTGAAAAATCTGAGTTTTTCCTGTTGCAATAATGAATTGTAAAAACATTGGTTAGTCTAAAACCAAAAAAGTTTTACATGTTTAAGCATTGCGATGTCCATTCGCAAAAAATTGACTGAGCCAGTGTACAAAAATTCAATCAAGTTTAAGTTCGTTTGAGGACGTACAATAAACACAAGTCTGAAATATAAAAACACAAACCTTAAAATAAAATGTCTCAAATATTTTAAGTCCAAAATAATCATCGGATTTAAAAAAATTACTAGAATATTACTCTCTAGTATACTTCTATTGAATAAAAAATAAAATGCTTGAATTGTGGATAAGTAAAGATCTTCCTACACAACTTTTCGCAATGTTATTTTTATTGTTATGTTTCAAAATGATAAATATGTTGGATAGTCATAAGAAATATTTTGAGCAGGTTAAAAATACTTCCCATCAAAGACTTCGCTCTCTTTTTAACCTTTTGTTGAATCTCCTACTTATTCTCACTTGTAGAAACTAATGATCCGTAACTATAACATGTGTATTCCTATCTCTGTCAAGGCAGACGTATTTACTATAGCTTTTGTAGTATGTGTCCCCTACACACCCTTACCCTTTTGTTCAGTGGTGCGTTTACCTCCCCTCCCCCCCCCTACCGTAGTAGCACAGCTCATACCAAATATACCAATAACATTGTAAAGAAGTTTATAACTTGTTCATCCCTTTTTAACATGACCGATCGCATTTCAACACATAGTTAGAAAATACCTTATTTCAAAAGAATAACTTAAAAAATAAATTTTTGTTTGAAAATTTAATACATGTTTAGTGAAAAAACCTCCCTATCAGCTACTCGAGGATCCACGATCCCTTTAAGCATTTTGTTAGTTCAAATTTTTTTAATTGATAAAAAGGGAGTAATATTTTAAACTTTTAAAGAAGAAATTATTGAAGTAATATGTTCACGTGTTGGGTAGTAACAAATATCATACTTTTCTGAAATATAAAAGAAAAATTAAGTAAAAACAAGTAATACTTAAGTTGAATAAAAGTTAAATAGTTAAATAAAAACAGCAAATGTAAAAAAAACTGCAGATTATTATGTGTTGGTAAGTTAAAAAATCGATTTTAAAAATATTAAAAAAATTTAAAAATTATTATTATTAATTATTAATGTATAGAAGTAAAATAACACAAATGAAATAACTCTCAAAATCTGGCAACACATTGATTTACAATTTCTGGCAAAGTCCTGTGAAATTAATAATTTAATAAATAAAGTCCTTTACAAAAATAATAGTAATTAAATATATACTTCCTAAATGTCGTCACGTTACAATTTAATGTAAAACATAAATTTAAAAAAAATGCATTAAATTAAAAAATATGTTAAAAAGTTAAACTCCAAAAGGTAAAACTGAAAAATGATAATCGCAGCGCCCCCTGCCAAACGCGAAAGACGCATGATTAGGCTCCAGTCCTGTCTTGAACGTGTTGGTCCCTGTTCGAACATGTTTCAATGACGTCATACCGTTTAATTTCCCGCTCAAGTATATTCCTACGAGTGATTAGCCTCTAGTCCGGTCTTGAACGTGTTGGTCCCTGTTCGAACATGTTTCAATGACGTCACAGCCATTAAAAAATTGCACGTCCAAAAGGTAATAACTGTTGCCATTCCAGCAAAAAAAGAAACTTTAAAAAACACAACTTAAAAAAGTCCAAAATGTAAAATGAAAATATTGCAGCGCCCCCTACCAGCAGAAAGTAAACAACTCAACTCTACGTGTCCTCGATGAAAAAAGTTAAAGTCCCCGTAATTAGTAATTAAAGGGTTAATTAGGGTCATAAATCATCCAATTAGGGGTAATTAAGTAATTAAGGGTAATTAATTAGGGTAATTAAGTAATTAAGGGTAATTAATTAGGGTAATTAAGTAATTAACTAATTAGGGGTAATTAATGTAATAAGGGGTAATTAATTAATTAGGGGCAATTAATTAATTAGGGGGTAATTAGGCACACGCCCCCTTAGTACAATAGGGAACCACGCCACGCAACTTAAATAAGTTAAAGTCCAAAAAATGTAAAATAAAAAAATTGCAGCGCCCCCTACCAGCAGGAGTTGAACAACTCAACTCTACATGTGTCCTCGATGGGAAAAAAAAGTTAAAGTCCCCGAAATTAGTAACTAAAGGGTTAATTAGGGTCATAAATCATCCAATTAGGGGTAATTAAGTAATTAAAGATAATTAATTAGGGTAATTAGGTAATTAATGTAATTAGGGGTAATTAATTAGGGTAATTAAGTAATCAGGGGTAATTAATTAACTAAGACAATAGGGTAATTAACTAAGACAATAGATGACCACGCCCACATATATGCCCTGCGGCGTGGCTTATAGTGAGGTACCTACTACTCACAATCATCCCGGTATCCAAGGCGCCTTTTTCATACTCTTGTGCTCCCGGTAATTTTTCCAATCCCGGTGTTCCCGGTTATCTTTTCTATCCCGTTTTTCCCGGTTATCTTTTCTATCCCGGTGTTCCCGGTAATTTTCATCTATCCCGGTGTTACCGGTAATTTTTTCTCTATCCTGGTGTTCCCGATATTTTTCCACTTTCCCGGTGTTCCCTGTAATTTTCTTCTTTCCCTTTGTTCCCGGTAATTTTCCTCTATCCCTATGTTTTATGAAACAATGCCTTATTTTCAACTGTTTCCATGAAAAGAATTTTCATTTTTTAATGAATATTTTATTTTAAAAGAAAAAATCTTAAAGTAAAGAAAAATAGTTTTTGGAAATTAATTATTTGAATTTATTTTGGTGTTTTTAGAACTGTTGAAACTTTTAAATGGGCAATTATTGAGTTTTTCTAATAAAAATATTTAATTTTGAGATTTTTATCTCATTCACAATACTGAGTCAAGCAGATGTACTCTAGTAGAGAAATTGAAAAGATATTAAAAAATCTAGTAAATTTTTTTTGTCTAGTGGGTCGTGTCTTCTGAAATATTTCATAAATATTTTTATTTTAAAGGAAAATATCTCAAAATAAAGGAAAATAACGTTTGAAAATAAATTAATTGAATTTATTTTGGTGTTTTCACAACTGATATAGTTTTTAAATGGACAAATATAGAGTTTTTCCTGTTAAAATATTAAATTTTCGAGGTTTTTTTAATCTCGTTAACAATAGTGAGTCGAGCAGATCTACTCTGGTAGAGAAATGGAGAAATAAGCGTTTTCGGCTATAAATTCGCTAATTACTCGTAATTATTCGATTTTCGAGCTTGGAAAACTTGACAGTGATCGTCCTCGCCTCGAGATACGCCTATATACCGAATTTTGTCCACGCCTGCGGCGTGGTTTGGGAGGAGATGCGTTACATACATACCCACACACATACCCACAAACGTTTTTAGTTATATAGAGATTGGAAAAAACAATGAGTAGAAGAAACACCAACCAACTTTTTAAACATACGTTATAAGTAATCTCCGTGAATAACCATCTCTTAAAAGTCAGAATATAATTTAATCAAAATATTTTTCTTAGCACTTAGCAAAATGTTTTTCTATTGTTAATCAATATTCTGAAAAGAAAACCTACATTAATTAATCTTTTAAATTCAATTTTGTACCTAGTAACTCGTCAGTATAATTAGAGAAAAAATCTACATTACACTCAATGATTACAAACAATTTCGGTTATAAGAATACAAATTATTAAAATTCAAAAAAAATTGTAGAAATCTTAAGATCATGTATGTAAGTTTTTATAAAACTTTTATCTGCTTTTGAAAGATATTTATTAATTATTATTACATTTTGAAAACGTGAAGGAATTCGTTTCATCAAAAAGTACGGCGTCAGTTGGTTGTTGTGATTGGATGATAATAAGTTGTTTGACAATTGTTTGCTTTGCGACTTTATCTGTAATATAACAAAATGAAAATTTTTTAATTTTTTCAAAAAATCCAATAGCTTACTCGGAAATCCAAAATGAATCCGGTCATTTTGATACCAGATAATTAAAACGTTTTTCTCTGAAAACCGTTCACCAAAAACTTTTTTTTAGAATAGAGATATTCTAACTACCTTATACGTATTCTCAGGTTAGACGTATTGATGACAATGACTATTTTACTATCAGGTTTGTTATCAAATTTTGCCCATTAAACATATAAACAAGCTATCAATATCTATAATCAATATATTGTGCAATAACTTTCTTAAATTTAATGCAAAATCAAGCAGGAAATTTAATTCCCAAAAAATGTACACTACAGTATTTATAAAAATTTCTATTATTATTTTACAGATTTTTACTCCCTACTTTCTGTCATACCTGTACTTTTCTATCAGTTTATGGTTGTATACCTTTCGCTATGCCATTTTAACCCTCTCGGCACCAGAACAACAAAAAAGTGAAAAACTTTTTTTCTTCTTCTCAATACATCCAAAATGCCCCTATAATTAGTCTGGAAAAAATTTTTTTCTTGTGTGCACTCCTTCCTAGTTATTTTTATGAGCCTCATATGAGGCCATATTTTTTCCATTTTAACAGAAAATACTTGGTTTAGAACTTATTAAAAGACATAATCATAATATTAGAAGGTTACGATATAAGAAAATATCTTCCAACCTATAAAGAATGTTCTACAGAAGCTAGTATCTAGCTAGCATTTTCTCTTCACAAGCATCACAGCTTAAAATGTAAACATTGAGGTATAAATCATCTTGCTGCCATTAAAGAACGAATTCAGAAACCATGTAGAAGTCTCATATGGGATCGACATGAATCAGTGAAGTCACTGATGAAAAGAAAATAATTTTGTATGTTTACATCATACAAAAATTGAGCTCATAAGTAGGAGCCTCATATGAGGCCCAGGATGGCGAGAGGGTTAAAGATATTGCAGGTTCACCTTACAACGATATTTTCATTAATCAAACGAATCTGAACTTATTTGCAGCTATAAATAAAAATATCAACGAATTTAAGGGGCACACCTAGTGTGAAATTTTCAAAAAATCGATTTTTTTTTATTTTTTTTATTTCGATAGGTTATACTTTTAAAAACAACATACTAAAATTTTATATCGATGTCTTAAATAGTTTTTGAGTTACAGCCATTTAAAAGAGTAGCCGCTCGGCAGTAAACACGATCATTTTATCTTAAAACGCGTTTTTCTCGAAACAGCATTTTTCGAATTTTCTGGAGTGATTACTCGGAGACAAATGATCCGATCGCTATCAAATTTTTTTTCCATCTTCTCTATATAGTTCTCCATACGATGACCCTCCAGTTTTTTGATCTGATCAAAAATCGAATTTTGGCAGGCCAAAAACGACCAAAATTTTGGGTAAAATTTAACTTTTTTTTCAACATGCCGCCATTTTGTCAATTTTTGATTTTTTTGTTCGCCCGAGGGTTATCGTACAGACAATATGTTTTAGTTTCACGAGAATTTTTTTTTAGGTTTTATCAACGGAGAAGACTGTAATCACGCAAGCAGTGGAGGACCTTTTTTTTTGGCACCGCCGGAGAACGCGTGTCATTTCAAAAATATTTAATATTTTGTTTCAAAAATTTTACTGTGTATTCTCAAAACATGTATAAATATACCCTCAAAATTTTAAAACAATTGATTCACAAGTTTTCTTTTTTTTAATTCCCAAAAATTGCCTTTTTTTAGGCTGTCACACTAGGTGTGCCCCTTTACAAAAAAAATAATAAAATATATCTCCTCCTTGCACATTCTGATGATAACAATACTTTTCCAATATGTGTTACATTTTTTAACATAGTATATGTTCCCACATCTACTTGAACTCTCTTGTTTATTCCGAAGTAAACCCTACATAACTTTGAATTTCTAACATAGGAAGATATATTCTATTTTTCTTAGGATTATATTAAAATATTTTAAAATGTAGGAGGAATCCCTTTTCAGAAAAACGGAAACATTCTTAGGAATTCTAAACCCGGCTCATCTAATCGATATAGGATGGATCGACTTTTGAAGTTCGAATCTTTATTGGAAAACGATGCATCCCGGTGTATTTTTTCTCCTATATTTTTACCATTTTTTACTCACTTATATAGAACCCAATAAATATCGAATCAGGTGAAAAATTTTAAAGGGTCAATGTTGGGTAACTTTCAAGTGTGCTATCAAAACATCAATAAATCGGGGTATGAGTAACATTAACGGCCGTATTCTGTGCTACTTACTTGATCAGCGGTTAATCACCAATCAAAGAAGAAATCACCGACTGGATTGGTGGAATCCTTCCTTGATTGATGTTTAACCGCTGGACAGAAAGCATAGAATACGGCCGTAAGAGTTTAATGACCCTTACAGACCTAAGTCGCCCGAGATACTCATTATATGGAAAATTTGGGGAGTCTAGGTCGAAAGGGTTAAAGAAAACAGTTTATAAGTATTTACTATAAAGAGCGTGGCAGTTGAATGTTCATAATGTTAGAGGTTATGAAATAGACGTATTAAATGTAAATTTATTTGAATATGTTTTTAAGCATTAAAGCAGTTTTATAAAGTATGCTGGTATACTTCCTATAATGAAAATCTGTTAATTTAATAGAAATTTTTTAAATTCTAAAAATTATGATTTCATCCTTTGTCCTCCAACTAAGAAAAAGTTACCCCTCTTTAAATTTTAAAATTATCTCAATTTTACGCTTTATTGAGTAGGTGTGAAGTTGTTTCCCGATCTTAAGTAATGAACTATATTTTCACTTAAAAATTATAATGCATCAAACCACTGTTTTTACTAGATTTATAGAGGCTATTTATTTCTTGAACTATGGTATACATTTGACAACTTTTTGAAGGATCCTTCTATACCATATCCATAACGTAATAACATACTTATTGCACTATACAGATTTAGTGCTTTGCCAGAAGGTTAGCAATATCTGTCTATCGCTTTAATGATTTGTGTATCTTAGTTAGCCTGTAGGTGTATCATCCAGTGAGCCGTGATCAAACTTAGATGTAAAATATTTTGTTTCGTTTGCATATTTGGTTATGAAATTAGAGCTAAGACTAGAAAAACAAACAAAATAAAGTATTTTCATCAAAAAGTAATTTTGAATTTAATTTTTAAAATTAATTTGGTTGGTACAAGCCCCCCGCCAGAATAAAAAATTCCACTGTAAAAAATGATGTCTTGCGATAAATTTCTAAATAAAACGTAATTTTGAAGCTTTGAAATGGTTCAAGAGTAGCTTTATGGCCAAAAATGTAGGTATTACAATGAGGAAGTTGCGTGATTTTTTTGCTTTTTTTAATCGATTCTTCTTGAAAAAATAAGCAACTACCCACAATTTGAGGCCGATCGAGAAATTCTTTGATTGCCGAAAAAATTAACAAAAATCCACTTTTTAAAAGCGCGCGAAAACGCCAAGAGTTTGGGATCATCGTATGTTGACGTCATCATATGATAAACATTGTTGGAAAGCAATGAAGTTGATGGTATGATTGTTGACATCTTTAAACAATGAGCGTTTTCAGTCACGTGTTTTTTTCTTGACTTTTAAATTAAAATATTTAATTACCTCCACATTTTTTTTGTAAAATTGACTAGATATTTCGTTTTACCATACAAAAACCATACGGAACACTTGTTTGTTTTTGAAAATCTGACACATGCAACTTCCTTATTTAATATCTCTATTCTAAAAAAGTTTTTGGTGAACGGTTTCCAGAGAAAAACTTTTTAATTACTGATCCGTATAAGATATTTTCGGTATCAAACTGTTCGGATTCTTTTGAGAATGTGCAATATTCCATTAGAATTTCTTTAAAAATTTCTAATTTTAAAATATTTCCATTTTTATTAGATTACAGATAAGGTCGCAGTTACAAAGGAAGTACTCTCAAACAACTTAATATGCATCCGCATCCAATCACAATGACCAATTAAAGCCATATTTTATGAAAAAAAAATAAATTTTTTCACGTTTTAAAAAAAACTACTTTTTGAATTAAATATCATTCAAAGACTACTTTTATCAAATAGTATTCTAAAAACTTACAGCACAGCCATGATATTTCATGCTACAATTTTACACATCTTATCTGAAATTTTTAATTTTGTCTGATAATCGAGATTAATTGTAAACATTGAGTGTCATGTATAGGTTTTGTCTTCTATTATTTTCAATGGCTTAAAAGATTTTCTTTTGTTTAGGTCTAGGTTGAAATAAAAATATGAAAGATAAAACACTAGGTATACTAACGAGTTACTAGGTTAAAAGATTCATTAGTATACGTTTTTTTTTCAGAATGTTGATTAATAACACAGGTCTGCAAAAAAAAACTTTTTTCGAGCTGTTTTGGATATTTCACCTGAACTTTGTTATTTTTGGTGCGCTGAATCCAAAAATGACCTCCATTTTGTCCTGGGACGTCACGTTTTTTGACAATTTAGATTTTTAGGTTTTATTGGGAAATGCCTTAAAAATTTGTAAAATTAACTTTTTATACTTTATTTTTTATTCAAATTTCTTCCACAAAATCTTTTTCTATGTTTTTTGATGTACTGAATCTAAAACTGACCTCCGTTTTGTCATAGGATTTCACCTTTTTTCACAATTTAAGTAAAAATGTCAATTTTTTAAGAAAATAAAAGTAAATATTTAAACAAATTATTTTTCGACCCAAACTTTATTTGAAAATAATTTTTTATGATTTTTGGTGTGCTGAATACAAAAAATACCTCTTTTGATTTTTAAGACACCACATTTTGTAATAAATTGAGAAAATATAGCAACATTTCACATAAAATGTAAGTATACTTAAGAAGTAGATTTTTTAATCCAAATTTATTTTTAAGGTTGTTAATTTTAAGGTTTTTTTGTGCCCCGAGTTCAAAAATGGTCTCTGTTTTGCCATAGAATGTCATGTTTCCTGAAAATTTAAGTAAAATTGTAAAATAAGTCATTATTTCAATTTTCATGAAAATAGGTTCATAAATAAAATTATTGTTACATATTCTTTATGAAAATCATTATATAACTAAAATAAACTTATTTACACACTTTAAAGACAATTTTTCCTCCTCATGAAACTCCCCTTGGTACCTTTACCCTTGTGAGTAGCAAAAAGAACGTTTCTTTGAACTATACAACAAAAATCCTTCATTATTCCCCGATTAAATCTTCCCTAATATTTTCTTTCCATCTCTATAATGTCCTGATGAGATAGTTTACTATGTGCACCATTCACAGCTCCTAATTTTTAAAACTAAAGGAGCTAGAAATGCACAAAAACTATGAAAAATGGGCAAATTCGAATATAATTTTGCAATTTGTGAAAAATCCTGACGTATAGGATTTTTCTCAATATTTTTTTCGTTATCAGCAGACCAAAATACATAGGAAATCACTAAAATTATTCAAACAGCTTCATTTTTCAACATTTAAGACGGGATCTGGATCGGAGGATGAGACCTTAATTAGAGTGCCCTAATAGATTCGATGCCCTCAAAACGTTCAATGTAGCTTTTAAATACGTTTTTTAGATATGAAACCCCGATACCTGATTTAACGTCTTTCGATCATGGGACTAAGAAAATTTGCGGAAAGAAGTTGAATCCGGGTAGGAAATTAACTTAATATTGAATAAGATTACAAGTAAAATATAATCAAAGAGAAGAATCTCGGAAATATTACAGAGCAACATACTTATTTATTAGCACTATAGTTCCAGGATTATCTTATGGCCCGTAAAATTCCTTTAGGATACACAAATAAAGAGTAGTAAAATTATTTATGATATACATACCTTTTAACTTCTTTGCATATTTGTTCCTACACTCTTTTTATAATTGCTTTTTTTAAAAACTGCAATTTTTGCGCCACCTTACTTTTGAAAAACCACTTTTTTCACAAAAAATCACCGACTCTTTCTTCCCAGGCTAACGAAATCAAACGAAGAGGTTTTAAAAATATTCTTGTTCTTGATGGTTAGTCTCAGAACGAAGGACAATTAAGAACAACCGAAAATTTCCGGAAGCTTTTAAATTCTACAAGAAAAAGCACACGAAAAAATAATGTTCTAAGTAGAAAAGGGGGATCTGGGGGTTCTCCCCCAGAAAATTTTGGAAATTTGACACAAAAAACACAGTTTTTATTCGTTTTGGAAACCTAGTCCGAGCCCACGGGGGGGGGCAAAAGGCCTGTTGCCACCCCTGGATCCGTCACTGACGGTAGCTCCTAGTTTTCTAAAATATCGCTGTTTTTACTGCAGAAGATGTGATACCCTTCAAAAGTCAAAGCTGGATCCACCCTTGCCTGAGACAATGGACAAAAAACATTTTTTAGTTACCAGTCAACCTTTCAAAAGGATCTCTTAAGTACAAGTAAACAAAACCGTCAACAGGAAAACTGAACCTTATCCCACTGTATCAAATCCACAAAAGGCTCATTCAGAACCCATCCAAATACATTTCCAAAAAAAAAAACTCACCCCAAAACCCGATTTTTGATAAAGTGCTAACGAGAGGCGAAAGTTTCAACAATAACAATAAATTCCCGCATCAGCAAAATGGGGGGGCAGGAAATCACGGATATCTACCGATAGGGGAAAGTTCCAAGAACCCTCGACTCTCTAATTTCAGCTTTTCCAATTAGCCTTCCTTTCCAGAGGAAGACAATGCGTTTAATGATGAAAGAACGAGCCGTCATTGTTTGACGTGAGTGGTCTCTTCTTGTTCGGTATAATTATCTTTTTGGAGAGATAGGGAGAATTTTGAGCAACATTTCGCACTGTGAAAGAAACAGTTTCTCTCTCTCTCTCCACCTCAAAAAGGTAGTTTGAAATTGCTCACTCAAGAAGTTCTAGCGGCTCAACTCAAAACGAGATCTCGAAGTTCTTTTGGTTGAAAATTTTCATTTCGTTTTTAAGAGGCTGCGGATTTAATACCCAGGAGTTGTTTACAAACAAATCTTTCAAACTTTTCATCGACTTCATTTGAGTCAAAGCGCAATTTTGGTTTGAGTAGAATAACCTGGAAAAGAGCAATTACTCTCTGAAATGGTTATCTTCCTTTTCAAGTGCTTAAGCATCAAAAGGTAGCGTTAGGGGATGTCCATAAATTACGTGAGGTGTTTTTTTTCTCCAGATTTTCAATTTGGTTTCTTTGATGATGTTGTGTTCCACCTTACAGTGAATTATGGGTGACCTCTGGAGATTGTTTAGTATTTACTTATTGCTCCCCTGAAGAAGTTTATAAATGGTTGCATATAACAAAATATTTTAAAATTTACCTTACAGTTTTATTTTTTAGTCAACTAAAGGGTACTGAAGATTTTTGCAATTTATTTTTATAAATTTTAACAATAATTTTTTAAAGTTGTTTTTCTCCGTGACTGTCATGTTAGTCTCTTTTGTAAGTGGCCGAAAAAATGTCTCAGTTAAAATACGATACCAAAAGATAAAACTCAATTTACAGACCTTGTTAAATAATATTAATTAGTTAATTAATATGTTGTACAAATTACACTGTTTACTTCTTAAAGTATCTATTTTTTAAGTCTACAATCTTAAACTACAAACATTTTTATTGCTGACTGAAAAAAATTAAAAACACGAAACAGTTTCGTGTTCCTATGATATCGGGAATGCATCCTCCAATACATCCTTCCATGGGACATGTGTTCCCTATCATAGGGAGGAGAAACTGAGTGTAGTAAATAGGTTAAACTTTCTCTTCTATGACAAATATTTGTCTCATATTGCAGTATCAATATATTACCCATCAACTCTTTACATAGCAAAAAGGATGACTGGAAGCAAATACGAGTCTATCTTATAGAAGCAATAACATGTCCTATATATTGAACATTAAATTCTATATGAGATCCAAGCTATGCTTCTCTTTTAAACTTGAGCGTTTGAAAACATTTTTCTCCTTAAATTTATTTAATGGCGAAAATACGTTTTTTAGCTTGCCCTCATTTTTATATCTCGTTGAATGAGGTTATTGACTTTGAGTTCATATTCTTATAAGACGCGAATAATATTTTAAAAAAAATTAGGCGGAAAGTATTAAAATTTTTACGATTTTCCATGTTCTGAAGTTATAAACCAGTAAACTATGTAACAAGAGGAACAAAAGGTAATTACTTAACTCCTAAAGCTTATAAGGAAATATTACATAAATCGCATGTATTTTTAGGTCCATATTTATTCAATAAATTAAATGAAACTACCAAACTCACAAATAATTACGCAGATTTTAAAACAGATATCATCAAATTCATAAAAGCACAAGACATTGAAAATATTTTAACAATACCTAAATAAATCCAATAGGAATACAAATTTTTGATATCATGAACGAGCTATAGCTCTTATGATATCACACATTTGAAAAATATTTTTCTTTTAATTATTTATTATTTGGAATTTAATTGTTTATTTGTTTTCGCTGTTCTGTTTTTTTTTTCTTTCTCTGTGTTTGTGTTGTTCTATAAAATTGTAATGTAAAACTGTAATTATAATTTATAATAAATTGATTGATTGATAAAAAAAAATAAGGATGTCTTTTTTTTAATGGTAGGTATAAGAAATACCTAGAAAATGCATTGGGTAAAAAGTGATTAAAAAGGGAGTTATCATTAATATTTATAACATGTTATTTTTCAAATGGCACTAGGGGTGGGGATCAAATGAAGTAGCTATGGACACGGGGTAATTACAGACAGCTTTTTTGAAAAAAATTTCAACTGGCAACTTTTTTTAATCCCTCTATTCTAAAAAAAGTTTTTGGTGAACGGTTTCCAGAGAAAGGCTTTTTAATTACTGAACCGAATGAAACATAATGGTATCAAAATGTTCGGATTCTTTCCGGATTTCCGAGTAGGCCCTTCGATTTTTCAAAAAAATTCTCAATTTCAAAATATTTCCATTTTTTTAGATAACGGATAAGGTCGCAGTAGCAAAGCAAGTATTGTCAATCAAATTATTATGCATCCAATCACAACGACCTATTGACGCTATATTTTAAGATGAAACATGTTTTTTCACCTTTTAAAAAGCACTCTCTTGATGAAATATCACTCAAAGACGGATAAAAACATATTCTGAAAACTTATATGTACGTCATTTTATACTAAAATTTCACACTTTCTGTCCAATATTTATAATTTTAAGTCTAATTTTATTGAAATAAATTGTATAGATAGAGTGATGTTTTGTCTCTTATTATTTTCAATTAATTGCTTAAACGGAATTGCTTAACAAGTCTGGGTTTAAAAAATATGAATGATAAACCACAGAGTATAGAGCTTAACAGAGATGCCGAACGGCCGTTTTCCACCTGAGGTAATTAATTTAATTCAGCTCGCAGATTATAATTCAGTTCAGCAGCCAATCATAAAAAGCTAAATGCGATTGATTGAGCAAATGACTTTGAGTGACAGCTTCAGTGGGCGAATGAAGTGGGTGAGTGACAGGTGGGAGGTGGAGCTATAGGAGGTATGGAGGCGGGTCCGTTTGGCCTGACGTTTGTCTATGGGAAAAGCCTTGTTAAAAAAAATGCCACTAACGTCTATGGAGATGAACACTCTGTTAAGCTCTATACTCTGTGTGATAAACAATAGGCATATTATACTAACGAGTTGCTTTAAAATAATGGTTTTTGTTTGGTCCGAATATTGATAAACAATTAGAATTAGTTATTTTTATAATCGCAGATTATAAATAATTAAGATGAATATTTTTAAAAACATTTCGTTTAAATTTTTGATAAGTTCGAGTTAATATATGTATTCAAACTTTTAAGGGAGATTTATTCATGGAGGGGATTTGGTGACGTATTTTTGGAAAGTTGGTCGACGTTTTTCCTGTAAATTGTTTAATTGTTTTCTAAAGTGTATTAAGTTCAGCGAGTTGGAATTTGTGGGAATTGCGCAGCAACTCCAAAAGGTCCTGCGTCAGCAGTTTACGAGGGTTGGTGAGCGATAGCGAGCAGGGGGCGGTAGCTCCCTAGTTAGGTAAAAAAAAAGATTAATCAAGCTTGGAAAGAAGGTAGAACCCGGTGGAATACCTCTGAACTGCTGATAGCATATTTCTGGACTATAAATAAAACTATTTAACATCCAAACGCCAATTAAGGTTTGCTTGTTTTATAAATCAAGATTTATTAAATGTTTAAATAATTAATAATTTTAATTATTTGATAACTTGTTTGATACTATTCTTATCCCAACGACAGACCATTAGGTGATTGGAGATTAGACGAGAGTTCAATACCTGGTGAGAATCACTTTCTGGTAAGTGCCAAACGACTTATTTCTGTTTACCTCAGAAACTGATCGAAGATCGCTTAAGCTCTAAAATGGCGCCTCTCCCGATGCAGATGAGGGCAATTATGAAAATGGGCTCTGAGACATTTATACGTATTTAATGCCGATGGGGCCTCCGAAATGACGTCATAGCCCCTAATCTTTCCATACATAAAACAAAAACCAGGCTCTCTTTTGCAACATTTTGCCTCAGAGCTAAATTAGAGTAATTCAGTATGAATCTCTCGTGTCCGAAATCTTGGGAGCCGTATTGAATGCAATTAATGCGAGACAGGTGAGATGACCTTGTTTACTTCATAAAACCCATTTCTGTGAAATATTTTAAGATGTTTAGGTGCTGGAATTGCTTCGGGTGGGTTTTATAGCACAGATAAATTATGGAGATTATATTTGGGGGATGAATAAAAGTGTACTTAATAGTATTTGGATGGCATTAATATTAATGTACTCCTACATAGTTACTTAATTTAATTATTCTTTTAGTTACACAAGTTTAAGTTCAGGTTTGGTGGATTTGTTTTCTAATTGGGATTTCAAACGCTTTATTTTATTGGCACTCATCAACAAGATCTTTCAGGAATAAATTGGAATAACTAATAATCCAGTGGATAATTTTAAAAATTCTGGTGTGTTCTAAAAGCCTTATTTATTAATTTTATTCTACTTCAAAAAGCATTAGCCGTACAAATTGAAAATTTTGATTAAATAATAAATTAATTCTATAAAAGAATGTTAAACTTAGTTGTGAATGAAACCGTCGTAAGGTCGAATAACGTCTTAACGCTTTTTAGATCTGGGGAAATTACTGAATGGGTGAGAAGAATTATATTCTTATGAACAAGTTCAAGTTATTTGAACTTTTATTTCTAACAATCTTTACATTTATTAATGATGAAGTAGATAATAAAAGCGTAGAAACATTTTAACTGGTACCGAATGTTTGTATTTATTTGACTGAAGAAAGAACTCAATACAAATTTTCAAAATAGTATAACACTTTTAACACGGAAATTTAAGTCATTTAATTAGCTTAGTTGTGAATTCTAATATTAAATTCTAGAAATAAAACAGAAAATATCATAAGGTACGAAATTTTCTAAAAACATTCTTATTCTTTAATTAATAATTTTCATCGACTCCCCATGAAGAATAAAACATTTTCAAACTATAAATTGATGATGCTTTATCCTAAAAAATATAAAACAAAAAACTAATCAATTTAAATTCGTTTGCATAATATTATGCTTCAATAGGTTTTTAGTTAGAAAAAGAAACCCTCAATATTTTTAAAACAATTCCTAAGTTCATATTTCATCACTACAATAATGATTCCTCCCACTTATGACTTTTAAACACTGCACTGGACTTTCTCTTTTTTCTTTATTCTTTAAGTTTTCCAACACGCCTTAAAAGGAGTTCTGTAATGAGATTTTGTGGAGGAAAAGTTAGAAGAAAAGACGATTCGATGAATCGGTAAAATCTGATCTCACAAAGAAGCTTTGTCAGCGAGTTGGCTCTTGACATCTGTGTTGGGTATGGAATTAGCATTTAAATCGAATCGATCGATAATGACATATCGATTCTTGTGATTGCCTCCACTACACCGCTGATAATTCAGTTTTAATTTTAGACTAGTTTGAACTTCATTTGATCCAAAAGATTATGCAAGATTTGAGGTGTATTCAGAAAAAAATTATTAATTTCTTTTATTTATAATTTTTAATAATTTTATAATTAGGATATTATTATTTCAATTTAACCCTACAATGCATGATTTTTAAATTCACTTGAAAATCATTTATTTGACTTTTATTATGGTGTAAATTAGTAAAAAAATACTAAAAAAATTAATTTAATTTTTTTCTACATTAAATTAACAAAAAACTTTGTACTTGTGAAATTAATTTGTGTCCCTTGTGAAATTAATTGTGAAGTGAAATAAAACCAAATGCCCTAAAAATATAAAAAAACAACTTTCTTTTCAAACAACAAATCTTTTCAAAACAATTTTTTTTTCAAGCTGAAAATTTTTTTTATTTATATGGTCCTTTTATTTTGGCGTTTTCTGTGTCTTGACTTTCTTCTCACTAGCTACTAACAAATGTCTCAAAATAGTACCCCTGCTGCCATTTACTGGCAATCTAAAGTGCTATAACAATGAAATGTTATATTTATTGTACTTATTGCATGGTGTTGCCGTTTGAAAATTGAAGTTCGAGGAGGAAATGGAGGAAAATGTCGTGTAGCCAAATGGCTACAGTATGCACTGTAGGGTTAATAGAATGAAAAAACACTAACGGCTGCAAGAGAAGGGTAAAATAGATTGATGAGGAAAAACTCCATTAATTAAAAAAAAGAATAATGTATTGTAGGTATACTTTTATTTTTCAACAGAGGATTTAATGTGCAGAAATTATAAATTCAATCATAGGAACCAAAAACATTAAAGATGTTAAAGATAATGATAATGCTATTAGATATTTTATAAATAAATTTTAATTTAAGGTGTGTTTATGTGGCTCATACTCTAATTATTTTCCATTAGTTAAATATTAATTAGGTAACTACTCATTTTAGCTAATTTACTATTTATCTTAAAATATTGCAATTATTATTCTTTTATCCCTCCTTAATAATTATGAAACAGAATTTGACCTTAGGGGGATTAGTCACCAAAATGTACTGCCTATCTCTCTGTCAATCATTTTTAGTTCCTCGTGGTGCCCTCCAACCCGTCCAGAATTTGAAAATATCGTTTTGGACCCTCTTTTAGGATTTTTCTCTGTGGTTATTGCTAGATCAAGTTTTCCAAAAACGAGGCAACCAAAATTAACCATACATCCAACTCTGGAAATGGGGGTAAATAGAAAAAAGGATGCTCTAAATATACAATCTTTTTATTTAAATTACTAGGGAGCTACCGCCCCCTGCTCGCTATCGCTCGCCAACCCCCGTAAACTGCTGACGCAGGACCTTTTGGAAATGCTTCGCAATTCCCACAAATTCCAACTCGCTGAACTTAATACACTTTATAAAACAATTAAACAATTTACAGATAAAACGTCAACCAACTTCCCAAAAATACATCACCAAATCCCCTCCATTAACAAATCTCCCTTAAAAGTTTAAATATATATTAACTCGAACTTATCAAAAATTTAAACGAAATGGTTTTAAAAATATTCATCTTAATTATTTTTAATATATGATTATAAAAATAACTAATTCTAACTGTTTATCAATATTAGGACCAAACAAAAACCATTATTTTAAAGTAACTCGTTAGTATAATATGCCTAGTGTTTATCATTCATATTTTTTTAACCCAGACTTGTTAAACAATACCGTTTAAGCAATTGAAAATAATAGAGACAAAACATCACTCTATGTTTACAATTAATTTCGATAAAATCAGACTAAAAATTATAAATATTGGACAAAAAGTGTGAAACTTTAGTATAAAATGGCGTTCATGTAAGTTTTTAGAATATGTTTTTATCAGTCTTTGAGAGATATTTCATCAAGAAAGTACTTTTTTCAAAAGGTGAAAAAACGTGTTTCATCTTAAAATATAGCTTCAATCGGTCGTTGTGATTGGATGCATAATAATTTGACTGACAGTACTTGCTTTGTAACTGCGACCTTATCCGTTATCTAAAAAAATGGAAATATTTTAAAATTGAGAATTATTTTGAAAAATCGAAGGGCCTACTCGGAAATCCGGAAAGAATCCGGACATTTTGATACCATATATGTGTCATTCGGTTCAGTAATTAAAAAGCCTTTCTCTGGAAACCGTTCACTAAAAACTTTTTTTTAGAATAGAGAGATAATTACATAAAATAGTTAAGTCCACCCCAAAAAATTATAGCTTTTAATTTTATTATTATTTATTTTAATTTTTGATTATAGCAGTTCTGTGGCCTAGTAAGTTTAATTTTGAATTTAATTGTTTGATAAATAAAGTAAATTCCATACTCCTAAGTTGGTTTTAGTGTTCTCTTTGGTGATGTTTTCAGATCAGAGACGGATTTAACGGGCTTTGGAAATATTTTCAAATTTAGAGGCCTAGTCCACGGCGTAGTACGTAAGTACTGCTTAACAAACGATAGTAAAAGGGTCAGGTTTCGACAGACTCTGTGGGGAGAAAAGGTTTTGACAGACTCTGTGGGGAGAAAGGAAGAAGCTGAGGGGTAGTTGATCGAAAGAGGAAGAGATATTTACTCCCTCTAACCTTAGTTAGACATCAAACACATAACATAAACATAAAAAATCAGTATATTTAAAATTAAAGAAAAAAGAGTAAAGTAAAAAATCACGGGACCGTTTTACTATCGTTGGCTAAGCAGTACCGAATACGTTTACGTCTTCCTAGTTAACGGATAATAATTTCTTTTAAGATACAAGCATTACTATAACCATAAATGTTTCGAACTCTTGAAAGGCAACTATCTTTCAAATGCACTCTGTACAATCAGAAAGCATTAGAACCATAGAGTTAGTACTAATATAGAGACAGCTTAAACATATGCTCCGCTGTTTTAAGCATGGCCAGTCTCCCGGTTTCACTCTGCCACTCACACTTGATTTTTTGAACCAACTTGGCCACTAAATCCCTCTTTTGGCGTTTTTGGTTTTTCGCGTGGCTTCACTCGTAAAGAAACTACGTCAAAAACGCCCGCCAAGCGCCAAGCTTTGCCAACTTCCAGTTCCTACCTCGACCACTAAATCAGCAATTTTCTCCCTTAAATACTTGCTTAAACGAATCGGAAATTACTCGTATCGAATCAGGAGGGTTCATATTATATAGTGTGAAGCTTTTTTTTAAAGAAATTCCCCCCGCAACATTATAAAAATACAGTTTAAAATTGTTTTTTTCCGAATCCGCGGAATTTAAAAAAATTACAGGTAAAAAACTAATTGAAATAGAGAAATTTTTTCTTCACTGAACGATTCGTCATTGCTTTTTCTCGAGTTTCAATTTTTCGATTTCTTTTTTTCATCATTTTTCTGGGAAGAAGAGCAGTTTTTATTATACCTCAAATTAAACCCGCCTACAGGACCTCCCATGTTAAAAATTTACTTCCTCCACTCACACAGGTCCGACTCTTTTCGACATGCAGGGTTGCCTTACCGAGAAGAGTAAGCTGTCTCTATATTTGTACTAACTCTATGTTTAGAACAAATCCCAACTCCGTTTTCCTCCTTAGTAAAAGTTCCTTTCAAATTCAAAGCAGTTTTGAAATCCAATCCTTTCCAAAATCGAGTTTTCTCGACTCCGTTTTCATCCCAAAACTGGACTTCAAAATTAAACTAATCCTGTTATATCATCATCTCTCTCTACCGGACGCGCTTTGATCTTTTAAAAGTGTTTATCTTACACCCGGCAGTTACCGATCCATCATTACTGAATTTAGTGGAAGGCTCAACTTCATTACTATTTAGCATTGTTGTTTCTGCTCCCGCCGTGCTGCACAAAATCAAGTGTGAATCGATTCGGAGTCGACTCTATTTTTAGGAACCGCCTGATATTGTGGTCTCCTTTCTCGTATCGCTTCTTCTTCCCTATCGGGATTCATTGTGGTTTTCTTCGCCCTCTTTCTGAAACGACTTAGGGCGAGTTCACATGCAGCGATGAACTGGGACTTAATGTGGAAAACTGTCGAAAATATCCTATCGCTTTCTTCGTCTATTTGGAATCTAGTTCTGCCATTGGTCTATGATGCTATGACTTAGTAGCTACGTCATTATTGGTATGTGTATAAGGAAGCAGTGTCATATATAAAAACATATTTCGGGAGGGCCTAAAAACTCTTTAAAATTAGACATTATCAGTTCTTAAACTAGATTTTTCACTTTTTTCCTATTCCTCAGGCCCTCCCATGCATAATTTGGAAGGTCTAATGTATAGCTTTTAAATACATTTTTAGGTAGAATTTGCATATTAAGGAACTTAATATGAGAAAAAGTTGTGAATAAAAGAATTCCAGACACAAAAGATGGGCTCTAGGGGTCCTCCCTCCTAATTTTTTTGAAATTTGACTCTAAAAACAGGGAATTAATTTATTTTGGTACATTAGTTCCGATACGGGGGGCACCCTTATATACGCTCCGTAGGGAAGTTTCGACCTGTAGCGTCGCTTAAATCGCTTCATGTAAACCCGCCCTAATGCATATTTCCTATGCGTCGAGGAAAAAGTTGTGCTTTTGTCGTCTGCTGCTGATAGCGTTATATTGTGAGATTTTTAGAAGGTTTTTTTTTGGATGGGACAAAAGGGATGGGGCGACTGCCCTCGAGATCTTGTATGCTCATTTTCCAAAAGGGGGAGGGTGTAATGGAAATGTTCCACTTTTTGATACTGGTGTTGCAGAAGTAGATGCGATTGTTACACCTATATCATTTCTGCTATAAAATCCATTCCTTTTGGAATTCTCCAAGTTACTAGGCCATGTTTGTGCTTTTCTAGACGTAAGTTTTCCAGGTATTTTTATGTGGTGCTGCACACATTATTAATCAAGTTTTTTTTTTAATTATAAAGGATTGTGTCACTCGGTTCCGAAACCTATTAAATACCCTTTTTTCTTATTTTGCGAAAATGACGAAAAGGAAATTCGTGGCATAGGGTGGGTTGGAGTAAAGTGGGTCTTGGGGTAAAATGGGTCAGTTTTAATTAACTCGATATAAATCAAATTTAAATTGAATAATTTTCGCTCATTTTTTGTATTATAATCTTTTATCTGTTGGCAATATTTTTCGACTGTCAAAAATTAATATTTATGATTTTGAGGACTGAAAAAATATTTAATTTGAACCGTAAATGATGTCATCGAAAAAACAGGGTTTACTAACTTCCAAAATATCTATACATTGTAATAAATTACAGCAGACTTTTGTAATATTTTTCCATAAAAGAAAGTCTGAGAGACATTTCAAGCCAATCAGCTTAGAAAAATGTAAAATATTTTATCTTTTATAACAATATTTTGTACTTGGGGTAAAATGGGTCATAGTTAGGAGGCCTTCTGTATTAAGTAAAACAATGTTTTTAACTTATTTCCTTCAAATATACATTTAACTGTCATACAAGTTTATTTTTTTATCCAAATGAAGTATTTTAATTGCTAAATTTGAACAATGTTCATTAACTTCGGACTTTTACAATTTCATTAAAGTGCAACTTAAAACAAATTTTTTCAGATAAAAGCGGCTTAGCCGATTGCCTGTTTTCTTACTTTCATGTATATTTAGTAATAAATATATTTTTGACATCTTTTTGCAATGAGACCCATTTTACCCCACATTGGGGTAAAATAGGTCATTACTTTTGAGGCTAAGTTTAACCAACTTATAACTAAAAAATATTTGATAAAATTAGATGAAAGTGTTCTCAAGGATTGTAGTGTCAATATCCAATTGAAAGAAATCATTAAAAAGTAATAGTTTTGATGAAATAAAACTTAGAATGTGAAGGTACCTTAAAATTGACCCATTTTACCCCAACCCACCCTACTCATTTTTTAAACTTTCTTCAAAATATAGATGCTAGTTGTTTGACTTCTTACTAGTCACTAAATTTGAATAATTAATTGATAGAACTAGAACAATCATTTATCTTTACCATAAAATCGAACCCAACACAGAACTTTTATACAGTTCCAAGAAAGAATTATTAATGTTTTCCTTTAAAATATCCGGAAAGTTTAGAAATAACTCTTACTAATCAACATTCTCAAAAAAACATGCTGTTGTAGTTGTTGACTTAGTCCTCTTGGTCCAGCCTGTGGCTGGACCAAGTCCATGAGCTCAAATATCCTCAAAAAATCACAAACTAAAAGAGGATTAGAAAGAATGTCAATTTTTTCTAGACCAACACAATGCAAGATGTGATCGGGAGAAGCCTGTACAAAGTTACACCTGGTGTACGCCATAGGTACAGCTCCCGCCGAGTTATAAAATCAGGATAAATTCTGACTTAGGCTAAGCGCGCACTAGAGACTTTTGTCACGGTGACAGAGGCAAAATTATCACCCTGGCTATTGCAAGAAGCTAGAGCGAGCACACAGGCGACGAGACTCTTGGCCGATTGCCAAGAATCTCCTCTTGAAATGCATTGCTCTCAAGTGACTAGTGATTCAAGTCGACGAGACAGAAGTCTCTAGTGCGCGCTTAACCTTATTCTACACATTGTTCAGAAGTTTTTTCAGCCATCAAAAATTATTTTGCTATAATATCTTAGGTCTACCACGGCTTTGAAGTTGAATACAAAAAAGGTCACAAAAACGTGGATGGCAAAACTTTGCTTATTGCACCCAAAAAATAACTTTTTTTTCTCAATTTTCGGTATCCCCCGTGTGGTCCCAATTCTTCCAAAGATTTTTTTGCAATCAAATTTTTAAAAAATTGTAATTCCGATTTATGCTGAATTTTTTAGCAAAACAAGTCCATTTCGACTACTGATGCGGGGTGAATCGGATCAGTCATAAAATTGCGTGTTTGGATTTTTTTTGAAAAACTGGTAATAGGTGGAGATTTCAAACAAAGGGGATTTTGGTTTATGTATGTTTAAGAATATAATGTATGGTTTTGGTAGTTCTGGTGGTATTATTTCTTTTCAAATTTGCGAGTAGAAAAGAAGACCGCAAAGGACGATTTACGTTAAATTTTTTCAGCCGCTTCAAAAACTGGGAAGAATGCATGATTCATGGCTAATAAAAGTTTTGCTGTATGTTTACATCAATGTTTCAAAGTTTTAAGGTAAACCGATAAGTTTTACATGGGAAATTTTGATCTCAAACATAACATCTATTGCGAAAAACATCTCTCGGTATTTGTTGGTCATTCTAAAGAAATTTTCACTAAAACTACATCAAAATCAACAAGAAAACTTACATATAGACCCAGCTGTTTAGTAATATGCTTTGGTCACCAGCTTTAGTGATCAACTTTGGTGGTGTAGCCGTGGATGTTTTAGACTCCAAATAATTAGAAGAATTGGAAAACAGTAAATTTATTCAAACATAATGTAAATATTTTAAAAACCAAAATAAGTTAGCTAGCAAACAAAGACTACGTAAAGAGTCTGGTGAGTGGAAAAAGGTGGGCTGAGTCTTGATCGGTGGCTGCCTTTTATTCGTACAGTACAGGAGGAAGTACGTCGGCAAGCAAACAGGCGCAGCGCCACCGGAAGGAGAAATCGAACACTCAAGGCGATGTTTTGGAATAGGGGCGCCACAGGACTCCCCCACCGATGGACGAGGAACTTTAGTCCCCTTTAAAGGTCACCCTTCTTCCGGAACGGAGAGTCATCTCAGCTGAAGGTGGTTGGTCCTCGGACGTGTTTTCCAAATAGGCGGGTTTCAGTCGGTCTATGGACACTGTCGTTTCCTTTCCGTTGAGGCGGATGACGAAAAACTTGGTCTTTCGCTTCAAAACCTGGAAGGGACCATCATACGGAAACTGCAGTGATGACCGGACGGAGTCACGTCTCACAAACACGTGAGTACAGGTGGACGAACACGGACTTTTGGCAATGTTGAGAAGCAGGCGTTGGCCGAAGACGGGACATCACTCGCTGAAGGTCATCAACAAAAGCGCTGGTTGGGCCTTGAACAGTAGTGGTCTCAAAGAACTCCCCAGGCAATCTGAGGGTGGTTCCGTAGACCAACTGGGCTGAGCTTACACCGATGTCTTCCTTAACGGCAGCTCGTATTCCCAGGAGGACGAATGGGAGAGATGCTACCCAGTTGTCTGTTTCATGGCAACGGATGGACGCTTTCAGATGACGATGGTGTCGCTCTATCATACCATTCGATTGGGGATGGTAAGAGGTGGTTCTGATGCGCTCCACGCCCAGCAGTTTGGCCAAAGATGCAAACAGTCTGCTCTCAAATTGTCTGCCTCTGTCGGAGGTGAGGTGAGTGGGGACTCCATACCTGGCAATCCAACCGGAGAGTAGGGCACGTGCAACGGTCTCTGCTTCCATGTCAGGTAGAGGCAAGGCTTCAGGCCATCGGGAGAAGCGGTCAATAATCGTTAGACAATATCGGAAACCTTGAGAAGAGGGCATAGGTCCGATGAGGTCGACGTTGATGTGAGAAAATCGCTCTCCAGGCACCGGGAAGTCTCCACAGCCACTGACGGTGTGCCGTTGCACCTTAGATTTCTGACAGGGTACACAGCTTTTGCACCACTGTGCGCAGTCTTTCCGGAGCGATAGCCAGATGAACCTCTCCCTAACCAGTCTAATGGTAGCACGTGTTCCTGGGTGTGAAAGTCCATGGAGTGCTAGAAAAACTTCCTTACGAAAAGTTAGTGGAACATATGGTCTAATTCGACCTGAAGAAATGTCACAAAAAATTTTAATTTCTGAATTAGGTAAACAAAGTTCCTGAATTTTAAGGCTAGACTTTTCAACCAATTTCGACAATTCGCCGCATTCCCGCTGTGCCCGGGCAAGTTTAGAGTAATCAATAACACTAGGAAAATTTACAGTTTCAATACGTGATTGAGCATCCGCGACAATGTTTTTCAAGCCTGAAACATGCTTGATCTCAGTAGTGAACTGACTAATGAAATCAAGCTGGTTCGCTTGACGACTAGAACACTTTTCTAATTTCTGTTTAAAGGCATGGACTAAAGGTTTGTGATCCGTCAAAATCACAAAATTTCTACCTTCTAGCATATGGCGAGAATGCCTGACTGCAGAGAAAGCAGAAAGAAGCTCCCTGTCATAACAGCTATATTTTCTTTCCGTTGGGGTTAATTTACGGGAGAAAAAACCCAACGGCTGCCAATGGCCGTCTACCAACTGATTAAAAGCCGCTCCCAAAGCGACGTTTGAAGCGTCTACATTGAGAGTGAGGGGGGCCGAGGGAACAGGGTGAGCTAAAAGTGCTGCCTCTGCAATTTCAGACTTGCACCTTTCAAAAGCTGTAGAAGCTTGATCAGTCCATGTAATTGGGATTTTACTACCTTTTTTAACACCTTTTAGATAATCGTTCAAAATTGTTTGTGATGAAGCCGCCTGAGGTAAGAATCTTCGATAGAAGATAAGAGTGGCTAGGAAACGCCTTAACTCCAGGACAGTAGTGGGTTTTGGAAAGCTTTTGATAGCTTCAACTTTCGCAGGAAGAGGCTTAATGCCATCAGCACTGACCAAGTAACCCAAAAACTTAACCTCAGGTTTACCAAAACAGCATTTGTTAGGGTTTATCACAATACCATATTCACTTAACCTTTGGAAAAGAATTTTAAGATGCTCTACATGTTGATTTTCGTCAACTGAAGAAACTAGAATATCATCGATATAGCTATGGCAGAAATCCAGTCCCCGCAACACCTGATGCATGAATCTTTGAAATGTTTGACCTGCGTTCCTTAAGCCGAATGTCATGGCAGTGAATTCGAACAAGCCAAATGGCGTAATAATCGCGGTTTTAGGAATGTCATCAGGGTTGACAGGGATCTGGTTATAAGCCCTAACCAGATCGATGGTAGAAAAGCACTTTTTACCATAGAGGTCATATGTGAAATCTTGAATGTGGGGCACCGGGTATCTATCGGGCAAGGTAACTTTGTTCAACAGCCGATAGTCCGCACAAGGTCTCCAGTCATTGTTTGGCTTGGGAACCATATGGAGGGGGCTCGCCCAAGGACTTTTGGAGGGGCGGCATATACCTTCTGCGATCATGAACTCAAATTGCTTTTGAGCAATTTTTAATTTTTCGGGAGGTAAGCGCCTTGGTTTTGAGTAAACTGGGGGTCCTTGAGTTTCGATGTGATGAACTACATGATGCGAAACCTTTTTCAAGGAAAGGGAGGGTCTTATAATGTCTGGAAACAGGGTTAGTAAACCCTTAAAGTCAGTTTTGGCTGAAACTGTAGTGATCCCACATGATGGACCAACAAAAATTTTACCATTAATGGAACAAGTAGTCACTTTGTCGATCAAACGACCACCCTTAACATCAACCAAAAGACCAAACTTTTGCAAAAAATCTGCAAACTTGGGCTAAAACAAAAGGCCAAGAAAATTTTCGTCGCAAACCTATGTCAACGGCAATTAGTTTAGTTCCGAACGTAGGAATTTCAGTGCTGTTAGCAGCAAAAAGCCTAAAAGGATTTGGTTTTTGGTGAGTTCGTGGCCTGAACGGCAAAACTGAAACTACTGCACCGGTATCAACCAAAAAGGTATTGCCAGAAATTCTATCCCTAACAAATAGGCGACTAGTATTAGGCCAAGTGTCGCTTGTCGCCACCAGAGACGGGCCAGTTAGTTTTCCTTACGCGAGGGCAAATCCTGACCTTGATCTGATTCTGAATACTCACAGGGGTTGACACACTTTGTAGCCAAGGCTCCATATTTACGATGGTACCAACAAACTCTGTTACGTGAAGGGGATCGATTGTTTCGAAACCCAGGTCGAAAGGATTGCCTACCTGCAGATCGGCCTCTGGGCCCAGATTGAGAACGCTGTAGCTTTTTAACAGCTAGTTCTAATTCCGCGATCTTATCCCTTAAGCCTGACACAGTCTCATCACCAGAAGTAGACACGCTAGCACATGAGACCGGGGTAACTTCGTTGATCCTGTCAGCCATTAAAGCCAGTTTTGTTAACCCCTCATCACTAACAGATATAATTTGTTGCATTGAAGCTGGAAGCCTTTGGAGCCAAAGGTTTTTCAAAATGTCACCACCTAGATCACCCCCCGCCAAACTTTGCATTTCTTTAAGCAAGACTGACGGTTTCCTATCACCCAGATCAACATCCTGAAACAGACGACGCAGTCGCTGTGATTCAGAATCAGAAAACTGGGAAATAATGCGTTTTTTTAAGGTCTCGTACATATCCACCTGAGGAGGATTTTCAAGGATGTCCGACACGTGAGCCAAGAACTCATTTTCCAATACGGAAACTACGCAGTGAAATTTTGTTGAATCATCCGAGATTCTAGAAATTTTGAAAGATGATTCAAGTCTAAGGAAATACAGCGAGGGATTTGATTTCCAGAATGGAGGAGGTCTAAAAGAGATTAGAGCCAAATCGGAATCTTTCTGCAACACATCTGATTTACCTGAAACTTCAGGCAGTTCAGAAGTGCTGTCTTTTGCAGGGCTTTCAGTTTCGGACATTCTCAAAATAGTTTACCCAACACAACAAAAAACAATTGCATTCACTGAAAATACACAGAAATCATACAGAAAACCGGCGGAGCACAGCGGGGAGAAACGAAAGCCGAAATTGATGAATTCAAAACTCACCCTTACTTAGTTACTTTTAGACTACCGTCATATCTACGATTTCCACGGTATTACGAGCACACATCTCTTAGAAGTTTTCCAGGATTCCAGGTTCCTTGAAAGCGTGAACTTCAACTATGGGTCACCAACTTTGGTCACCAGCTTTAGTGATCAACTTTGGTGGTGTAGCCGTGGATGTTTTAGACTCCAAATAATTAGAAGAATTGGAAAACAGTAAATTTATTCAAACATAATGTAAATATTTTAAAAACCAAAATAAGTTAGCTAGCAAACAAAGACTACGTAAAGAGTCTGGTGAGTGGAAAAAGGTGGGCTGAGTCTTGATCGGTGGCTGCCTTTTATTCGTACAGTACAGGAGGAAGTACGTCGGCAAGCAAACAGGCGCAGCGCCACCGGAAGGAGAAATCGAACACTCAAGGCGATGTTTTGGAATAGGGGCGCCACAATGCCGTATATTAAATTATCTTTGAATGAACATATGCCGATGATTCTGTCTTGTTATATTCATGCTCTGATATTAATGCTCTTCTGTTACAAATAGAATCTGATCTGACTGAAATAAGAAAATGGTTTACTGCGAATGATCTTTGCCTAAATTTAAATAAAACAAAATATATTTATTTCAACTTAATACAGTCTGAAACAAATCTTAATATTAAATTTCATTCCTCCAATTGCAATAAAAATAATTCTAACTGTCAGTGCCCCGTTCTGAAATCAGTCTCTACAATTAAATACCTAGGTCTACATATTGACTCTAACTTAAAGTGGAAAACTCATGTAAATGAATTAAGTAAAAAATTACGTTTTGTGTTAGTTAAATTTCACCACTTAAAAAATAAAATAGATGCAAGTTTTTTAAAAACACTTTATTATTCTTGGTTCTACTCACTGTTAAATTATGGCATTATTATTTGGGGAGGTGATTATAAATATAATTTACTACCACTAATTTCGATCCAGAACAAGTGTTTCAAAATTTTAAATCCCTATCATTCACATGCTTATAGTTTTAGAAATCTGAACTTACTACCTTTTAAGTATGACTTTTTATTCCGTGTAGCACTTTTTTTGTACCGAAACAAATCAATATGTGAATTAAAATTAAATGTATCTCAAAGAAGACCTAATGAAATTTATAAAATTCCTCGTTTTTCTAAAGAAATATTTCGGAAGCATTTCTTCTTTTTAGGACCTAAAATCTATAACCATGTGCCTTCTTATCTTCAAAACATAAAGACGTATTCAACCTTTAAACGTGAACTATTTAACTTCATAATAAATTTGGACGACATAGACCATTATTTTCAAATTTAAAACGAAGCAACCATAACTTTAATAACCAGACTTTTGCCAACTCTGTTTAATATTAAATCTATGTTATTTCTTTTTATTTTTATTCAATTTTCAAATTTAAAATTATGCCTTCAGCTATTTAATTTTAATTAAAAAATTTTTTTTTTGTTTTTCTAATGTACGACTATAAATTTTGTAACCTTGTTTTTAATTTTTAAGGTTTTTTTTTTAGTTCCTATTGCTTTTCAGTGTGTGTGTTTTTATGTATATTTATCTTAAATTTATTTTCATTAAGTTAAAATTTACCCTATTGCCTTATTTATATTCAAATTTATCTGTCACCTGAACGGGACAAAGTCCCCTTGGTGACGAATATGTATCTAATTTTCTGTACATATGCATTATGTGATAATAAAGCTTATTATTATTATTATTATTATTATTATTATTATTATTATTACTAGCTGTTATACCCGGCCTTGCACGGGTGTATAAATTTATTTTTTAAAATATTTCTTAAAATACATTTATAATTTTGTAAATTAGCAATATTACAAATCATCCCGGTATCCCAGGCGCCTCTTTCCTATCCCAGTGTTCCCGGTAATCTTATCCCGGTGCCCGGTGATCATGGTAATTTTTCTAATCCCGGCTGCGTTCCCGGTAATTTTCCTATCTCAGTGTTTACGGTAATTTTTATATTCCGGTATTCTGGGTGTCTTTATGGTAAATTTCCTATCCCAGTGTTCTCGGTAATTTTTCCTTCCCGATGTTCTCGCTAATTTTCCAATCCCGGTGTTCTTGTCACTTTTTACAATTCCGATGTTTCTGATAATGTTTAATAATATCTTGGTGCCTTTATAAAATAACAAATTTGAAACCGTAGTAAAAAGTCTAGTGAACAAATCAAGAAATTTAAAACCAGTGTTTAAAACTAAAATAAAAGATCTGTTGTTGTTGTTGTTGTCGTGTGCCACTTGGAATACCCAAGCTCCACAAGGATTCAAGGCAAAGGGGGTGCGGCTCCTGAGAAAGTGAGGCCCATAAATGGCAGGAGTCCGACTTCTGCCTCATGAGATGATAGATGCTGCCACTATCTATCGCCACCTCCACAATTTTGCCATGCATCTGAAGGGGAGGGAAATAGTCTCCAGACACCTGGACCCAAGGTAAACTGCGCCATGACGGACCTCAGGACTTTCGGACCCACAGATTTAACGAGCACGTACTCCGCATATACTCGATGGGTCTTCAGCGGTGTCGGGAATCGAACCCGGGACCCTCCGATCCCAAGGCCGATGCCTTAACCACTAGGCTCCCCACAGCCTAGTAAATGAAAAAGTCTAGTGATATGTGTCTCATTTGAAACAATGTTTTAGTTTTAACTCGTTGTATGACTGGTAAAACAGGTTTTCAAACACGGAAAAATAAGTGAAAAAAAGCAGGAAAAACGGGAAAAAAAGAATGAAGGACTGATTTTCTCTTTATAAATTATAGCCCATGTCCTATTCTGATGTATAAGCTACATTATGGTAAAATTTCATTAAAATCCATTCAGTAGTTTTTGCGTGAAAGAGTAACAAACATCCGGACAAACATTCACAATTATAATAGTAGTAGGATATACGTGCAGAAATCAGTGCGATATATAAGAGCGCATTATTTTAGCTTCTGAGAATTGCACTAGCTTAACCCATTAACGCCCAAATTATTTTCGATCAAAGAAGAAAACTCGAACTTTAGCCCATCCCTATTACAAAATAAATGAAGCAAACGCAAAAAACATAGGGTATTAGGATTGAGGAATGTTTTCTCTTGCCATGTGTGCAGTTTCGTTACTGTTGGGTGAATTTAAGGTAATTTAAGAGAGCATTTATGACTTTATATTTAGCGATCTAGAAATAGATCACTGGGGGGGGCGCTAATGGGTTAACTTACGGTAAATCGAACGAAGCGATTCTTTTCTTCATATGAAAACACTAAAAAAAATAACACTTGTTTTTTCGAAACTGGAAACAGATAAATCAATAATGTTATGGAAAGACCTTTCAATGCTTTAATAATTAATTTATTTCAGAAAAACATCTGTCTTGATTTAATTTCATACACCAGCTCTCAGCTGCTCAACGGAGCGAGAGAAGTGCTAAAGAATTATGGAAAATTGCCAGTTATATGCAGTTTTAAAGCCAAATTTACTATCTTAAACTTATCAAATCATCTCAAAACTTTGACATCTTAATGTAAACATTGCAAATATACAGCAAAAATTTTATTAGCCATGCATTCAATGCATGCAATGCAATGCATTATTAATACATTCTTCACAGTTTTTAAAGCGGCCGAAAAAAATTTACGAAAATTGTCGTTTGCGGTCTTCTTTTCTAACTGCCATTTTGAAGAGAAATAATACCACCAAAACTTCCAAAACCATATTTTATATTCTTAAGTATACATAAACCAAAATACCTTTCATTTGAAATCTCCACCTATTACCAGTTTTTGAAAAAAAATTTCAAACTCGAACCTTTGGTAAAAAGTATCAGAACTTTTAGGAAACCTTATATTTTATTAAAAAAATGTTCATTTTATTTTAGTAAAATTTATTCATTTTACCTTATTAGACTATACTAAGGCTAATTTCAGGATCCTGTATCATTTTCATATTATTCATATTAGTCAGGATATTAGGAACAAAATCAGCATATTTGCTGACGACTTAAAAATTTGGGGGAGGGTAGATACTCAGGAGCAGGTACAAAATTTACAAAGGGATCTCGATATTATATCACAATGGGCTGAAAAATGGGGTATGTCCTTTAACATAAGTAAATGTCAGGTACTTCATATGGGTCGGGGGAATGGTAGGGTAGAATTTTATCTGCAAGGGGACAAACTTAAAGAAGGTAATATGATCAAAGATTTAGGGGTGATAGTAAATGAGGACTTTAAATGGGTTCATCAGTGTTCATCTGCTAGTAAAAAGGCTAATAGGATATTGGGATACATTAAAAAAACTGTTTCTTTAAGGTCCGAGGTTATTATTTTGCCACTAACACTTAGTACTGTCTAAAACCGTTGATAAAATGCTTGTTGGAATTTTTTCTTTAATTTAATGAACCTTTTAGTATGCGCCGGCAATTCCGAAAAAAACGTAAGCCGCTATCTTGAAAATAAGCCCTATTCTGGTTACTACATTTTGTAAACGGAATTTATATTCATAACTATGATAAGAAAGTTAACTGTAACCTGATATTTTATTCTAAAACCCATAAAAATGTCTTAACACTTAAATTAAGGCTTTTTCCTGAATATCTCTTTTCTTTAAGCATCGGCGGCCATCTTGAAAAAAAAACCCACTTCCGGTTGTCAGATTCGGGTAGACTTTTGTAATGACAATAAATACACTTATTACAACAGTTGAGAAAATGCTTGTTGGAATTTTTTCTTTAATACACTCATTGCCATAACAAATAGCGCACCAAGAAGAAAAAGGGATATCAAAGCCAAATTTTTTTCCATGATTACTCATAGTATGAAGGTTAGTTGATAAAAAATTCAGCTGTCCTCGATGTTAGGGGGCTGAGAAAATCAGTAAAAAGTGTTGACTCCATAGGTGTCCATAACCGCTGCCACAGGCCATAATATTGGGTGAGAAGGGCTCTAAATGGGTGTTTTGGGATTGGAGGACCATGCTGCTTCCCCACGTAGTCAAATTTCATCTGGTGCACCAGAGGACGTGGCATACCGGACGTCGCCTGCTTTTCCTCAAGAGCGGACTTGTTTTGTGAGCATTGGTTCAAGAGAACGGGCAGGTCGGGATAAAAATGCAATATAGGGGGGTACAAAGAAAGCTTGGACATTGCTTGCAACATGTGTATGAGTATTTTTCTCTTAAAACTTGTCCGCAGGCCAGGCCTGAAGGAAAGGACGGACAACCAGCTGCAAAACCTCAACCGTTCAGCTCTGGTTGGTCAATTTACTGTTAAATCACACTCAGGAGATGCGGCAATGGAATGGATGTCGTTTGCAGTATTGTGGGTAGTGCGTTTGGTCCGCATAGCTTCGTACATCTTTGTCTATAAACATGGGACTTACCATAGGCCTTTCTGTTTCCAATAGTGCACCAAATAAGGAAATGATCATCTCAATTTCATGAAATTGTGTTTATGAGAGAATCCCGCTTCGTTCTGCAGCACATCGATGGTTGGATATGAGTTCGAAGACACCATGGAGAGACCGCGCTCAGCTGTGCATTTTCTAATCATCACACGGGGTGGTGATTCAAGGTAACGGGGTGCTGGTGCATTGGGTTCCCTTTCTGAAACTCTTGAGTAGGATTCAGCAGTATATTGACCAACCAGAGCTGAACAGTTGAGGTTTTGCAACTGGTTGTCCGTCTTTACCATCAGGCCTGGCCTGCGGACAAGTTTCAAGAAAAAAATACACAAACAAATGTTGCACGCAATGTCCAAGCTTTCTTCTTACCCCCCTTAGTTGCATTTTTACCCCGACCCTCCCGTTCTCTTAAACCAATGCTCACAAAAGAAGTTCGGTCTTGAGGAAAAGCATGCGAGGTCCGGTATGCAACGTCCGCTGGTGCACCAGAAGAAATCTGACTACGTGGGGAGGCATCATGGTCCTCCAATCCCCAAAAGCCCATTAGAGCCCCCTCTCACCCAATATCATGGCTGGTGGCGGCGGTTATGGACACCTATGGAGTCAGCACTTTTTACTGATTTTCTCGGCCCCCTAACATCGAGGAAGGCTGAATTTTTTATCAACTAACCTTCATACTATGGGTAATCAAGGAAATAAATTTGGCTTTGATATATCTTTTTCTTCTTGATGCGCTATTTTTTATGGCAATGAGTGTATAACGAACCTTTTAAGTTATCCAGTATGCGCCGGCAATTCCGAAAAAAACGCAAGCCGCTATCTTGAAAATAAGCCCTATTCTGGTTACTAGATTTTTTAAACGGAATTTATATTCATAAATATGATAAGAAGGTTAACTATAACCTGATATTTAATTCTAGAACCCATAAAAAAATTCTTAACACTTAAATTAAGGGTTTTTCCCGAATATCTCTTTTCTTAAAGCATCGGCAGCCATCTTAAAAAAAACCACTTCTGGTTGTCAGATTCGGGTAGACTTTTGTAATGACAATAAATACACTTATTACTGTCTAAAACAGTTGAGAAAATGCTTGTTGGAATTTTTTCCTAGTTTTTATGAACTTTTATAGTGACTATACCCAGTGAAATCGGGACTCAGAAACTGCGCGGATACACGCGTATTTCCGCTCGTTCTTTCTCCTTATTTTAATAGGATAGACCAAATTTACAGCATTGTTTGAAGTTATTGACTTAATTTACGTCACTTTTCATCTTAATTAATGGAATTTACTCCAGAAAAACAAGTTTACCGTCACTTACTGAAACCTTAGGCCGCCATCTTGAAAAAAGCATTTTTCTTGTTGCCAGATCCTTATAAATGAAATTTTTATAAATTACTTCATCAATAAAAGTCAATTACCACTTAATATATAATTTAACACCGAAAAAATTTTTTTTCGCCTTTATTATCATTTTTAGAGGATTTTAAAGTTTTTTAAAAATTAAAAAAAAACACACTTCCGCTCATCAGATTGTGGTAGACTTTTTTTCTTTCAATAAGGACACCTAGTAGAGTCCAAAACCGTTGAAAAACCTTTTGTTGGAATTTGTTCCGGGTTCGGCCCTTTTTTGAGCTATTTTCCCAATACTAAACTAACATCCATGCCAAACGGGGATTCGAACCCCAGATGTACGGCTTCGCAGTCAGATGCTCTAACTGCGAAGAACAATATGTCGGCAGCATCATTAAACATAGACCGGCACAAATATTTTCTAAGAATGAAGAAAACACTCTATTCTTTACATTTGAATCGAACCCCATTTTCGGTCTCGCTGCACTCTTCCAATTTCTTTACATATTTCTAAATAATCCCGAAAATAAAAAGAACACCTTTCTACTATTCCGCTTGCTCTTTTTGTTCCCTCCTAAGACTGGAATCACACGATTTCTTGCCAGAGCTGATAGGATATTGTCTCGTTCCTGCGTTGTTCTATTTAGAACCCCTGGGAACGAACACCCCTTTCCTCCCGAAAATAAGTAGAAAGGGAGTTTATGCCTTTACTTTGAAAAATATTTTCATACCCGGCCCCGTTTCCTGCATATTACGAGAGTTGTTAAGGTTCTGTAGCGTCGGTGCTTTCAATCGTAAAGCAAATACGAATGCGTGTACCGCCTGGAGTTGGAAGAATTTTTCAGATTTTATTTTGGAAAAGCTACTCTCTTGGTCTTAAGCTTGCAAATAGTTTGGAAAGCTGCTTATTTTACCTGTTCGTTTGATCACAAACAATTTACTTTTGAGTGCTCGAGTTAATTCCAACTTTGTTTTATGCGCTAAATGGTGTTCAAAGTAGAGAAACTAGCCTTCTGGACGGAAAATGGAAAATTGCCATCCCCAACACCATTTCTTGCCTACAGTTTTAAAAAGAAAGATCTTTTATTAAGGTTGATTCCTAATAACTTGATAAGTTATATACAAAAACGTAATAATCTCAAATGAAACAGAAATCACGAAATCTTTCAGAAAGTTTAATACGTATTTTAAATTAAAATTGAGAACAAATCTATTTTTAGAACTTAGTATCATAAAATTTTGCCGGAACTTGTGTCTTTTTAAATCTTGATTCTAAAATTTTTTGATATAGTAGTAGATATGATATACAGGGTGTTTCAAAAGTCTGTTTCGCGCCTTTTATTTGGAACCAACGCGTATCCTAGAGTCACGGAATTAAGGTCTACCCCTAGTTAAGAGACCCTGGGGAATTTATTCAGATGAATTACAGCTCCCCTAGAGGCTAAATAAAAAAGTTAAAAAATTAATTTAAAAATTAAAGGAGATTGAGCAACGTTAGGAAGAATTCACCAAAAAAAATTCATAAAAATATCGCGAATATTCACTGAGATATTATCATGTGAAAATAGCACTTTTTCAGGCCTCAAAAAAGAAAAAGAAAATTTGGAAATTTTTCGGGGTTATTGTGTAGTTTTGTGTTTTTCTAGTTGAAAGAAGACAAAATTTAATCAAGAAATGAAAAAAAATTTGCAAATTAGAGGCCTTTTTCTTTTTTGATGCTTAAAGAAGAAGTGCTATTTTCTCATGCTAATATCTTCGCGAATATTCATGATATTTTCATGAAATTTGTTTCAGTGAGTTCTTCATAAATTGGGCAAAAATACTCTTTATGAGGTTTTAGCTCTATCTACTTTAGTTTTTAAATTATTTTTTAACTTTTTTTATTTCGCCACTAGGGGTGCGAAGTGAGTTCTTCACAAAGTTGGCAAGAAAACTCTTTCTGATATTTTTGCTCTATCTTCTTTAGTTTTTAAATAAATTTTTTAAACTTTATTTCTCCGCTAAGGGTGCTGTTAGTCATCTCGTTTGATTTTCCAGGGTCACTTACCTAGGGGTAGACATTACTTCCGTGACTTTAAGACACGCGTTAGTTCCAAATAAAAGCCGCGAAACGGACTTATGAAACACCCTGTATTGTATTTATTAATATGATATAATTTACTCATAAAGAGCTCTTGTTTGACAAGAACTTTGCTTCAGCGCATAAAGGAATTGAATAATAAAAGATTATACTATGAACACACACAACATTATGGCTACAAAGAAAACACCCATTTTGTAAGCAAAACCAAGTGGCTAAGTATATGAATAAAGCCGGATTAGCTCAAAAAATTGTGACGACCGATTCATGATAGAGAACCCCACCAACAACAATAAACTTAGCTCTCCGGCTCTCCGCATATTTGCAGATCCTATTTAATAAATTTCTCTCGGATTGGTTTGTCGAAAGATAATCTGAAAAGCTCAAATGCAAAAATAAATAGTATTATTAGTTTGTTATATAAGGGAGAGTGGCGATGGCGCACACCCCTTGCGACACTTTTATCAAATACCTTTTCTAATTTTATACATGATTATATTTATTCAAACGCAGCTAATGTAATAAATACAGGGTGTCCCACGAGAAGTGGCCCAACCCCTTTAACTTTTGCACCCTTACAGCTATAGTCATGAAAGTGGGGTCTAGGTATAGTAAAGTGACCATGCCCTATCCCAGAGGTGTCGAACTTAGGCTCTTTCCCCAAAATGACTCTCTGGCGAAAAATCTGTGGCTCTCCCGGGAGTCAATCCCGAAGTTACCCGAAGTCGATTCGGCTTTTTTCGGAGATATTAGGTGATCCGGAAAGTTCGGTTGGATTTTTGCAAAGTTTCGTGTTTGAAATTTAATTTTGAAACACTGATATTAGATGGATGTTTCAAACAAGGGGGATTTTGATTTAGGTATATTTATAAATATAGTGTAAGGTTTTGGTAGTTTTGGTGATATTATTTCTTTTTAAAATGGTGGTTTGAAAAAGAGATCACATAAGACGATTTTCGTAACATTTTACTCTGTCGCTTTAAAAACCAGGGAAAATGCATGATTCATGGCTAATATAAGTTTTACTGAATGTTGACAATGTTTTATTACATCAAAGTTTCATGAATAATTGATCAGTTTAAGATGGGAAATTTTGGTCTCAAACATAACGTCTATTTCCGAAAACTTACCTCAAAAATTGTTATACAATAGAGAGAAATTGCCCCCAAAATGACTCAAAAATCAGCAAAAAATTTTTCAAATAAACCCAAATGCAATCATTAAATATCACTCTAATATAAGTTCAAAAAACAATTCGATAATATAGCGCAGGTGAATAATTTTCGGCAGGTGAACACGATTTTTCTCGCTTCTTATAAAAAAAAGAAAGCAACTAATTATTCTAAATAAGAAAGGAATTAAATCATACACCATTATGAAAAACGATTTTTGATGTTCAAACAATAAAACTGGTGATTTTTTTTGCTAAAAATGGAATAAAAACCATGTCTTTCTGAAGTTCTATAAGTTTCTTAAGTTATGATAAATTTAATTTTAGAACGGAAACACAAGATTTGATTCAATATTATGGTTCAAAACGCACCTGTTAAGAGCTAAAACATCTGTCTTGATTTCAATTATATTTTAAAACCAGCTGCTCAGTGGAAAGAGGGGAGCGCTTTAAAAACTTATGGAACTTATGATGGAAATATAAAATAAAAAAAATAAAGATGATTACCTTACATAAAATAGGAGCCCGCGAAATGTATCTCTGCGATGTTATTAACTGACAGACGATTTTAACACAAAACTCTTTCTGAATCCCAAATGAAAACAAAACAAGCTGACTCGCTGGATTGGATTGTAATAAGTAGAATATCCAATATCAGAAAGGTAAATAAAACTTTGTTCTTTAAGTAGTTTGTTTTTATTAATTGAATTTTTCCAGATAAAATACATGACTAAAATGAAATTAATCTAGACTGATTTATTTTACTGTGATCTCATCAGTGGTTTAACAGTTTCATTTAATTGACCAATCGTTTATTCTATTACTTTTAGATATTTTTTCTAAAATGTATAGGGATTGATGTTTTGACTTATTAACACAGTCGAAACCATAGAGGTCGAAACCCATCGTTATGTGTGAACCGGAACAGCTCGTTTGACTTCGGCTAAATTCGGTAAGCGTTCCGATCGGGCGAAACGAAACTCATTCGCAGTAGAATGTTTCGGTCGCTCGCGCGTTGGCTCCGGCGGGAGTCTCAGTTTGACACGCCTGCCCTATCCGATGAGATAACTTTCAACTCCCTCTAGCGGAAACTTTAGGAGTTATAATTTTTATTTTAAAAACTATGTGAGGTATGTGAAAAAAGTCAAGACTAATTATACAAGCATCTATTTAGTAGGAAAAGACACCTTAAGCAGAAAAATATCTTGAATAAAACCCCTAAAATGCACGCTCAATTAGGTTGAATTTGTGTAGATTTTACCTCTCAAAATACTCCTCACAAGGCGAAAATGAGAAATTTTTATTTTTATGACTTAAGTAAATGACTAAAAGTATTCTTAGTTCATTAAATTGAAAATTTCTCATTTTTGCCTCGTGAGGAGTGTTTTGAGACGTAAAATCTATGTAAATTCAACCTAATTGAGCGTGCGTTTTAGGGGTTTTATTCAAGATAATTTTCTGCTTAAGGTGTCTTTTCCTACTAAATAGATGCTGCTCTACAACTTAGTCTCTGACTTTTTTCACATACCTGTCATAATTTTTAAAATAAAAATTATAACTCCTAAAGTTTCCGCTAGAGGGCGTTGAAAGTTATCTCATCGGATAGAGCATGGTCATTTTACTATACCTAGACCCCACTTTCATGACTATAGCTGTCGGGGTTCAAAAGTAAAAGGGGTTGGGCCACTTCTCGTGGGACACCCTGTATAGTCCTCTTGCATCTAATAAAAAAACTTCCAACCAATTATCTCTTTTGGGAGATTCATAGATTTTTTTCTAAAATATTAGTGAATACCCGTATTTTAAACTTTCAAATACAAATACAAATCAAGTCGACTAACTACAGGCGTAAGCCCAGCAAGGTTGGTCCAGTCTACCCAAACTACCAGAATCCCAGTATCTGTCAATTTTCCCCTTGAACTCGTTTACCCCACTTGAATTTACGATTGTTTCAGGCAACGCATTCCATCTATCCACTACCCTATTAAAGAAATAATGCTTTCTACAATCCGTCTTAAATTTCACTTTATTCAATTTGAAATTGTGACCCCTTGTTCTATTACCCATATTGAAATCTAGTCCCTCTGTGTCCCCTTGCTTTACCATTTTAAATAGTTGAATCAAATCCCCTCTAATCCTTCTTCTCTCTAGAGTGAACATATTTAGCTTCTTTAATCTTCCCTCATAACTTAAACTGGATATACCCTTGACCATTTTAGTAGCCCTATGCTGAACCCTTTATAACTTACGCTTATCATTATATAACCATAAGCATAAGGTTAATGATAAGCATTAACCTTATGCTTATCATTATAATTATAACATAAATCCATTTCTTTTATTAAAAAATGCCTTTGAAACTAAAAGTGATCGTAACTCTGCACCACGCAAAACAAGAAAACTTATGTAAATAATTACCCATACGTACTAACATTCCAAAACATGTTGAAAATTAGATTTTAGGGTCATTCATAAGTACCTACAAGCACGAATTTATTACTATAAAATTGCGTCTGTAAATTGGAGTGTCCAAAGGTGGGCCTTGTCCCAAGGTGACCCACTCTTCTCTATTATTACTTTGTTAAAGACTAAAATATTAATTTACAGATAGTTGAATGTTTTAATGAATTCTTGGTAAGTATACGTATAACTTCAAAAATTTTGATACTTCAAAGAAATTAACATAAATTTTAAGTCATTAATTTAAATACTAAGTTGTTTTAAAACTATCAAAGATTAAAACGATTTATAACCAGAAAATGAGCAATATATAATTAAAAGAGAAATTAAGCTATATGCAAATCAACATAAATAATTTTATAACAAATGTTTCTAATTTTTAAACCTTCCTACGAACATCGACAACTAATTATTCCATATTCAAATTGAAGGCTTAGTAAATGCGACACAATTTGAAAGAATTCTTAAACAAAAAGCAAAGCTGATAGTTTATTTGGTTTTGATTTGCTTAATTTTTTAGGTTTTTTATCTCTGCACTTAAATATTTAATCATTAACTTTAATTTAATTCCTTTATTGCCTGTTCAAAAATGTTCAGAGATAAAAGTATTCCGTTTTTCATTCCATGATGTTGTACTTAATAACTACTGAGAATCAATCATTAACTTAACATAAAAACCTTTCTCAAACCTGAACCTCAAGAAAAATGAAATTTAAATCTACAACGAAAACCTTTTACGTTTGAATTTATATTATTTATACATAGTTTGATGTTAACACACTGTTTCCACAAGATAAATACTGGTAGTTTTTAATGAACGGAAAAACATTTTATTACACTCGGAACTTCCTTTATTAATGTAAATATATTTTATTTTTGCAATATTTAATCTCAAAAACCTCTAAATATTTGACGAAAAAAGCTTTCAAGTTATGATAAAATGTTACTATTTTAAATTATCTAAAAATGAGTACTTTTACCATCATTAGCTAATTTACTTAACCCATTAAGAACGACTTTAAAATAATGGAATAAATAATTTTTTTCTTTAATATTTTGTTCATTTGGACCGAATACAGAAATAGATACCCGTTTTCAGATTTTACAAAAAATATTTTTTTATGATTTTTTAACTGGCAGCTTTTCCAGTCAACCGTCCATAGTGGGGTCAAAAGTTTAACAAATCATAAGTTTAAAAAACTAATTAGATAGCTACAATTTTGATAAAAATGTTATCATACATGATTTAAAGGTATAATACATAAAAATGAGGGAATGTGGACTTAACTGTTAACCTTTTAAACGCCGTAATTCAAATTTCGAATTAAAGGTTTTGATTTTTGGCTTAAATGGCTTGTTTCATCATTACTAAAACCATTCTAGTCAGTTTTTGTCGGAAAAAAAATCCTAAGTATGATTTTGAGGATGTTCCCAAATGGGAACATTGGCGTTTGGGGTGAAGTTTTCAGGGGGATTTCCAAAAGGCACATATTTTACAATTAATTCAAATAAAATTATTGAAATCAGTTTCTACTCAATAATTATGAACATTTTTATGATTGTGGACGGTTTTTTCGAATTTATTATCCATACTTGGACGATTGAGCAACATTTTATAGATTTTCATAAGAAAAAATTACATGTTTATTACGTACGCGAAGCTTTTCCGTAAATTATTCTTGCACTATTAGTAATATTTTGGTGTAAAAAATACATAAGAGTGTTCCCATGCTCTTTAAAGCTAAAAATTTACGGTTCTGTGAGAAAAATTAGTTTTAATTACGGTTCTATTCGGATATCTAGCATAAAATCCACTAATTGCTTTCAAATCTAATTAGCTTTCAAAATTGATAATCATAATTATATCCATTGATTTATTGACGCTGTGTTTCTCATGGAATATTCCGAACTGAACCACATATATCTTACATCCATCTTACTTTAGAAGAGTGTTTTTAGATGTAAGCACTTTTCCTTATTTTCAAAATTCTTCAATTTTATTCCTAAAATTTTTATGTAAAAAAGTACTTGAACAAAAATATGTACGCAAATCCTCAGAATCACTCCAAATATGCTCTCTTCATAACCCCTTTTGATAATTACTGAAAATTAATCGATCAGGGAGTTAGAAATATATACAATTGTAAGAATCTGCTATAAAGATTTGGAATTTATTTCTCCATAAATCAGGTGAAAAAATAAAAATTACATATTTTTTGAATTTAAAACATCATTCTTAACCTGTTTAGATCCTTTGAGACAAAAAAGGTTCAAAAAATTAAAGAAAATAGGAAATAACTTGAATTTTTGCATGTTATAAAAATCCCCTCAAATACTATACCCCAAACGCCGATGTTCCCATTTGGGAACATATACGTTGTACTGGTAATTACTCCCCAAAATTAGAATATGAAGCTATTCTGTCAAGCCAAATCGGAAGATGTGTACTTAAGCTACCTAAACACAGCAAAATTATTTAAAACTAAATTTATTTAAAATTTTTACAAGTTGAAACTTATGGAACTTTTGGAAGAGCCAAAAATCTCTAATTTTGATGTAAATTCTACAAAAAGGATTAAATTGCACATGAAAAACTTTTGCATGCAAAATAACTTCATATCTTTGAGTTCCTTTCTACTAAGTATCAAATTCCTGCATGAAAAATTAAGTGGTGAAAAAATTCCTTAAAATGATGTTCCCATTTGGGAACATCGGCAGGTAAAAGGTTAATAGAAGGTTCAGCGAAGGGTACCATTTCAGTACTTAAGCTAACTTTCAGGTAAAAATAACTTCATTTCTATCTCCCAGGCTGGGATGTTGGGACTTTTTCACCCCCCAAAATCTTCCATATTCTCAAATTTCACTTTTTTGGATACCTTTGGTCAAATTTTTAGTCTTCCGAAGCTTTTTCTCTTGCTGAAATTCTAAGTTCTTGTTAGACCATCTCTATTAAAGTCATCAGAATTACTATATTCATCGTTACGGCTCCAGATTTAGCATATTTCTCACCGAAAATGACTAAGATTACTCATTCCCTCGTCGAAAACTAAGCATTGGCTCATTCAAGTAGAGCTACATGATTCCTTAGATTTATTGTTTTGTTTTTTGACTATTTTAGATCTCAAGAAAACCTTTCAAAGTAAAAAATTCATCCAATAATGATTTAGCATGAGATTGAACTAAGAAATGTGATATAAATCGGAAATATTATAAAATATATCCAAAAAAAACATACAAAAAATTATGATCCAAAGGAAATATTTTGGCAAACAAATGTATCATTTAGATATCGGTATAGGATAAGAATACGAAAAAGCATTCAAAATAATTTATTTGCTTAAGTTACTTATGAGTGACAATTGAACATTTTGAACACACATTGGACGATTGGCAGGAAAATGCTGCCAGTAGAAGAAAACCCATGCTTTTGGAAAATTAAGTACCCTCATTCCAATTATAACTGGTAACAGTATTATTTAGAATGGGATCTTATAAATATGCTACAACAGAAATTAGTCACAAAAAATACCGAAACATAGGATAATTGTAGCTCTAAATGATCTCCCGCCTATTGGTGCACCAGCGGACGTTGCATACAGGGCAAGGCGATTTCTCCTCTTTCACCGGACATGTTTTGGGGGCGTTTTTTCTTACGAAGGGATAGGTCCAGGGTAAAAATGTAACATAGGGGGATAAGTAGAAAGCTTGGACATTGCGTATGTCATGTGGTTGTGCATTTTTCTCTTGAGACTTGTCCGCAGGCGAGTGTTGAAGGTAAGGATAGACAACAAGTTTGCCAAACCTCAATGATGCAGCTCTGGTAAGTCAATGCGCCTGTAAATCCTACTGAGGAGGTGTGAGAAGGGAATGCATGTCACTTACAGTGCAGGGGACTGCCCGTTTGGCACGCATAGATTCAGAAAAGTTCCACTCTTCAGCACAGGTGTTGTCGTTGGCAACAGTGCACTAAATAATAAAATTAACGTCTCAATGTCATGGTACAGGGTTTATGAGAGAATCCCAATTCGGTCTGGAGCACTAAGATAATTAGAGATGAATTTAAGAGAGCGAGAAAAGAGAGCACTTAGCTGTTCATTTTGTAATCGTCAGATTTTTTTCAGTAAGCAGGGTAAAGGAGTATTGAAGCATTGGATTCCACTCCCATACCTTCTCAGTATGATTTACCGGCACATTGACCAACCAGAGCTGCATCATTGAGGTTTGGCAACCTGTTGTCTATCCTTACCTTCAACATTCGCCTGCGGACAAGTCTCAAGATAAAAATGCACAACCACATGAGGAACGCAATGTCCAAGCTTTCTTCTTATCCCCTATGTTGCATTTGTACCCTCACTTATCCCTTCTTAAGAACCAACGCCCTCAAAACATGTCCGGTGAAAGAGGAGAAATCACCTTGCCCTTTATGCAACGTCCGCTAGTGCACCATATGAACTTTGACTACCTGGGAAGTCAACATGGTCTTACAGTCCCTCAAAATCCGTTTAGATCCCCTTTCACTCAATACCATGACGTGTAGCGGCGGTAATGGACACCTATGGAGACAACACAACTCCCTGGTTTTCTCGGTCCCACAACACTCAGGAATGCTGAATTTTTAATCAATTCACATTTATATCATGTTCAATCGTAGAAATAAATTTGGCTTTGATATCTCTTTTCCTTCTTAGTGTACCATTTTGGATGGCCTGCAGCGTATTTATAAAATGTGGTGAAACGTTTTCATTCCAACAGCGATTTCACCTCGAAAACTTCATAGAGGGTATAAAATTCTATTTTTGTCTAAACATTCTTTACTAACAGTTACCATTCATTTAAACTTTTAATGTCTTCTATTAGGGTCAGTAAAAAATAAAATGTTTCTTGGCAGCTTTTCGTACCAACCGTCCCTAATGGGTTAAAAATCTCAACTTTAGTATTCTTAATTATATGCTTAAACTATTTGTTAAATATAATCACAATTTGAATAGAATCAAGGAGTTTTTCTTTAGTTTCTTTGCTAACCAAGATACACAACACTTTTCTTAATAACTTTCCAATTTTGCAAGTATAGCATAGCACTTGTACTTAACAAAATGTGACAGTATTTGATTGAGAACCTAAGTACTATTATGCTGTTAAAAAATCCAATCATTTTTCTTCTTTTCTTACTTTAAAATTTTTAAGAACTAAAACTTGGATACTGTTTAAATTTAATTCTTAAGATGACAAAAGGAAGGAAATAAAATTTTACAGTTTGAAATTGTCCACTCATTACTGAGGTTAATAAGGGAATATGAAGAGAAATTTATTTTGTGAATTCGTTCCCCTAACAAGATTAAGAGGAAACGTGATTGGCAATATTTGATTACTAAATATTTTGTCAGATAAAAAGGCTTTGAGAAAACTACCAAATTAAAGTAATCTTCTAATATTATAATTATCTTATGTGTCCCCCAGATTTGGCTGTATTTCTTTTCCTCGGTTGGCAACAATCAGTTGTTTTGATTTTAATTTTATAAGAGGGATTAATTGGATTAAATGTTACTATTTTAATATATTTTGATAGTAAAATTAGTGCGTATGGAACTTTTTTAGGCGTGAAAATGGAGTGTTAATTTTAAAAAGTTACTGGTAAAGTTTGTTAACAACACATATTACTGTTTTGATACATTGCTGCAGCAGGCAAGCTTGAGCGACGTTTGAGTCTTAATGACTCTAAAGAGTAAAAACGAGTATTTTTTATTTAATTACAGATTAAAAATTAGCTCTATGTTATATTAATCTGTATTCTGTTACAATAAGTGGATAATACCAATCTTGTGACACCAACGAAATATTTAAGGTACACACACAATGGGTCGTGATGTGGATCAAAGACGATTCCATTAGTTTTCCGCCACTCACATGTACTATGTAAATTACTTTCTCGTTAATTGAGATGAATAGCCCCTCCCAATCTTCTTGCTAGATTAACGAAGCGAGCAGTGCTGCAAAGCAATCTTGGGGGAACTGCGTCGGCTGTTCCCGGGGGTTGGTGAGCGGTAGCGATCAGGGGGCGTTATCAACCTAGTTTTAGATAAAACAAGTAACATATCATCCTCTCTTAATAATTACCCTTAAAAGTAATCTGAATAAATAAAGATTACGCCAAGAAGCTATTAATCTTTTAAATGAGCTAATGGGCAATACCATCATTTTTTGAAAACAGAAAAAAAATGCATTTTTCCAATAAAGGAATTAGATCTAAATCCAAAAATCCACATGAAAAGATTCAAAAAAATTTAGCTAATTAAATATTTAAAATTAAAATCGCCAAGCCCTTTGTTTTTGTTTAGGGTAAAACTACGTCACAACTGACTCATACAGACTTTAACGAGAAACCCAACAATGACTTTGATTTGTTTAAACAATTAAAAGCATTTAATGCAAAATTTTAGAGCAAATGGGGACCATAGAGTACTGTTTAATAACACCGAAATCCTGGCAACCACCAACCATCAATCCACCCGATTAATAAGAGAAGCCATAGAAATTTTCAAACACAAGAATAATTTCAATAGAAAAGAGGAGGCTGTTTCCATTCCGAGCGTCTGGCACCCGGCACTCAAGAAATGCGGGATAAAGCCAGCACAACAATAGTATTAGTATCTGATCTCACTTTCATTCCACGTTAGCATTCACGCTGTAATTTTTTGGTATTTGTTTTTATTTTCAATTTTTATCAGTTGATTTTTTGCCACTGAGGATGCTCTCCGAAGCAGAGAGCGAAACGTTTGGAAATTCCATTCATCAAACACGGCCATCTATCCCGGAAAATGAAATAAACTACTCTTCAGGTCGTGGAAGTTTTCATCAATTTATAATTAAAAGCATTGTTTAAAATCAATGTATAGGGTAAAAGTACGTCACATTGGGAAATTGGACGATTTAACACCCTTTTTTAAAGTCGAAATTTGAAATTGCATAAAAAATAAATAATCATCTTAATTAAAAAAATTTTGGGCGTATATTCCGCTCTAGGGTACCTCTATCGAATAAAAAAATAAAAAATAAATAGTGGTATTGCCCATTGTTTCTCCCAGAATGTCCGATACATATTCTGGATTATTAAAGCCTCCTGCATCAAATAGAAGCATAAAGAACTTTCGATACACTTAACAGTGAACCCAATCATATTGATCAGCAGGTTCCCTTTGATCCTAAGTTGTTTTCACTGTTTGATACGAGACTTCATTGTTTTCCCCTCTTTTTTTAACTCAACAAAACCGTGGGAGGGGAACTGCATTAAGAAATTTCGTTCTTCGATAAAAAAAAATAATTAATTACTTCCTGTTCAAATACAAGGAAATGTCCCGTTCCTCCCGCCGAGAGGCGTTGAACAAGGATTATTCTATGGATCAAAAACTTTAAATCGTACTTCAAAGCTATGTAAATTTTGAAAAAAAATTTACATACTGCCGTTACAATTAATTTGTCTAGTTTGTCTGTAGTAGGGTGTTATTTTTTGTATTCAAGTTTTAAAAATCGTAAATTTAAAATACTTTTGAAGCACTGAATAATTTCTTAACTTTGCTAATGATAACTCGGTAAAAAGAATGTGGTATAATCTTAATTGTGAACTGAATTTAAAATTAACAGAATTTGTCTTTAAGTGAAGATGTTGCATAAAATTATATCATACCCATATTCCAAACTCTTAAGTTCTCTCCTTTAAAAATAAATTTTCTATCAATGAGTTTAAAGACTAAAATGGATATCACATTTGACATTACATATCATTAAAAATGTATAGAAATAAATGGATATTTTACCTTAAAAACTTAGTACTAACTTTTATACTTCTTTAAGTTTTACACACTTCATACTTACTCTTTAAGTAACGATTACAAAAAAATTGTTTCTTAAGTATCATCCCATTGACTGCTCAGCGAAATCCAGATTCAGCGCCCAGCCAATGAGATTTGAGTTTTGGATTCAGCAACGTGATAGTACAAAAGTACCGAACTTTTAAAAATTCATAAATTACATACTTTAAAAAAAGATAAAAACCCATTATGATATCATAATAAATTTTCTCTGAAAATACTTATTTATCATGTGTTCTTCAAATTAAGTTTCCGAACTCAAAAATGACCAATTATTCAACATTTATTTAAATTAACGGGACTAAAATATTAGATACCTTAAAACTGACAAGCCGACCGTAGCAATAAAAAAGAACGCACACAGAGCAAGAACATACCTCAACACGAACTAAGATCCCGAAATGGACCACAGAGTTATCTTCTCGGGGATGGCATCACATCGTCGCCTCCACTGCCTCTGAGCATCCCAAAAGCAACTGTCTGCTCACAGCGGGGATCAACAGATTTCTCTCCCGCGGCACACTTATTCGATTGGAGCAGGCGCGCGCATGCGCACTTGGAGGGGTGCTTTCCGGACCCCTCTGCTGGATAGAGCGTGGGAAAGGCTGCACTTCAAATTAGCCCTGGAAAATTTTTGGGATTGAAATATTGAAGACACTTGCATTAAATACAATCTTTAGACTTGGGCAGCGTTTCCCAACGTGGGGAGCTCGCCCTACTGGGGGGCAATTTCTAGAGGGGCATTTGTAACCGAATTGCCCCTCAGGTGGGACATGGACCACCAGGTTGGTTTTATTTATTTTCCCAAGAAGGATATTTTCAAAAAAAAAGGGGGACATTTAGAAAGGCTTTAGTGGGGCATGGACCAAAAAAGGTTAGGAAACACTGGGCTATAGAGATTCTAAAACTGTGGGTTGCGAGTCATTTTTTTGTCAGTCATTACTAGTGTTTTATATGTTATTTCAATTTTTGGTACTTAGGCATTACCCTATCGACCGTTCAGCGGCACTGCTATAGAACAGTCGATGGGCGATAACGTTTTCTAATTCGGCAGCACGGTCCACGGGACAATACGCAAGAACCCATTTTTTTTACGAATGAGATATGGGCCCTTTGAATCCTAAGCCGCATGAGATTACCCTTAAATCTAGAAAGGGTTAAAAAAGCTGTAGTGAGCTTTAAAATTAAACGACAAGTAAAGAAAAGCTACTTATATTCCCAATTCATATTGAATTTATATTGTTCTTTTACTGTGTTAATATATTATTCCCCTACATTTATAATATTCATTCTTAAATTTTTCTATTAATTCTTTTGTAACTAAATTAGTAATTTATTTTATGCTTGTTCTTTTGCCCACATGGATCGTTATACGATCCAAGGTGATGTAAAATTTTCTGTTATTTTTTTGGTCGATGTAAATAAATAATAAAAAAAAGCTTTTTAATTTAATGTGCAAAAATTCAAAGGTTTTTAAAAATTCATTTAATAAACTTTTTTGAACTCGAGGAGCACGTTCCACAGGTGGGTGCCAATGAAATAATTTTGGTTATTTTCTTAATTTACTCCAGATTACTAAAAACTAGTTGTTAAATCCTTAAACAACTGTTTTTTAACAATTTAATTTCGAAAATCCTTCTGAGGGAGGACCCAACTTATAACATTAGAATAGGTGTTGCACATTTAAAAAGTTGAACTTCTGATGTACAAATAATATAAATGAAAAATGTATTAGGACCTAATGAAACTTTTTATAAAAAATTTTTCAGAGCACGAATGGATACTAGTTTTTTTTTATCTAAAGCGTGTTTACAAAAGACTACATTCGAGAATATACATGCTCAATAGGCGTTTTATTATCATAGAATCAGGGAAAGATGTTCTTAGGGGTGTAAAAATTAGGTACATTAAGTGAATATTTACAAACCTTAATTTCAAAAATATTTTCTAATTAATAACTGTATGTAAATTATGAATATTTTATAAAAACAAATTTTAACACTAAATTACTAATTTTAACACTAAATTACTAATTGAAGTTTTCCATTTTCGAAGGAAACACTACCAAGGAATGAAATCATTGTTATTTAATGTACTTAAAAAATTCTATGAATTGAAATTCCTTAACAATGAAAATAGAAACAAATAACTAAGACGCTCTTTTACTGGAAAAAATATACAGATATATTTCCAAATAAAAAATTGTCTCACAAATTGCAGAAACAATGGACTATATCCGTCTGACGTCACATTTTAACCATCATGTGACCTGCTAAGCTTGCAATTGGTAACCCCAGAGATGGCTTTTAGTGAGATATGATGATAGATACGATTTGATAGTGAGTTTGTTTTCCCCATCACGTGATTAATTGGGCGTGGCACGAATATCGTCCATTAAATGCCATAGAAAAAAAAATTAAATTCATTGCAATAACGGATGAAATCGTTTGAAATGAATCGCCTTAAAATTCAATCAGAGAGTGCGAAATCCTGGGGGATTATATTACAATATCAAAGTCCTCGTGTCTCTAAAGCGTATAATAGTACATTGAATGGGAACAAGAGCTACTCCCGACACATGGAATCAGGGCTGTATTCAGCTAATTTCCGATTTACACTGATATTAATTTAATATTAGGTTTCCCCTTTGAAATTCCGGGGGACGTTTGTCGAAGTTGCAATCTCTACCTTGTCTGGGAGCCAGAATTCATTTCCTATTTCATAACTGGCAATGACAGAATAACATTGCCGATATTCCAAGACAAGTAGAGCCTATTTAGAGTCGGGTAGATTGCATTTAAGTTGGATATAACTGTATGTCAACTTTATAAATATTTTTCTTCCTTACTAATACATTATACTTTACCTTTATAAATCACTCTTATTTTTAAAACTATTGAAATTGAACAAATATTTTATTAAATAATAATGATCTTTGCCCGAAAGTAGCAACTGACCCTCCATAAGTCAGCGGATAACCTGACCTCTAGTGACTACGAATGTATTTCTCTTATGTTATGTTTGATGTAGGCATTAAATAAATAAAAAATAAAAGAATACAATACCAAAACAAAAAGGAAATAAAATTAAATATATGGAATTGTATTCGTCATATCCATAGAACCTTAATAGAATATAAAACATTCTTGGAAGATTTTTCGACGAAGGATTTATCTGTTTATTATTACCTTTATTTATTGAATGCTTAAGGCAAAGTCCCAAGTATTTATTAGACCGAAAAAATAAACAATCTCGAAATTTCTAAATTAGTTCAACAGTTTCTGAAGTGTGGTGATTAAAAACTGCTTCCAATACAAAAATAGGAAAAAATATAAATAGAAAACCCCTAACCTTTTCTAAAGTTTAGTTTAGTTCCTTTTTTTCAAAAAGAATTGAGATTAGTGCTTGGTGGGGTTATTGGGAATCAGGGGTAAATGGGAACAAGCCCCTAACAAGTCATGTCCAATTTTTCTGATAATAAAAGTTTGTGCCCTTCATTCAAGAGCTGCTGGTTACTACAGATTTCCCAGCAAAGATACTTTCATTGTTAATAATTGTTGTTCTTTAGTTTAATTAATGGAATTCGTTGTGTTTTTTGCTCAAAACTTTTTTACTACCGTTTGTACATCTGTACCCTGAGATTTTTACCTCAGGGGTAATTAAAAACTTAATTTCAAGCTTCTTTTTTCCAACTTTTTATAAATATTGGACCCATTTTGCTTGAAAGAAATTAATTAACATTTTTAAAAAATAGTTTAAATAACTTCTTTGAAAATTTAAATTTATAAATATTTAATTTATTATATTCTTTGTTTCATTCACATAATATCCATTTTGCAAGAAAATTTACGCTGCGTTAAGACTAACCATAAGTGTTTGTGGATTGTGGAAGTTTTCTTGAATGAGCCAGTCCAATCCTTTCTTTAAATCAATTTTAATGTGTAATGCAGATTTTTTTTGTAAAAGGCAAAATTTAATAGAATAAGCAAGGGAGTATAAGAAAATGTTGATTGTGTCAGTGACCCAGGATGCTCCAAAATTAACTGCACATAGTCGATAATGTGGCCTCAGGTGTCCAAAAAATTATAATTCGCAAATTGACCCACACCCCAGATGCTAAGGAGTTTAGAGTCCACAAATCAGTTTTTTTTCAAAGCATCAAATGTGATTACACTTAGATTGTGGTAATTGGGAACCGGCCGCTAGAAATCTCAAAGAGGCGTAAAAGGCATTGAAAATCATTGTTACTGCAGGTTTGGGTTCATTCAATAGACTCAGGAAAAAAATTTAGCCATTCCCAACTACCCCCTACCTATGGGGGGATGTTAATCCATGGGGTTGGGGGTAATTGTGAACGTGAAAAACTGAGCTTTTAAAAAGGTCAATTTTTATCTTTGACACGTTAGGAAGTTCAGTGATATCTGGATCAACAAGTGAATGCAGAAAAAAATGTTTTTACTTGGTTACAGTGATAATGAGAAGTTAAAGAAAATAATTTTGTTCCCAATTGCCCCACCTAGCCCTAACTGTTTAAAAGCTGCTCTTTTTTAATTACAATAAATTTAGAGATACTTTATGTTTTCTCCCAAATTTAATCGATAAATATTTTTAAAAATTATGACATTTGTGACATTATATATATTGACCTAATTTAAACTTTTAAAAATGTACAAAATACTTCTTAACTCATTCCTTTTAATTCAAACACTAATGTTTTCTCCTTTACAAAATACGAAAAATCACTATTACTACATTTTACCTATATTCTAAAAATTATCCACGAAAAAATAATCCACTCGTTTCTAAAAGTAAGTAATGGCAGTTCCCAACTTATGTATCATTTTTATCCTTACTCAAAAAGTACAATGATTTCCCAACACTTGTGAAATGTTTTGTTTCCCTTCCCACTTACCATCAATTAGCGAATTAGTAAATAAATTTTAAAGCCTCTGATGGAGAAAAGAGCTTTTTCCCTATTTTACGATTCTAAAAAGATTCTGTTCAATCTTAACACTGCCGACATTCATTTCCGTAATGCAATTCGTATAATCTCTTGGGAATATTGTTGTGAAACAACGTAAATAGTTTGCATTAAATAGAATCCTCTAATCTTGAAGATTTAGTTTTTTTTCGATTCCTAAACAAGTAATCTTTCTAGGTAATCTTTTGTGACCATTTTGGGATTCAAAAAATTCAGCTAAGTGAATTTTGTTGCGAAATAGGAAAGAGGAAAAGATACTGGTTTAAATGGGTGTACAATATGCTAATCGTAAACACGGCACTGTTTACCTTCAAGGTTTATTAGAATGTTTTCTTAGAAAAGTTTTAGACAGTTATGCTCCAACAAAGCTGTGGTTGTTGGCTCATATGCTATTAAATCTTTAAACAGAGTGTTTCAAAAGTCTGTTTTGCGGGTTTTATTTGGAACCAACGCGTGTTCTAGGGTCACTGAAATAACCCTTGAGAATCCGTTGAGATGACTTACAGCACCTCTAGTGGCAAAATAAAAATGTTAAAAATTTATTTTAAAAACTAAAGGAAATGAAGCAAAATCCTCAGTGAGAGTATTGTTTCAACGTTATGAAGAACTCATTGAAAACAATTTCATGAAAATATCGTGAATATTCGCAGAGATATTAGCATGTGAAAATAGCACTTTTTCAGGCCTCGAAAAAAGAAGTTCCCAAATTTGCAAGTTTTTCAGGGCTATTGTGTAGTTTTGTGCTTTTTTAGTTGAATAAAGGCAAAATTTAATCAAAAAATTAAAAAAAACTTGCGTACTTTTTCTAAGGGGAAAATATTCTCCCCCTTCAATTCGTCTAAGCTTTAAAAGACGGTTTTAGCAGTTTTAGTTTGATTTCCACTTGCTATAGAATCGTTTGTTGGCGGTGGCGAGTTGTTGCAGTTTCACACCTTATTATAGTTACCCTAGCTTCCTCAAAATAATAAATTGAAATTAGAATTGATTCTAACACCATCTTGATTTCCCAAAGTAAATTTGGTGTTCATTTTATTGACCCCGGAGGGATGAAAGGATGAGTCTGCCTTGGTCGTAGACCGGGATTTAGGGCCGTATTCAGAAACTTTAACACGAGATGGAAACGAGATGAGAACGAGATGGAAAAGTTGTAAAATCTCACGTAACGATCACGAAACGATAAATTGGAAATGGTCGTTCAAGAGCATCCGTCTCTTCAAAAGCGAGAAAGTTAGCTGACTCTGATTGGCTGAAAAGAAAATCTCGCTCGTCAGTCTGCTTGGGCGGTTTGTTTATCTTCCATATTGGATAGTCATTCTTTGCATTTGCTTTTGATGAAAAATGACGAGTGCATTTATAGTTATAAATGAACGGAGAGTGCCCAGATACCTGGGAGATAGGGCAAATCCGCTTGATTTAACAAATTCCGAGTTCATCAAGAGATATAGGTTAAATCAAGAGACATTTGTGGAGCTATGCGAGCTCCTAAATGATGAATTGAAACACGGAAGAAGTGGAAATGGGTGTTCTGTGGAGCTACAGGTAATCATTTCTTATTATCTATTTAGTATTTTAATATTTTAAAATCAGTTTGTTAGTTAAATGTCAGTTTAAATGCTTTGGCAGCATTTACCTCCTTCGCCACCTCCTCCCAACCTCTCTCGCTTTATCGTCTTTGTAGACTTTGCCGAGTTTTTTACTATTAAGCTCCGGGCGCCGCTCAATCGCTTCAATTATGACATCCATTCTGAAAAATCAATTTGTACTTATTATTTGTATATAAGTATTTGTATATAACATACATGTGATTACACCGTCAATAAATTGGCGGAGAATATTTTTTTAAAATATTCGATCGCACTTAAATTTTCCTTTATTTTCAATAGAGGGGGACCATTGGCTCCTACTTCCCGATATCTGATGATTCAACATGCTAGTCATATTTTATAAATCTTAACTAGTTTTCATATTTCATATATTATAAGTATATTATAACTACTAATATATAGATTATATATTATTAGTATATTATAACTACTAATAAATATTATGCAGATCTTAATTTCAAGAAGTCAGCATTATGAACCCCCTGTGGAAACAACACAAGTTTAGTTTATAGTGTGGCGGCAAGAGGTTTTCCGTTCGGATTTTGTGATACAATTATGAGGCTTGGTTTTTCTGAAAGGTCTTAACACAACGAGTTCGAATCCGGTTGATGGCAAGCCAAATTCTGCTGCAGAGGCGCGTGGCGGGGGGTTCAAAATGGCGGATCGCGTTTCAAAAAACTTCAATATCTCTAATATTTATCACCAAATAAAGAATTTTTTAAGCTTAAATGTTAATTTATTACATATCTGAATATATTATGGGCAGTGATACTTTCTAGAATGGCGGATAATATCGAAAATCGGGCAATTCCAAGTACATTCCTTTTGGGGGGTTTTCCGTACTATTTATTGGGATACAATGATGGGGGTTGGTTTTTCTGAAAGGTATTAACGTAAGAAATACATATTTAAATGTTGCCACCACCAAAAACTGTGAAGGGGGAGGATATTCAAAATAATCAATACTTTGTTTCACGGAAACGGCTAGCAACAAAACGATCTTTTAAAGCTTAAATACTTTTTATATTGTTTCTACAACAATTCGGGTGTACAAGGATAACATGGAACACCGGTTAGCAGCAAACGGTGCTTAATTACACAAATATCCCTCCTAAAATTTTCCGCGTGCTAAAATTATTAGGTTTAGTTTTACTAAAAGATACAATTATACAAAAAACATATTCCTGTGTAACCATCATCTCTAAAAATGTTGCAGGAGACGGTAATTAAAAATAGCAGCCCAACCAACGTATAAGGAAACAACACTCTATACATAAATTATAGATGCCGAGAAGAATTTTAAAAGCTCGAAATACTTTTCTATGACAGTCTAGTTTTCACAATGCATCAACTATTGCAAATAATTAAACTGGATGCTGGAAAACTTTTCAGCAATGCGATTCCGATATTTTCAAAGCATTTTCATACCTCGGAGTTGATTATACACCATCTCATAGTATTTTTGAAGCCTTGGAACGTTTTGTGTGCAAGCTTTATATGCCCAATTATGCCAAGTCAGATGTTGGAGCTGTTCGGTTTTCCTTATTTCAGATGAAAATTGCTGAATCTGAGAAAATGCCTCCGACCAGGTCAGCCCTTCAATATGCCATATTAAGAGCACATTATCAAGCCATGGTATGGCAAAATGATATTGTTGCAAATCCTCAGATACCACAGCCAGATGCTGGTTATGGTTGGGATAAGGAAAATGGTTCGTTTGTACCCAAGATGACAATGACGCCCCCTGCTCCTCAAGCCATATTGGAGCTAGTGAAGTGTTCATGTAAAAAACGTAGATGCTCAACTCGTGCATGCAAATGCAGAACTCATGGATTTCCATGCACTGACATGTGTGAATGCGTGGACCCCGACAGTGATGAAAATTACTGTTTTAACCAGAAGGAGGACGCAGATTCAGATGAAGCCAGTGATACAGATTTGTAAGTGCAATATTTTTATTCCAATAACCTTCTATGTTGCTAAATATTTGGCGTACTATTTTTGTGGAAAATTTATATTACTGAAATATTTAAAATAATAATTTATTATAATTATAGTAAGCCTATGTATCTCACATGTATTATAGTAAAATTTAACTATCCCATTTTTGAAAATCGTTTACCTTGTCAAAAACATGTTAATTCTCTGAGTGTTGATCATATATGTAATAACAAAGATTCTCTGTACCAATCAATTTCATTTTGCTTCATTCACAATACAAAATTGCATCTTTACTAAAATTTTTCATTTATTTTTAAAATTTACTAAAAATTATTGAATTCCATGTATGATAATCTGTAACTCTCGTATTCGTAGGTATTGTTCTTTACTAGTTTGCTTTCATCTTTTTTTATTACTAAAATTGAAATGCTTAGTATTATTGTCATTTATATTACAAGAAGGAAAAAATTATTGTACTCCGTTTGTGATAATCAGGATATATTGGAATTTGTATGTACCTGTTGATATTTTTATTTGTTTCATTATTGAATTGAAATACATCTTATAGTACATCATAATATTTCCAGACGAAAAATCATTGTATTCCTTTTGTGATAAATAGGCAATATCGGATGTGTTTGTACCTAGTGTTTCTCATTTATATTTCATTTGTTTCATAATTGGATTGCACCATACTTATCATTAATATTACAAGAAGAAAAATATTGTACTCCGTTTGTGATAATCAGGAAATATTGGATTTATATGTACTTATCGTTTCTTATTTTTATTTCATTTTTTCATTATTGAATTGAAATGCATCATATAGTGCATCATTATTTCAAGTGGAAAAATTATTGTATTCAGTTTGTGATAAATATGCAATATCGGATTTGTATATTCTAATATTCTCCATTTCTATTTCATTAGGTGTTGTCAAGAATGGAATAATATTTGTTTTTATTTCTTTATTGAATAGTTTTTGCGTTAAAGGAATAGCAAATTTTTGGTATCATTTAGATATTTGTATCAAAAGAATTAAATAATGCAATAAAAATGCAAATTTTTCCAAAATATTTTGATATCCTTATTTTACAGCTGAGTAGTAGACCAAAAACTATCCATAATATATTTACTATTAATACTTGCGAATAAGCATGAGGTTTAATTATTTGCAATAGTTGATGCATTGTGAAAACTAGACTGTCATAGAAAAGTATTTCGAGCTTTTAAAATTCTTCTCGGCATCTATAATTTATGTATAGAGTGTTGTTTCCTTATACGTTGGTTGGGCTGCTATTTTTAATTACCGTCTCCTGCAACATTTTTAGAGATGATGGTTACACAGGAATATGTTTTTTGTATAATTGTATCTTTTAGTAAAACTAAACCTAATAATTTTAGCACGCGGAAAATTTTAGGAGGAATATTTGTGTAATTAGGCACCGTTTGCTGCTAACCGGTGTTCCATGTTATCCTTGTACACCCGAATTGTAGTAGAAACAATATAAAAAGTATTTAAGCTTTAAAAGATCGTTTTGTTGCATTAAAGGAGGAAGCTATAGCCGTTTCCGTGAAACGAAGTATCGGTTATTTTGAATTCCTTCCCCGTGCACAGTTTTTGGTGGTGGCAACATTTAAATATGTGTTTCTTACGTTATTACCTTTCATAAAAATCAACCCCCATCATTGTATCTCGATAATTAGTACGGAAAACCACCCAAAACGAGTGTATCTGGAATTGCCCGATTTTCGATATTATTCGCCTTTCCAGAAAGTATCACTGCCCATAATATATTCAGATATGTAATAAATTAACATTTAAGCTTGAAATTTTTTTTATTTAGTGATAAATATTAGAGATATTGCAGTTTTTTGAAACGCGATACGCCATTTTGAGCCCCCGCCACGCGCCTCTGCAGCAGAATTTGGCTTGCCATCAACCGGATTCGCACTCGTTGTGTTAAGACCTTTCAGAAAAACTAAGACTCATAATTGTATCACAAAATCCGAACGGAACCCCATTTTCTTACCTCTTGCCGCCACACTATTATTAAGAAGGCATAAAGCAAATCTTGTCATACTTGTGTATATGAATAAACAAGAGTACTAGACTACAACGTTACTTACCCTGGAGAAACAAAACAAAGCGAATTAATTTTGAGTGGAATTAAGAACATCAATTTAAAAACAGGATTAGTTTAGTTAGATCAAATACTTAGTGACAAAATTGAGATGTTGTTACTTAATAGTCAACTGCTAATGTGATCACAGTTAATGTTATCAAGCGGATAATGTCTTCGAAATTGAATGGTCCCACACAATCACTGCTATTTAAATTCACGAAAAATGTATTGTTTTATGTATCATATAAATGTACTATTTATTATCTATAATTTATGTAAAATGTATTATTTATTGTATCAGTACTTGGTGAAATCCCTTAAAAACCTCTTTTTTCCCCTTGGAAGGCCAGTTTTAATACATAAACATACAAAAGGAATCATTAATGTAGCAGTGTTATATGACCCTATCTTATATTTTCTTTACTCGTGTTACAATGTTTGCCTAGAACCGCTTATTATTATCATTCTGATCTTGGACAAATGTGATTAAGCAGAGTCGACTGTAGTATATTTTTGAATTACAATTGTGAATCCGCAAAACTGATTTGTGTAAAAATCACTGGTTCACCAACACAAATTTCGTTTCAATTGAAATACAATGAGTCAATAATGCCATAAGTACATACCATAAGTTTTAATTAAAAAATACTATTGTAATAATAATACATACCTTCAAGAAAATGTCCTAGAGTAGAGAGCTGAAGATTTCGAATTGACACTTGACAGCGCGGGCGATTACGAAACACACACATGGGTAATAGTAGTTGTAGTTTTTGATTGGACTGTAAAAAAAAGTGACGTAGGAGATTTTATCCAATAAGGGAAAGGATCGGAAACTCCCGTTAGTGTTTCGGAAAAATATCGTTTCAAATTCATCGTTTCCATAACGTTCTCGTTTCCATCTCGTTCTCATCTCTTTTCCATCTCGAGTTAAAGTTTCTGAATACGGCCACCCCGGGCCTGTGGCGTGGAAGCGGTCAAGTTACCGGTGAATACGGCCGTTAAACCTCTTTGTATTTCGAAGCATCCATTATAACTTCATGGTTTTTAGATTTTGTCAGTATTTATTCATAACACAAACTTTTAAAAATAACCAATATATTATTGCACCAATGCTATGAAATTTTGCTTCCATAATTTTTAGATGGTCCCTTACAACAATAAATCCAACATTCTTTCTCGTTTGTTAAGAAATTACTTTTTTTTTCTGGGAGGAGGTAGAAATGCACCAACTTCTTTTGTTCTGAATATTTCTCTTATTTACAAAGAAAAATCGTCGTGAGTGTTTTACATCTCACGTGATTTAGTTTATTCGGAGTCTTAATAAGCACCACAGATGATTGCAAAGCAAGCTTTTATCTCAATGATCTCCCATAATTTGTTTTCCACTGTTCAGGTACAAATCCCCATTTAGCGAACAATTATGCCCCAGAGGTTTAAATATTTAATTTAATAACGGAATTACAACCCTCGGGGTGGTAATATCTCGATTAATTCGTCAAAAAGAACCAACCGGGAGGAAAAAAGATCCATGCGTTTCGCTTTCCACAAGGGAAATGATTTCGAAGGTTCGTTAAGTATAGATCAGGCCTATCGTGGAGTTGTTTGAATGCTTCTGCTCGCGGTAAATTGAATTGATTGATCCCAATTAGTCCCACAAGAAAATCTGTCCAATTTATTTGGCCTGTTTTCTTTCTTGGTTTTACTGAAGATACTCGGGAAATATATATTTGCCGTTTTAATAGATGAAATCTGGTTGTTTACATGGGGAAGTAGATTCCAGGAATTTCACGGATCTCGATTATTTGATAAAAGTTATAATGAGGTTTTGAGTAAGTATGGTTAGTAGGATTTGATACCTTTTTCTTCGCTTTACCTCACTTAAAGGTAGTAATTATAATGCTTAAGAGAGGATGCGTGGATACAAAAAAAAGTCTGGATATAAACGTTTAATGTGGAATCAACACATCCACGGAGAAATGTTTTGTACTCAATGGAAAATTTACTTCGAATACAGACCTAAATTGCATTTAGCAAAATCGTAAAGTAACGAGTTGATTTTAGAAATTTAGAATATTAAAATAGTAGTAACAGCTATGGTTTAAAAAGACATAAAAGCCTAAGGAGTGTTATATATTTTAGGTTTTGTTATTGTTTTATGGCGCAAGAATCCGGTAAAATCATATTTCGCCAAACTGTATCCTATAACCGTTATAAGGTCGATATATCGGCGTATAATTATTAGAATTTATTTAACGTTTAAATGTGATAAAAAAAGCAGAATATGAGTAACTTATTTTTTACCTTAAAGGTCGTCTCATGAAAGAATTATGGTTAACTTTGTTTTTGATTCCACAATTCCTTCTATTTATCCCATATTCAATTGAATTAATTATTGAATACTTGAAGAAAACCTTGCACACGAATATAGTCCAAACGCTAGGAGAAAATCTTCGATTGAAAAACAAAACCTCGAAAAGAAGTTTAAATCTAAAGGATAGTCACAAAGCTTTGACACTAGAAGTTTTTTAGAGTTAGTTAATTACCTACTATCAATGATTGATGATTAATGAATGATGTCAATGATTGGCTATAGCAGCTTCCGGGCGCGAGGTAATGCCTCTTTTTTAATAAAAATCTAAATGCACCGTTTGGATAATCTTTTTAATCCCTCTCATGTAATCTTTTCCCCATCGAATCCTTATTGATGAAACCGTTTCATTCCATACAATTGTTTTGTCGTATTTCCGATTGAGGTTTTTTTTGCATACAATGAAAAACAAAAGAAGAAGGCGAAAATCCCAGGCGGCCATCTTAATGGACCATTAGGTCGGCATAAAACTAATATTTACAAGCGGGTGACACACTCTCGCATTGAGACGCCCGATGTGCCCATGGGCCACTGAGTAATATTTACGAGTGCCTTCGTCGTAAAAAAGTCCGGACGGTGGTTTTATGTGCACAGGCAGGGGAGTCGTTTAAGCGACAGCAGGGATAATTTTCTGATTAAAAGATCCCCCCATTGCGCATTAGTCTTTTGTCTAGCTACTGTAATAATAATAACAACAACCCCTCGGGTTATTTTTAGTGGCAATGGAAGGTTTACTTTTAATGTCGCGTTTGTCCTATGAATAAATAGGTTTAGAAAGGGACACTCCACACTGTGGATCAAATTTTATACTTAAGACAGAGAGTCCGCGACGCACAATATCTTAAAGCCATCACATCATACAATTCGTCGTGGAAGATGCAATACCGCGCACATCTAACATCTTAAGAGAAAACTTATGGATCTGCAAGTATGGAAAACCCCTCCGTCACATCCCTGTTACAGGAGAAAATCTCCTGGTAGTGCCCTCACCTTTGTGGGCTCTCGTCTTCAACAAACCTGTTTATCTAGATTCGTAAGTGGACATTTAAGGGGCCTTTCTTTTGAACAGGGGCAGAGAATCTTTAAGACATGTACCAAATGCAGATCTGACCCACCCTCTCCCGAGCTATTTTGAGCTGTCTGGATTTTACCTATGACGACGTTTTACTTAAGCCTTTTTTATTTCTGGACTTTCTGAAAGTCTTTGGACTCATGGAGTTGGTCTAGCTTTCGCTAGACCAACTGGAAATTAGAAACAACAACACAACACATCTAACATCTGAAAAAGACACAGTTTGATGAAGTTGTCGATTGTTTCCATTGCCAGTGAAATAAATAGCCAAATATGGTTTCGTATGGTTGCTGCTTAAATCGAGTTTAAACCAACACTAGCACATTTATTCATCACCGAAGTTAAGCACTTCCAGGTACGGGCAATACTTGGGAGGGTGACTACTTCGGAACATCGCTTGCTAATAGAATTTCTTATTATCTTGCCCACATCGAGCATTTTTCTGCTTTTCAGAAAAGAATATCCATCATTTCTATTAATTTTGTCTCAAATCATAGATTTATAAAATACACATTATTAATATTTTTTGTAAATAGGCCTTTTTTCTGTTATTATCAGAATTAATTGTTTGATAACTTTATTTTCAATGCAATTCTTATGGGAAAATTTTTTTCTTTCCTCTTATCCGTGTATAAACCAAAAAAAAAATCATAGGAATATAAAAAAACTAAGTTTGTAGCAGGTAAGGTACCACGACATAAAATAAAGCATGCTTTATTTGCATTATTCGGGAACTTAACAAAGCTAATTAAAGGAAAAATAGGTACATGTAATAAAAAAGTAACACATAATCGAAGAGCCAGTAATATCTTTTTTAAGGGGACACATGACATAAAATGCATCAAATTTTTGATTTTCCAATTTTGCTTTTAAAAAAAAGTATGTAATCTTACCTTTCCAAAAATATATAATATGTGTAGTTTTGAAATATGAAAAGCTGTCAAAAAACGCGTTTACTTTTGTATTTCTAGCATTTTTTATAAGCCTTTAAAACTTTAATTCCATTTTTCTCAGTTTAAATTTTTTTTGATGTTTTGGTACACTTTTAAAAAAATCTATTATAGTTAGAGATTCCAAATTTTCCCTACATATAGACCTTACTAATTTCTAAAATATTACCCTCTGAATAACCTATCAGAGTTATATTTCAATAGAAAAAGGTTTTTATGTCTTAAATTTGATGGATTTTTGAAACCTAAATTTAAAATTTTTTCAAATTAATTGTTGTGTAGCTAAAACAAAAAGGATGCTTATTATTATCTATCAACTTATAATCTATAGCTAGTCCAAATTTTTAAGTAAAATGTGCAGTAGTTTTTTTTAAAAATGTACCTTAACAACACTTAGTCAATATGTATCGCAGAAACTAAGTCCATTTTAACTATAAATTTAAGTATTAAAATATTTAATTTTTTTATTTTTCTTGTGTTATATATAAACTACAGTATCTTGACTGCTTTCTATAAAAATTTTAAAGATGGGAATGCATTTTTAATTATATTTCTGAAAGAAATTGGTAAAGCTAAATTTCACGTATTTTGGCTGTCGAGATGTCTTGTGTCCTCTTAAATTAGTTTAATAATATTAGGAGGAATAGTCAAAACAAAATCGCACTCAAAATAAACCAATATTTTTCACGGTTCATATCTTTCACGTTCTCAAACGGTTTGATCGAGATTGATTCTCTAAATAAATACAATGACAGATCATGAAAGATCGGCAACTTCTTTCTGACCAATGTGAAAAATCACGATAAATCAATGATAAAATCACGGCTTACTAGAGCTATAAATAAAGATGTTTTAAAAATGCTTTTGATACTTTTAGGTACGAAGCCTGGTCAAGTAATCAAATATCTAAGCATCAATTTCTGAAAAATTTTTGGTCTACAAAAAAAGCACAGCCATATTAAAACCGCCAAACGAAGTTGCGAAAACTGTTTGGCGAGAAAGAGGATTGGCATACTAAAGGTGCTTCAAATGGTAGATGTGCGGTATTGCATCTTCCACTACGAATTGCTGTTTTTCTCGACTTGACAGAGGCCTTTGACCGAGTTTGGAGAAATAAGTTAATCGTAATGCTTTTCAACACCTTTGGTGCAAAGACAGATCCTTCTCTCTTGGATTTATGACTTCATCCGAGACCGACATCGAGAGATCCGAGTGAGATTTAGAGATTATCTGTCTAAAACTTTTAAGCTAAGTCAGGGTGTCCCAAGTGTTAAACCCTCTCCTTTTTTCCTTGTTTATCGCGGGCATTGAAAAAGTGATCTCTAATTAGGAGAGTCATAAACTGAGTTTTAATGTAGCAAAATCAATTACTTGCTTCTTCGCGACTAATCGGCGTTTATACAACTACCAACCCAATATCACAATGGATGGAAAATCACTGCCCTATGAAAACACCCAAAATATCTGGGATACACTTTGGATCCAGAAATCCTAAGAGACATACTAGATTCTTTGGTTAATAAATCCAGAAAGAGACTGGACCTTTTGAAATATATAGCAGGAAGACATTGAGGTGCAAAACTAAACACCCTTAGATTGACAAATACCTCTTTGATAAGACTTATTTTGGAATATGGCTCTTAAATTTATATATGTGGATCAGCCACTTACTTAGCAAAACTGGAGAGAGTGCAATCAAATGCTGCTCGCAAGATTTACAGTTTGGGGGGTTTTAAACACACAGCAAGTTATGTCAGTAATTGGTATTTAAATAATTATGTTATAGTTTTAAAACTGGTTTCGTTAATTTTTAAATCTTTGCATTTTGTGTCTATATTATAAGAATGTAACTGGGATACGCTTGATAGTTGAATTTCATATTCAATTTATCTTCATATTGAAATCAACAAATTTACCTCCTTTAAAATTCCTTAATTCCTTTTAATTTTCGTTAAATAACACTTTTTCAATAAAAAAAAGAAGTTTGGTAAATCCTTTGCTTTTATATGTCACAGTACTATGCAAAAATATAATACCCGACATTAATCAGCATTAATATAAACCATTTAAATATTAACCATGCAAGGATAGAAGCTCCCCGTGTGGGACCGGGGTAGAATAGTCCCACTGTAGCCCATGCATGGCGTAAGAGGCGACCTAAAATGGGCACCCAGTGTCCGGGGGTATAGCTGGGCACCCCTGTCTCCAGGGGGTTTACAAATATGGAGGCCTGGTCCTCCAGGTTGGGGGTTGGGCGTGAGGCCAACAACCTCACCCCGGAAAACAAATCCTGTTCAGAAATCTCAAGAAGCAAAATCCGGACGGAATCTACGGAGACGACGTGGAATGCATAGGGACTTGAAAATAGGGACATGGAATTTGCGTACCCTATATAGGGGCGGAGCATTGAAGAACTTAATAGAAGTATTTACTTCTTATGATTTAGATCTTTTGGCAGTACAGGAGATAAGATGGCTGAAGCATGGTATTCTGGAAAAGAAAAATTATAGTTTTTATTACAGCTGTCATGACTCACAACATCAGTTTGGCACGGGTTTTGTTGTGTCCAAAAGGATAAGAGAGAGAGTGGTGGACTTTGTGCCCGTGAATGAACGAATATGTAAATTAAGATTGAAAGGAAAATTGCAGAATATTAGCATTATTTGTGCTCATGCACCGACGGAGGAGAAATCTGAGGCTGAGAAGGATTGTTTTTATGACATGCTGGAAAATGTTTTCTCTGGATGTCCTTCAAGTGACATTAAAGTAGTAATCGGAGATTTTAATGCCAAGGTTGGTAAAGATCATAACCTGAAAGAGTTTGTGGGAAATAATAGTCTCCATGATGATTTCAACGATAATGGCACAAGATTGGCAGATTTTGCTTCTGCTAATGATCAAGTTATTGGAGGAACTATATTTCCTCATAAAAATGTGCACAAACACACTTGGAGGTCCCCAGATGGCCTGACATTCAATCAAATAGACCATATTTTGATTGACAAAAGACACCGAAGTAGTCTAATTGATGTGCGCAGTTATAGAGGTGCAAATATCGACTCTGATCACTTTTTAGTGATGTCTAAAGTGAGAGCTAAGATTAGCAGGTTATTCACAAAGAAAGAGCACAGGGAGGTAAGAAGGTTGGATTACAATGAATTAAGGAACCCTGAAATCTTGGAGAGATATAAGAATAACCTAAGGGAAAGTTTTACAAGCAGAGACTATGTCGAAACGGAAAGACACCAATGGAGGGATGTCGTCACAGTGATAAACAATGCAGCGAATGGGTCCATACCAGAGCTTAAGAAAAATAAGGCAGGAAATGGCTGGTATGACGAAGAGTGTGAGGAATTGACTAACAGGAAAAACCAGGCTTACAGGGTTATGATTGGAAGACACTCTACTAGAAATTTGGTCGAAAAATATAAGGAGTTGAGAAGAGAGGAAAAGAGGATGCATAAAAAGAAGAAAAGAATCTTTATGGAAGACAAATACAGAGAAATCGAGAACATGAAGACCCAAAGAGAAGCACGAAAATTCTACCATTTGGTTAATGACATTAGGAAAGATTTTAATTCTAGAACAACAACTATCAGAAAGAAAAATGGTGAATTAACATGTAATCAGGCAGAAACCATGGTTAGATGGAGAGAACATTTTAAAGAGGTGCTGTTTGGCAATGATACCCCACTTGTTGGAAATGATAGTGCTGAAGTATCTAGTACTCATATGCAAACACAAGATGCGCTTGCACCTACCTTAGGGGAATTGGAGAATACCCTTAAAAAACTTAATAGAAATAGAGCTCCTGGCCCAGATGGCATTAGGGCTGAGCTTCTTAGTGTCAATGCACCGGAGTTGAACAATGAGCTTTTAAAGGTCATTAGTGATGTGTGGAACCAAGAACAGATGCCCATTGAATGGGAAGAGGGTTCGATTTTCACCATCCACAAAAAAGGAGACAAGCTGGACTGTCGCAACTACCGGGGCATTACACTTCTTAATGTGGCTTTTAAGGTTTTTTCCAACATTCTATTTCGTAGACTTCTTCCTTATGTTACAAAAATTGTTGGAAACTATCAATGTGGCTTTCTGGAGGGGAAGTCTACCATAGACCAGATACACTCTATCAGACAAATCCTGGAAAAGACCAAGGAATACGGAATTGATACTTACCATCTGTTTATTGACTTTAAGGCAGCCTACGATTGTATAAACAGGAATAAATTGTTTGAAGCGATGTATGAATTTGGAATCCCGCCTAAGCTTACCAATCTTGTCAAAATGACATTACAGAGTGTAAAATGTAGAATTAAGCTCATGTCTGAGGTATCTGAGGTTTTCTATACAGAGAGAGGTCTTAGACAGGGAGACTCGCTGTCTTGCATTTTATTTAATATAGCCCTTGAAAAAGTTATAAGAGATTCAGGTATCAACACTAGAAACACAATCCTGCAGAGATGTATACAAGTTTTGGCATACGCAGATGATATCGATATTGTTGGGCGAAGAAAACAGGATGTTGTTGAGGCATTTATTGCCCTTGAGAGTGCTGCCAAGGATATGGGATTGGCAGTAAACGAGGAAAAAACAAAATTTTTGGTAGTAAGCACTAGAATAAATGATGTACAGTCGCTTAATATTGGAAACTACACTTTTGAAGGAGTCACCCAGTTTAAATACTTGGGCACGCTTATTACCAGTAGAAATGAGATAAAGGTTGAAATTAGAAATAGAATTTTGATGGCAAATAGATGTTATTTTGGTTTGAAGAGTCAATTAAAATCTAAACTCCTCTCCATTAATACAAAAATAAATCTATACAAAACCCTTATAAGGCCGATCATTTTATATGGTAGTGAGACATGGGCAATTAACAAAACTGAGGAAAACAGGCTACTCATTTTTGAAAGAAAGATTCTTCGGTCAATTTTTGGAGCAGTGAGGGAAAACGATACATGGAGAAGTTTGTATAACAATGAAATATATACTAAATACAGACAACCTAACATCTTGAGAGTTATTAAATCCAACAGAATAAGATGGCTGGGGCACGTTTTTCGACGTGCAGATTTGGACCCTATTAAAAAACTAACTTTTTCAAAGATTGAGGGTACAAGAAGAAGAGGTAGACCAGCAACAAGGTGGTTGGACTGTGTGGAGAGAGATTTGAAGATCTTGGGAATTAATAGGTGGAGAAACATAGCAAAAAGTCGTGCCGCCTGGAGGATGCAGACAGAGAGAGCCTTGGCCTGCACCAGGCTGTAGTGCTGCTGAAGAAGAAGAAGGATAGAAGCAATTTAAATATTAACTTTTACATTGTATTCAGGGAGATCAGAATTTTTTACCTACAGTAAGACGTTTGAATCTGTTACTACAGTTTGAAGTTTAAAAAAGTGAAGAAAGAACAAAACATTAAGTTCTTAGCCTTGAGTACTTTGAATATTTGTATATTTTCATCACATTTACTTTACATTAACAATCATATGATATGACAAAGTAAATTTTACAATCCTTATCAGAAGTGTCCATCTTTATTTACCTTTTTTCTTCAATAAAGTATTTGTGCTGTACGTAAGTAAAAATCCGTATTTTGTTAAAATAACTTAAAAAAACTTCAAGGGCAGTTTTGAAAGGCATTCAAAGGGGAAGGGAGGAAAACCAAGCACATAAATAATTCATTTTTATTCAAAATCTAAAAATATTTATAAAATGGCTGAGTTATGAAAATGGCTGAACTTTAACATACAACCATCTTATCACTTTCTAAAACAGTTGACTTTTTTATGTCATAAAAAATATGTTATTTAAAAAACATTATTTTATATACCATTATACACAATACAGTATACGTAATACTGTAATAACTTAGACACATTTCTCACAGTAAATGAGTTGGAAAATACGAAATTAGTTTTAAGGAATTAAGAATTTTACTTTCTCAAATTGTAAACTAGTTCTTATTTAAACTGCAAACAACTGCATTAAAACTTTGTTTGCAGAAAACGAACCATTTCGAAGCTAAATCATTCCCTCAAATTGTTCTCTAAATTGCCGTTGCGGCTTAAAGTATAATCAATGTTGCAAATATCTTCAATGTCTGGAACAAAATTTTAGTCCCTTTCTCCTTTAGAATTTTTCATCTGAAACATATCAGGTTTATGTAAAGAAAACAAATAAAATTTCCTTTTTTTCTCAACTAAATTTTATATTAGGGTAAAAGTTTTCTTCCGGGTAATTAGGCCGTGGTCGAAAAGTGGATGTTAAAAGTCCAAACGTTTCGTCCGCAACTTCGGCAGACATTATCAATAGAAATAAAAGGTTAAAAAGTTTAGAAAGTCAAAATTAAAATTACTGCTGCCTACGTGGTCTAAGGTTATATATATGTTACCGCTAAAGTTGATAATTAGTTAATCTGAAGAATACCTAGGTAAACTTAAGATTAACTGATTTCTGTCGTTAATGTGCGGATTTTTGAGTTTTTCGCATTTTACCTAGGGAATCTACACTATAACGAACTCTTGATCGTTAAAGTTCAAAATAGTTTGTTTCGTTCAATACTTTCTGTTAAAATGTTGAGGTGCTTACTGCGCCATGGGCTTACCCCTGCGCAGTTGGGTTTCAATACGTAGTTTGTTGTCATATTTGGTGTTTTGATTTCAAATTTAGAGCGTAGCACTGGTAGTTGTCATGTTGAATGTTAAAACAAAATAATACAAGCAAGTAAGTACTGTAAATTTACATGATTAAGTACAGTATATTACTACTAAAACGGGTATTTTGAAACAATTGTGTTGAAGCTCCGACTTCAGAATTTCTTTTAACGAAAGCAAATGTCCCAGCTGTTGAAATATCTTTTCAACAAACGTTAATTCAACAATCGCTGGAACCTGGGCAAGGGTTTAACATTTGTAATCGATCGCGAATCCTAGCAATAGTTCAGTGCAGGCTGCCAGCCGATTACACCGCGCTTTCATTAAGATTTGCTAGTTTAAGTGCTCATTGAAATACGCTGTCAAATCGAGATCGAAAACCACAATTGATACAAATCTCAGTTGGTACTTTAATATTCTATTATTATTGTTTTTATATTCTAGTTTTAAAATTGCTATTTCATTACTATTTTTGTGGGATTTGCGTGTTTTGTGTAATATGAAAAAAGTACCGAGCCCCCTTTTTTTATTCGTCATTGTTACTGTTTACCCCCAAAACGAGTTTGGTTATAGTTAGGGCAGGGGGGTTTGGGGGGCGGCAGCCCCCCCAACCTCCTTAAACTTTTTATAAAATAAAATAAAATTTTGTACTTTAACGGATCACCCTCGTTAATATGTAAAATAACTGATTACAGGTAGTATGCAGATTAACGAGTGTCTAGTCGGTAGGGTGCAGAATACCTAGGTAATTTCAAGATTACCTAGGTAATCTTAGAAATTGAAAAAAAATCGCTCTTTAACGGATCACCCTCGTTAATCTGCAAATTACCTAGGTTATCTGTAAATTAACTGATTTCCGGACTTTAACTGTAACATATACATGAGGAATATCAACAGCTGGCTGTGATGTCACATCAGACTCGATAGTGATGACTGTAGCAGATGAGCTCAACCTAATATCGATAGATGATTTTGGAAACGAACTATTAGGTCATCCCGAAAGTTTTGTCGCTCTTGAAAGCATCTGTATGCAATGTATTTTTTGGTACTTTTCCATTAAGGTAAACCAGTCAAGTACTTCTACTTCTATCTAAAGCCAATTTGGCGAATTTTGGCTCTTTTTTTGTTGGCTCACTTTTCCAGCTTTCCTAGTTTCTACGATTAATAAGATTTTGTTTACTTCAAGTTGCCATTAATTGAAAACTTTCAAAATTAAAATTCAAATTAATTCCATTTTAAGTCATATTAAGATTGTAATAAATTGAAACTCATTTCATACTACTTTTGTAGAGCGGCGATAGAATTTCCATCGATCTAGATTCCTGTAAATGATCCTTCGGATCTTTCCTAATAGAGGGTTAGGAGTAGCAATCCAGCAATTTAATATGGATGATTGTGATCAAACTCTCCGGATGCCTCAGAAAAAAATTAAATCTAAGTTAAACTTTCCACACTTGTTAAAAATACTAAGGGGCACACCTAGTGTGAAATTTTCAAAAAATCGATTTTTTTTTATTTTTTATATTTCGATAGGTTATACCTTTAAAAATAACATACTAAAATTTTAAATCGATATCTTAAATAGTTTTTTAGTTACAGCCATTTAAAAGAGTAGCCGCTCGGCAGTGAACACGATCATTTTATCTTTAAACGCGTTTTTCTCGAAACAGCATTTTTCGAATTTGCTGGAGTGATTACTCGGAGACAAATGATCCGATCGCTATCAAATTTTTTTACATCTTCTCTATATAATTCTCCATACGATTACCCTCCAGTTTTTTTATCTGATCAAAAATCGAATTTTGGCATGCCAAAAACGACCAAAATTTTGGGTAAAATTTAACTTTTTTTTTCAACATGCCGCCGTTTTGTCAGTTTTTGATTTTTTTGTTCGCCCGAGGGTCATCGTACAGACAATATGTTTTAGTTTCACGAGAATTTTTTTTTAGGTTTTATCAACGGAGAAGACTGCAATCACGCAAGCAGTGGAGGACCTTTTTTTTGGCGCCGCCGGAGATCGCGTGTCATTTCAAAAATATTTAAGGTTTTATTTCAAAAATTTTACTGTGTATTCTCAAAACATGTATAAATATACCCTCAAAATTTTAAAACGATTGATTCACTAGTTTTCTTTTTTTAATTCCTAAAAATTGCCTTTTTTTAGGCTGTCACACTAGGTGTGCCCCTTAAAACTTTAATTGTTTTAGGGAAGTAGCCAGTTAATTTTAATTTAAAAATCTTTACTTTAGGAAATATGCAAAATTTTGAGCAGAAAAGAAACGAAGTAACATGTTAACATAAATTAACATAACGAAGTAACATGTTTATTTATGTTAACATGTTAACATAAATAACCCCAGTTGTCGATACGATCCGTTAAATCCTGTAATTACCAGTGTGACGTCAGAGACTTTGATAACAATGCGCATGCGTGTGGACTTGACTGGGGGTTCGAACCCGCGAACTGCCGCATGCTAATCAGGCACGCTACCACTGCTCCAGCGGGGATTCAGTAAATGTGAAACTTATTATAACATCTTCTTTGTTTGTGACTGTGAAGGTATTTGCTCTGACGTCACTCTGGGAATTACAGGCTTTAACGGAATATGATGTCGATCAGTCACCAAAATCAAGCCAAGATGCCAAGTTGACGGTAGATAGGGTTACAGTTTATATTGGTATCTAAAAACTAAACCATCGGCGCAACAGCCCTAGTGGGCCAAGGCCTACGATGCCCATCTTCGTTTTCGTGACCGTGGGGCCTGGGGTGCTAGGCAAATGTCCCAGTTAGGTGGTCAGTCTAACGTGAGACCCCCAGTGTTTAGTTCCCAAGCATGCTTGGTCCTCAGTTTATCGACCCACTGAAGGGATGAAAGGCTGAGTGGACCCTGCCCAGCCCGGGATTTGAACCCCGGACCTGTGGCGTGGAAGCGCGATGCACTACCACTGCGCCACTGGGCTTATATTGGTATCACATAATGGAAAAGTGTCAAAAATATCTTATATACAGATGCTCCCAAGAGCGACAAAACTTTCGGGATGACCTAATACTCTCTACAGCTGGCATAGGTGCAGAGCTCGACTCCCGATCAGGATTTTCAGGTTTGTGACCAATGGTAGCCAATACAGGAAACCACGTTTTTTTCACCCGGAGACCCTCTTCCTTTTTGTTGATGTTATGAGGGTGCTTAAATATTTCAATAACCTCCCTCTGGAGGCGCGTATAATAATGTGTTGTAGTAGATAAGACCTTTGTTTCGTCAAAGTTTATCGTGTGGCCCGGCGCAGATGAAACATGTTCGGCTATGGCCGATTTATTTCCATTGATAACACAGGGGAACAATTTTTAACATAATTTCTGTTGACTTCGATTTTTTGGCTGTTTTAGAGTTCAATGGGCACACTGATTAGAAAACTGTTGTTAGTTTTCTTCTATCACGTCAATTTTTTTGGCAAACAGCCCCGCCCCCTTTTTACGTTTTTCAATGACTTAATGACTTTGAATTCGATTTTTAAGGTCAAAAATCATTACTTTAGTCTTTAAATTACACCCGAGAGGACAAGAATGGTTAAAGTTTCTAAAATATGAAAATTTCTAGCGAATGGATAGGTTTAAAGGGTTATTACCCCCCTAAAAACGGAAAAAAATCGTTAAAAATGATAGTTTATTTTACGCAATTTTTTACACTTATTTTTTACGCAATTCCTTTTCAAAAGGTTCTAACCCATCCCTAAAGACCCAAATTTAATAAAAATAAGCAGCAATGATTTTTACAAAAAGCGGTTGAGGCATTAGCGCCCCCGAAGCACCTGCGGAAGGGTTCGGAATACTCTCTCTCGCTTCGGGGACGATAACACCTCAACCGCTTTTAGTAAAAACCATTACTGCCTATTTTCATTAAATTTGGGTCCTTGGAGAAAGGTTAAGACCTTTTAAAGAGGAATTGCATAAAAAATAAGAGTAAGAAAAGCTTAAAATAACCTCTATCCTTTATAACGTTCCTTTTTTGCATTTCGGGGTTTTTTCTCTTTATTTTTTTACGCAATTCCTCTTTAAAAGGTCTTTACCCTTCCCCAAGGACCCAAATTTAATGAAAATAGGCAGCAATGAGTTTTACTAAAAGCGGTTGAGGTGTTCGCGTCCTCTAAGCGAAAGATAGTATTCCGAACCCTTCCGCGGGTGCTTCGGGGGCGCTAATGCCTCAACCGCTTTTTGTAAAAATCATTGCGGCCAATTTTCATTAAATTTGGGTCCTTGGTGATGGGTTAGGACCTTTTGAAAAGGAATTGCGTAAAAAATAAGTGTAAAAAATAGCGTAAAATAAACTCTATCATTTTAAACGATTTTTTTGCATTTTTAGGGGGTAATAACCCCTTAAACCTATCCATTGGCCACAAATTTTCATATTTTAGAAACTTTAACCATTCTTGTCCTCTCGGGTGTAATTTAAAGACTAAAGTAATGATTTTTGACCCTGAAAATCGAATTCAAAGTCATTAAGTCATTGAAAAATGTAAAAAGGGGGCGGGGCTGTTTGCCAAAAAAGTGCACGTGACAGACCAAAACTACAGTTACTTTTGGATTCAGGGGCCAAAAGTAATTCAAAAAAAAGTCACAGTTCTAAGACAACTAAATTGCTGTTCCCCAGTGTAATGTCTGCCGAAGTTGCAGACGAAACGTTTGGACTTTTAACATCTACTTTTCGACCAAGGCCTAATTGCCCGGAAGAAAACTTTTACCCTAACCCCTCCGGTCGTGAAAGCCTTTGTTCTTATAACTATAATATATTCTTCATAACAGAAATCACGCTGTTGTCTAAATTTTTGATGAATATGTTATTTTTTGTGTAACACACTTTTTTAAATTGATTGTTTCACCAAGGGAAAATATTGTTTACCAGGTCCCCCCTTGTAGAGCAATATTGTATTCTTTTTTGTTAGTAAAATATTCTTAAAAAATTATGTCTATCTTATGTTTTTATGGGAGTTTATGTTTTAATTTAATTTTATAATGGAAATGAATGATTTTATTTTATAATACAGAAACAAATACTACTTTTTACTTTATTTTATCTTACTGTTTATTTACAATGCATTTATCATTTCAGTTTATTTATACATTTACTATTGTTTTTTTTTACTTTTGATGTAATTTTTCTCTACGGGATCATTTTCCCCTCTTGGCGATTCATATGTTTATTTTCCTGTAGGTCATTAAGAGATATAATAATTTGAGACGTAAATTTTTTTAATACAAGACAGTTTATATTGAAAAAAAAGTAAAATGCACTCTAAAGTTTTGTAAATACTTCTTAAAAGTCTTATTTTTTCACTTACACTTTCTTTTTATCCGTGAAATCTGATTAAAATAATTTGTACTTATTTGTTGAAAAAATTAGGATCCGTCTCTTTAGTTTATTGAGATTAGTTTTTATAATTTGGAAACAATAAGCTCATTAAATGAATGTACGACTAAAAAATAATATATATTTGGAATGGAAAAATTAAAGTAAATATTCTAAAATGTGAAAAAAAGAATCACGTGTAGGTTGAAAGTTAAGTTATTAAAGTTTTGATTTTGAGAGGACTTAACTGAAATTCTATTTCTAATGTATTTTAAATAAAAAATTTGAATTAAAAATAGAAATAAATCGTGTACCTAAATTAATGGCATCTTTACATATATATTAGAGTAAAATTAAAAAGAAATTTATGTGTTGTTTTTATTTAAAAGTTTAACTAAAAAACTGAAAACAATCATTTTTAGATAGATATTTCCAACATTTATGAGAAAACTTTGTTGTTATAAATTTACACTTTTACAGTACCTATATTTTTAAAGATTGCAGGGAACTAGAATTTAAGAGAAATTACATAAGCGATTATATCTGTTGTTATTTATGCAAGCATCGAAACACATTCAATATTTTACTAAAAATATCTTTTGACAAGAATATGCGCATACATTAAGTGGATAACAATGTAAAAGGATGTTTTGCACTTTTTGTATTAGCTGTGAAATAATTAAAATTTAAGAATGTTGATGACAGAGTGCTCAAGATTATGCGCAGCGCATTGCCTTTGGCGAAGAATTCTTTCCGATTATGAAAAAGCCTTCATATATTGAGATGGTTCCAAAAATAGCACTAATCGCCTTATCTTATCACAATATTGACAAAACATTCTTTCTGCCGTCCTATTTCTGGGCGAATATTATGAATAACCAAAGAATGACATTCCGAGACATTTCAGAATGTTATTGAATGAACAATTGCTGTTTATTATAAAAAAATCGAAGATAAATCCCCTGGTTTATTATTATGTACCGCAAAATTTCGATTTGTTTAAATACATTATACAAGACTTATGAAAATAAGATTTAATTTAACTAGCAGAACAAAAAAACACATTATGATATAAAAATAAGTATTCAGAATACCCAGTGCATTTACATGTGCAGTGTTAAATATTCTGAAAAGAAATAACTAGGCAGTTAATTGATTTTCATTAAGAGAGCTTATTATTGGTCTTTATTACAAAATTTAGAAAGTACGACTCAAAAATTTAGAATGGACAAATTAATTTGGTTACGTGTGATTGATAAAAACGTGACATTGATAAAAAATCGAGATTGAAAATCGAAATCGAGTAGGTAGGTTAGTGATTTTATATTCTATTTGTTTAATATTTGTAGGTAATATAACCTATATTTTAATTCTCTTGTGTAAAAAAGGTAAAAATCTAGAAAACTGTTTAAAATTTTTAAGTTTTGTAACAAATATGAGTAAATAAGTGTAAATATAATTACCGTCTGCATTTCATTCGGCAACATAAAAAACAACAACAAAACTCAATGAAAATAGCAATCAAATAGATAGTACAAATTTGAATCCCAACATCAGAAAAACTAAAAAGTTTAGGGTGGTTGAGGGGGGCTGACCCTCTTTGCCATAATTATAACCAAACCATTTGGGTGTAGCCAGTAAAAGTGGGGGAAAGGGGGCTCGGTACTCTTTGATCTTACACAAAACGCGCAAATCACACGAAAATGGCATTAAAATAGCCAATATTAATACATATTGGCTTATACAGGGTGTTTCAAAAATCCGTTTCTTAGAACCAACGTATCCTAGGATCACGGATGTAAGATGTACTTCTAGGGAAGTGACCCTGAAGAATCCATTGAGATGACTTACAGCACCCCTAGCGGCGAAATGTAAAAATCAAAAAAAATTATTTAAAAACTAAAGGAGATAGGGCAAAAACCTCAGTAATAGTATTGTTGCCAACATGAAGAACTCACTGAAAAAAATTCATGAATATATCGCGAATATTCACGGAGCATGGGAAAATAGCACTTTTTCAGGCCTCAGAAAAGAAAAAGTTTTTCGGCGTTCTTGTGTAGTTTTGTGTTTTTTTAGTTGAATGAAGACAAATATTAATCAAAAAATAAAAAAAACTTGTAAATTTGCGAACTTTTTCTTTTTTGAGGCTTGAAAAACTGCTATTTTCTCATGCTTAATATATCCGCGAATATTCGCGATATTTTCTTAAAATTTTTTCAGTGAGTTCTTCATAACGTTGGCAACAATACACTCATCGAGGAGCTCTATCTCCTTTAGTTTTTTTAATTTTTTTTTACTTTTTTATTTCACAGCTAGGGGTGCTGTAAGACATCTCAATGGATTTTCCAGGGTCACTTACATAGGGGTAGACCCAACTACCATGACCGTAGGACATGTTGGTTTCAAATAAAAGCCGCGAAACGGACTAATGAGGCACCCTGTATGACACTAATTTACCGATTCGATCTCGATTTTCAAAGTCGATTTTTATCAATTTCCACTCAGCGCACGACTCCATTAATTTACCCAATGAGGTATTCTCACGTTTTGATTTTAATATAAAGTGCCTCATTCACAATAAATTTATTCTTGTTTTCGAAATGAAAGAAGAGAAAGACTAAAAATGTAAATTAATTTAAAATGATGATAATATGATATGATAATCTAAGAGCTTAAGATTTAGGAATCCTAAAAAATTCTTAGATTTAACAATTTTTCAAGTAGATCATTTTAAAGGTATTCATTGATTAAAATTTCAGATAAAACATAATTTTTCACAGTTACATACTTCACAACGACCATTGACCAATAGGTGAGTATAAATTTAGCCGAAAGTTTTCCTCTTAGCGGTAGGACTAAACACGTTTATATCAATAAAATATGTAAAGAAACATCAAAAAAATTGTAACAAGTCACCGAAATCCGAGAATCATGTACTAACACCCTTCCAATATGAGGTAATTTATGAGCCTCCCCCGTCGAAATCCCCGATTCAGCGTCTTCGAAGAATGAATGCAACAAGAGACAACAAAATCGCGAGTGAAACAAGGTAGCTTTTTTGCTCTCCGTCTGGATTATGTCTGGATTGATTTTGGAGGCACAAAACCTCAACAGGCAGATGCTGGCCACCGTGTTTCACGTTCTTTCCCGGGATGTCACTGGAGTAACACAAGACAGGAAGCCTTTGTTGCTTTGTTTTGTATTTGCGCGGGTTGGAATTAGGTGAGCTCTAGCTATTTATATATTCAACCCTTATGCGAATATATCATTATCATTGTGACATCTTTTAACTGAATCATCTTGAGAGAAGATCCGTAAGAAGTCCCATAGAAGAAGGGTTAGTTTATTTTTAAGGTGCCTGCCTACCTAAAAATGCCGTTTCGGACCAAAAATTCAAGAAAAATTTTATCTTATTTCAAAAAGCACATCTTTAGCTTTCCAGATCAGTTTAAGTTTTGTCTTTATCTTTCCTAGAACCAAATTTAAAGAAATTTTACTTGAAACTAACAAGGCATTTTATAAAGGAAAAGCTATAGAAATTCGCGTTTTTCTCAGAATCACTTTTTTTGCTATTTTTCTACTCCGCAAAACTACATAACTCAAAATATTATAAGTGAATTTCTATGAAACTTGGGCAAAATACTTGACATGATATGGTTTAGGAGCCCTACTATTTTTTTGGCTGTGGGTGTAATATGTTTTATTTTATGAATAGTATAACTTCAAACTTTACTGAAATTTGGTGGGTCTTTTTTATTTTTCAAGTTTAGTGCTATAACTTTTGATATTAAAATAATTTAGACATAAAAACAGTAGGCCTCCTAAAATATGTTTTTACGAGGATAATAAAGTTTACAAAACAAAAATATCTTCATATAAATTTGAGTTATGATGTTTTGCGGAAAGGCTGTTTTTTGTGATTTTTATGCATAAATTGTTCAATAATATGAAAATTTAAATTAATATTTAATTATTTTTTTATATTATTCATAGTTTTTAGACGCATTTAATTGTATACATTACAAATTAGTGCAACATTTTAATTATTAAAAAAAGCCTCCATAGGTAGGCAACCACCTTAAACTGATACTGCGTTTTAAAACTGCTATCTACAGTATTATGCAGTACATGGCTGAATTTAAAGGAATCGCAGGATGAATTTAAAGGAATCGCAGGATAGCTTACTCATAACTCGTCAACTAACTCCTATCGTTACTTTTCGGTTATCTGTATAAGGGAGTAACTACCAAATAGGGTGCATCAAAAGCCCCATAATTTTTAAAATTTGTTAATATTGTTTTGTACTCAAGTTAGTTTAGTTCCAAATACTTCATAACTGATTCATACAAAGTTTTGTAAAAATATAATGATATTAAGGGGTTCACATCGAGCTAGTCTTGAACTTTTGCTCATTTTTTTAGAAAAATGCAATATATCCAAGGATAAAATCCTGTCACTTTGTTCTTAGTTTTTTTCTAAAGCATTACTTTTAGATTCAAGTTTCATTAATCTGTCAATGTTCTAGGGACTATAATTATTTTTTCTATTGTAAAGGAAGTTCGTGTAAAGTTTTTTTTCACAATACTCAATGTTATAACTCTGGAACTGTTTGACTTAGAAACATTAAATTTTATTCATTTTCTTCACAATTTCATTAGATTTGAATCGACATGTAAGGGGTCATCCATAAATTACGTGAGGTCAAAAAGGGGGGGGAGGGGTTTGGAAAAATCTCACCAAATCTCACCAAGGGGGGAGGGGGGGTCGATTAAAATCTCACGTCAACTTTTTTAACTTAATTAGGTGCTATGAAGCACAAAATGCAAATAGTTTTTAATAATAATAATAATAATAATAATAATAATAATAATAATAATAATAATAATAATAATAATAATAATAATAATAATAATAATAATAATCTTTATTTTACACTATGGAAATTACAAATGAATATATAAAATAATATGAGTTACCAAGGGGAAACAGTCCCGTTCAGGTAACCAAAAAAAGTGCGAACATTGAGTGATATTTAAAATAAAATAAATAAATAGGTGGGTTGCATTACATAGCAATAATAAGATTCAAAAATGCAGAAAAAAAAACATAGTACAAATAACAATAATAAATGATTAATTTAATTTACAAAAGACAGAATTATTTAAATTAAAGTTTTACAAGTTGGCAAACAGCTAAGGCAAAAAAAATACATTATGCTTCCTTTAGAAAAGGTCTTCAACATTATTTAAAAAAATTACAAAATTATGTAAACAACGTTTGAATGAGGGATAGGAAGAAATATTTTGTAACTCAGCAGGTAGACTATTAAATAACTTTGGTGCAAGATAAAAGAAATGTTTACGATATATCTCCTTGTAAAAGCGAGGAATCTGATAAATTTCATTTATTCTCCTTTGGTTAATCGTATTTTTTAGATTACAAATATTTCTATTGCTAAATAAGTAAAGTGTAATTCTATAAAAAACGAGATGTCGCACGGGGAGTAAACCTAAACTTTTAAAGTCAATTGAGTCGGAATTATTTAAACATAAGATTTTGAAACACTTATTCTGAATAGAAATTAAAGGCAATAAATTGGTTTTATAATCTCCACCCCAAATTATTATTCCATAATTGATTAAAGAGAAAAACCAAGAAAAATACAAGGTTTTTAAAAAAGATTGTGTAACTTTATTTTTTAGGTGATGAAATTTAACCAATGCGAAACGAAGCCTTTTACATAACTCACCAACATGAGTTTTCCATTTTAAATTTGAGTCGATAAATAAACCCAAATATTTAATACTATTAACTTGTTCTAGCTTTGGACAGTTACAATTAAAAGAGCCATCGCAAGAATTTAAATGAAATGTAATATCTAGTTGAATAAATGGTTGTTTAAGATAGAAATAAATATATTTAGTTTTATTTAAATTTAGAGATAAGTCATTAATGGTAAACCATTTTCTGATTTCGATTAAGTCATTTTCAATCTGTGATTTGAGTTCTAGGAGATTATCACAAGAATATAGTAATGCCGAGTCATCTGCATAAGTTATCATTTTACCAGATAGTTTCAGTTTGCAAAAATCATTTATAAAAATTAAAAACAATAAAGGGCCTAAAATAGATCCCCCTGAGGCACTCCACGATTAACAATAATATAATCACTAAAACTATTCCCTATTTTTACTCGTTGTTTTCTATTAGATAGATACGATATAAACCATTTTAATATATTGCCTCTGAATCCAGCGTGTTCTAATTTTAAAGTTAGCAAGGAATGGTTTACACTATCGAAAGCCTTAGAGATATCTAGAAAAACTGCAGCTGTTTTCTTATTTTTATCGATACTGTTAAAAACAAATTTATTAAATTCTAAAAGTGCGGATTCAGTATTTTTGCCCTTTAAAAAACCATATTGATTAGTTGCGAAAAACTTCGTATGGTTTAAAAAGTTATACATGTGGGAAAAGGAGAAACTGCACGGGTAAACAATATAAGGTTTATTAGAAAAACAGTAAAAGATTTAGGTTTAAAAACGTTAGTTCAAATTCTACACATCAAAAAATCAGCTGGAACAATCTGGCAAATCCCGCGAAGTCGCTCCTTTTCCACCCGCCGTTGCCACACACAAGCTCTTTTATAGCTGGAACCTATACTTCTTCACTTCTGGCTCGTACATCAAAAGGATTAGTCCAGTAACTAAGGAGCATGGCTGGGAGGGTGATAGGTTCGACAACGAATAACCACATACATTTTAATTGATAAAGTTTTTTCGAAAAATATGATACTATCATGGGCAGAACCCGACGGTGCAGAAGGATCGGAAGCATAACTTTGCCCACGGGCGAGAGTACTAACAACGAAGAGGACAGCATACGAGTTATACTCGAGCATCACTTTCGAAGCGGGCCCATAGCTTCTGCAAGGAACGGAAACACACAAGTTGTGTTGGAGTTTACGCCAGGAGAACTCCAGTACGCAGTCAAAGAAATCAAGAGAGGGAAAGCGCCCGGACCGGATCATATACCGGGAGAGATAGTAATTAAGCTACACGATCTCAGGCCAGAGATCTTATTGAGACTCTTTAATGGATGCCTGAAGCTCCAATACTTTCCCAAAGTTTGGAAGGTAGCCGAGATTGCGTTGATACCAAAGCCGAATAAGGCACATGACAGGGCAGCAGATTACAGACCGATCTGCTTGCTCTCAACTCTGGGAAAATTATATGATAAGCTCCTGACGAACCGCCTCACTTACCATTTGGAGACGAGCGGTCAAATCGATGTGAAACAGTATGGCTTTAGGAAGTTCATGGGAACGACCGAAGCGCTGGAAAGACTAGTCAGGACAATCAGGGGCACACTAGAACGAAAGAAAATACTGACCTGTGTCTCACTGGACTTGGAAAATGCATTTAATTCTGTGCATTGGGATGTATTGGAAAGGAAAATAAGGAACTTGGACGTGCCTAAATACCTAAAAGACACTGTTCTGGATTTCCTCAGAGACCGAAAAGTAAAGTGCAAAGGGGTAGCTTTAAGCTACTCAGTTGGAGTGCCACAGGGTTCAAGTTTAGGACCCATACTTTGGCTAGTAATGATAAATGACCTATTGACGAAAAACTTTGGAGAAAGTGTTTATATCCAAGCTTTTGCAGACGACTTGATAATTGCTTTCGAGTCGACCAGAGCATATCTAGTGACCAATATTGCTCAAGAGGTGCTATTAAAGATTAACCAGTGGCTGGAAAGTAATCAACTCAAAGTAAACTTTGAAAAATCAAGTTATACACTATACAGTAAAGGGACAATTACTAGATACCCAACTGTCATCATGGGTGGAAATCGAATTAAACGTTGTGACTCCATCAAATATCTGGGAGTACATATTGACAGCAAATTAACGTGGACTAAACACCTAAATGAAACTAAGGATAAAGTCTTAACTCAGTATTATGCATTAGCCCAAAAATGCAGAATCGAATGGGGTTTAAACCCCGAAGTAAAGAAGCTAATTTATACCAAAGCAATCGAAAAAATGATACTATATGGAGTTGAGATTTGGTACGAAAACAAAGTCAAGTTGAATTCAAAACTGGGACAGATACAAAGAGGTCCCATGAAATTAATAACGAAAGCGTACACCACAGTCTCAAATGACGCCATGAATGTCCTGGCTGGAGTTTTACCACTAGAACTCCAAGCGCAGAAGTTAAAAACTTACTATGAGACAGCAAAGCTGAGAAGGAATTTCGAGTTCGAGGGGCAAGTCTTCGAGGACGAAGAGATAGAGAAACAAGATAGATGTCACTATCCACCATGGGAGAGAAAGCATATGGAATGGAAAGTCTACACGGAAGACGAGTGTCGCAACTGAAATGCGAGATCTTTTGTGAAAGCCCATGACGCATCTGAAATGCGTGTTTGTATTATTTTGAAAGCCCCAGTGCGGCACCTTCTGTCAAAAATCTTTGTAACTGTAACCATCTTTTTAATTTTCTATATATACTTGTAAATATCTGTAAATAAATGCCATTCGTTTAAAACCGGAACGTTTCAAGAGTCTTCCTGGAATCCTATTTACGACATAAAATTAAGTGGCGAGCCAGCCAGGATACGGGAGTAAGGTATTCCCGCGGATGTTCCGGCAGCAAATACGTGCAATAATTTCGTTTAAGAATACGATTGCAAAGTAAGAAGATGGCAACTCTGCAGAGAAGGACGACTTTAAGAGGCGTGTTTACTAAATCGGCCAATACGCTGGAGGAACTGCTAAACCTAGCAGAATTCACGGAAGATGATGTCTCTGATCTTGAAATAGCTTTTGAGCAGCTAGCCGAAAAATATAAGCAGTTAAGAAGAGCTGAAGATGAATACCTGGAGGAACTTCAAAAAGCGGCAACGACGCAGGAAATCTACGACACGGAATACGCCTCCCGGGAGAAGTACGAAGATCGGTTTATCAGCTTGAAAGTGAAAGCAAACAAGATGAAGACGAAACAACGAGAGATTTTACGTTCTAAGAAGAATGAAGACCTAGATGTCTCTTTTAGTGAAGTTAGACACGTCAAGCTTCCTGAAATAGAATTGAAGAAGTTCGATGGAAATCCGAGAGAGTGGCTGAGCTTTTGGGCTCAATTTGTGAAAATACATGATGATCCGAGGATCTATGACGGGGACAAGTTTCAGTACCTAATCCAAGCTACAGTTCCTGGTTCAAAAGCTAGAGCTATTGTGGACAGCTTTCCTGCTAGCCCCCAGAACTATCCAAGAGCTGTGGAGTACCTCAAGGAGCGCTTCGGTCAGAAGAAAGTATTGATACAGGTGTACATAAGGGATTTGCTGCAACTTGTGATTTCAAAGCAGAAAGGTGATCTAGCGACGCTTTACGATCGATTGCAAACTCAGTTGAGAGCTCTCGAATCCCTTGGCCTTACCAAAGATACATACGCTGAAGTCCTGTTCCCGATGGTAGAATCAGCTTTACCGGCCGACATAATAGGACTGTGGGAAAGGCAACGGTCATCAGTAAATGTACAAGGTAAGACTGATCTCGATCTACTCATAGATTTCGTTAAGAACGAAGTAGAATCTGAATTTAGGATTAAAATGGCTAAAGAATCTTTCAGTGTAGATAAGCCTAGTTCTAAGAAAAGTAACAGTAAACATTCGGACCTTAAGTCTTTCGTACCTACTGCATACGAATTATTAAACGCTGGTTATGATAACAATAAGTTTAAGATAATTAACAATAAATGTGTTTTCTGTGATAATTTGCATGCATCTGAGAATTGTAATGAAGTATCCAATTTAAGTTTAGAAGGTAAAAAGGATATTCTAAGAAAGAAAAATGCATGTTTTGTATGCTTAAAAAGAGGGACTCATAGAGCAAATTCATGTAAGGCAGGACATAAGTGCTCTGTATGTAAACGTCGCCATTTTGCTATTTTGTGTCCAGGTGCACTCACCTCAAATAAAGAGGTTGAGGAAAGTATAGTTAGTAGTACGTTAAGTAACAATTTACTAATTTCTGATGTAATTCTCCAAACTCTAGTTGTAAGATTGTATAACGGTTCAAAAGAACTGTTTGTCAGGGCAATTTTTGATACGGGAAGTATGAAATCGTACATAAGTACAGACGTAGTTAAAAGTCTTAACTATGATCCTACTGGTGAAGTTAAGCTAAAGCAGTCTCTATTTGGTGGTATAGAAACTAATGAAAGTGTATATAAGAATTACTTGATTAATTTAAGTGATGTTTCTAATACCTATAAGTGTAGATTGAATGTGTTGGAGCAAAAACGTATTTGTTCTGAAGTTAAAAAGATACCATCAGGTCCTTGGTTAAAAGAGTTACGTGGATACGGTATTAAGCTTACTGATTTGGATAAAGGTATTTATAATAACCTTGTAGATAAAGAAATTAAACTCTTAATTGGGGCTGATGTGGGAGGTAAGTTATTAACGGGAGGTATTGTTCCCCTTAAGTCTGATTTGACAGCTGTACATACCCGCTTAGGATGGACAGTTCTAGGGAAGTATTTTGGTAATAAGTCAAACGTTGAATCCAATCATTCCCTCTTAACTACTACGATGTTGACCAGAGATAAGTGTGTAAGTGATCTATGGAAATTGGATACTTTGGGAATTACTGATCCCGCTGAGAGTCAAACTAAATTTGAGTTAGAAGAGGCAACATCTAAGTATTTTACTGAAACTTTGAGGGTTAACGAGGAAGATAGGTACGAAGTTGCGTTACCTTGGATCATGGACAATTCTTGCTTACCTGATAATAGAAAGTTAGCTGAAAAGAGCCTGTTAAGCACTAAAAGGAAATTAGTTAACAGTGGTAAGTTGCAGGATTACGATGCAGTTTTTGGTAACTGGTTGTCTTTGGGTATTATTGAGAAGGTACCAGAGGGTGAAAAAACGAAGGTTCACTATTTGCCACATAGGCCAGTGATAAAAGAAGGAAGTACAACGAGTATAAGGCCTGTGTTTAATGCAAGCTCTCACACCCTAGGTCTACCCTCCTTAAATGACTGTTTATCCACAGGTCCTAACCTAATAGAAATGATCCCCAAAATTCTTAATGGTTTTCGTAAGAATTACGTTGCTGTAGTGGCTGATATTGAGAAAGCCTTCTTGCAGATCTCCATTAGAGAGCAAGATAGGGACTTTTTAAGATTTCTATGGCATAAAGAAGGGGACCCGGATTCAATTGAGGAGTATAGACATCGAAGGGTAGTCTTTGGCCTAACTTGTAGCCCCTATTTACTAGCTGCTACTTTGGATTACCACTTGAATCAGGCTCCAGAAAGTTTAAGTAGCACGGCTGATATCCTAAAACATTCATTCTACGTTGATAATTGCGTAACTAGTCTGGATAGTAAATACGAAGCTAAAAAGTTTATTCTAGAGTCCCAAATGTTAATGACTACGGGAAATTTTAACCTACGGGGTTGGAGGACAAATGGGGATTTTTGGGATCAAGAACATGCTATATCTAATAATATTTCTGTTTTAGGACTGATCTGGAATACAGAACGAGATACGCTCTCCTGTAAAGTAGAACTAAAAAATAATTTGGAAAACCCCATTACGAAAAGAGTAGTTCTTGCGATCGCCCATCAATTATTTGACCCGATCGGTTTTACAGCACCTGTAACATTAATCCCTAAGTTGATCTTACAGGAAACCTGGAGCTTAAAGCTCAAGTGGGATGACCCTCTACCCGATGATCAGGCTGTAAAATTTAAGAACTGGTATGAACAGTTAAGGTTAATTTCGGAGATACAAATTCCGAGATGGTTTAATCTCTCACGGTCAAGTGAATTGGTAAGTTTACACGTCTTTTGTGACGCAAGCCAAAAGGCATATGCTACGGTAGTGTACTTACGAGTAAGTAAAAATAATGAGGTAAAGGTTACTTTAGTTCAAGCTAGAACTCGAGTAGCACCCTTAAAACTAGTGACCATGCCTAGACTTGAGCTTCTTGCATGTTTGATCGGCACTAGGTTGTTAAAATCTGTAATTAAAGATTTGGACATTGAACTAAAAGTTTACTGTTGGACTGATTCAACAACTGCTTTGTACTGGATACGTCAGGATAAAAGTTGGGGTACATTTGTTCAAAATCGGGTACGTGAAATAAGGTTGGTAACCACCCCTATGATGTGGCATTATGTTCCTAGTGGATTAAATGCTGCTGACCTAGCGTCAAGGGGATGTTCTGTTGAAAAACTTCTCACACTTAGTTGGTGGGAGGGCCCAGTTTGGCTTTATGAAAGCGAGGAAAGATGGCCAAAAGTAAATGAGGAACCCGATGAGAATTCGGTTTTTTCAGAATTGCGTAAAACTGTCGTGACTACCTTAACTAAAACCGATGATTCTAACTGGTATTATAGGTATTTTTCGTCCTTTAAAAAGATGATAAGAATGCTGGCATGGATTTTAAGGTTTATTTCTAAGTCACGTAAACAAGTAAGCGAGTCATCTAAATATTTGACGGCCTCAGAGCTCGAGAGAGCTGAAATCACACTTTTGGGTTTGATTCAAAAAGAATCCTTTGGCGGTGTAAATGAAGTTAAGTTAAAGAAATTAAGGCACCTAATTGATGAAAAGGGACTTATTAGAGCTAGATCTACTGTTTCTTATAGGGAGGATACTAATGATTTTAGATTCCCTGTAATTCTACCATCTGACCACCCGGTAGTTAAATTGATTATAATTGATGCTCATAATCAACTGTTACATGCTGGTACATCCCTATTGATGTCGCATTTACGGGAAAAATATTGGATTATTAAGGCGCGTAAAACTATAAGAAATAGTATACGTAAGTGCACTAAATGTCAGCGCTTGAAAAGTAAGAGGTGTGAAGTTACACCTGGGATTTTGCCCAAAGATAGAATACGGGATGCATCAATTTTCGAGGTAACCGGTGTAGACCTAGCAGGACCCCTTCACCTTAAGGATGGGACAAAATCTTATATAGTTCTTTTTACCTGTGCGGTTTACCGGGCTATACACCTCGAGCTAATTACTTCCTTGTCAACTGAAGGTTTTTTGCAGTCTTTAAGACGATTTATAGCTCGTCGGGGAAGACCCTCAATAATATATTCGGACAATGGCACCAATTTTAGGGGGGCAGAGAGGCTTCTGCACTCGTTGGATTGGGAGGCCCTTCGTAAAAAGGTTACTGAGCTGGGTACAGAGGCTAGTAGGAGTATGCCTATTCAATGGAAGTTCAGCCCTCCCTCCGCCGCATGGTGGGGAGGGTGGTGGGAACGCCTTGTTCAAATGGTTAAACAAATTCTAAGGAAAAAGCTGGGTCGAGCTGCTCTAGATTACGAAGAGCTAGTTACGGTACTGTGTGACAGCGAAAGTGTCATTAACAAAAGACCCCTTACGTATGTGTCCGAGGATCTAGATGAACCTCGCTGTTTGACCCCTGAAATGTTCTTACGAGAAATTCCCAGCTCAGGAGTTCCCGATATAGACTCTGTAGATAGAGAAAAATTAAGTAAAAGATCCAATTATCTGCAAAAGATAAAAGACCAGCTCAGAGTAAGATTTCGCTCTGAATATTTGGGACAATTACGTCAACAATCCCTCAAAACTTTTAAAGTGGAACCTCTCAAGTTGGGAGAGATAGTTTTGTTAGAGGATTTTAATAAGAAGAGAGTGTTCTGGAATCTTGCTAGGGTGATTAAACTTATTCCTGGTCGAGATGGCCATGTACGATTAGCCCTTGTTAAGACCAAGAACTCTGAATTTCTAAGGCCCGTTCAGAGGTTATTTAGAATGGAAGTTGATAATCCACTAATTTAAGTTTATAAGTTAATACATTTTGTATAATAAGTTATTAATATTATGTTTTGAGTGTTTTACAGGTTTACACTCAAAAGGTGGGAGTGTGTCGCAACTGAAATGCGAGATCTTTTGTGAAAGCCCATGACGCATCTGAAATGCGTGTTTGTATTATTTTGAAAGCCCCAGTGCGGCACCTTCTGTCAAAAATCTTTGTAACTGTAACCATCTTTTTAATTTTCTATATATACTTGTAAATATCTGTAAATAAATGCCATTCGTTTAAAACCGGAACGTTTCAAGAGTCTTCCTGGAATCCTATTTACGACAACGAGAAAACCAGCGATGAAGTCTATATCTTCACGGATGGTTCCAAGATGAACACGAAGGTTGGCTATGGAGTTATAGTAAAAAGAAATGACGTCACTATAAAAGTGATTAAGGAAAGGATTTCCGACTACGGCACCGTCTTTGAGGCGGAGCTACTAGCCATAGAAGTGGCTGTGGACGAAATTAAACACCATACCGGGGAAAGATTCAAGATCGTCTCCGATTCACTCGCCGCTATAAAAAGGGCGACCGGAGCGATCACCGACAGCAGAACTTTAAATCTGCGAAGTAAAATAGCAGAACACGAACGAGACGGAAAATAGGTTTCTCTCATGTGGGTGAAAGCCCACGTGGGGCATGAGGGGAACGAAGAAGCAGACAAGGCAGCAAAAGAAGCCACTGAACTACCAGTGGTTGGGACGAAAGTGAAACTGCCACTTTCTGCTATAAAGTGGCAGCTAAAAGAAGCAGCCGTGAAAGAATGGAAAGAAAGATGGACTTACTCTGAAAACGGAAGGCGAACCTTTAATCTGATACCGGCGCCCAGTCTCCTTAGAGTATATGGAGATTTTCACATAAATCAAATTGTGACTGGGCACGGATCATTTGGGATATATCAGAATTGGATGCATAAAAGAAGGAAGGAGTGCAGATCCTGTCTGGTGGACGACACGGTGGAGCACGCGGTCTGGGACTGCATCGACGACGTAGACGTAAGGATAGGATTCGGAGGCAAGACATTGATCCAGCTGCTTCGGGACGAGAAAACGAGGGAGATCCTGAAGAAAATCATGAAGCGAAGGACCAACGCCATGATAGAAGAAGCAATGTAATTGAGCGACCATCTGTTGTACATATTTAAATTTGTGTAAATATTATTATTATGTCTTTTGTAACCTAGAGTTGTCAAATAAAGGCCAGTTTGAGCCCGCGGGCTAGACTGCGAATCTTCCAGTGAGAGGACTCTAAATTTGGGAAATAGGAAAATTCTAGTTTAGGCCTCTCACTAAAATACTTAAATTTCAAAATTAAGGTACCCATCAAAGTAAGATAGCAATTGAATTGAGAATCTGGAAACCCGCTCGGAAGTCTTCTTAGGCTGGGCAGGGTGACTACCGTAGCGTAGTCGTTAGCCGAGTGCCTCGAACCAACGAGGCGGTACGGTTTGCAATCGAAAGGATAGGACGGTAATTTGACAGTATATTTTTATTACCAGATTTAAATATTGGAGTTATGGTAGCCTTTTTAAGTGAGTCAGGAAACTCACAAGTAGTAATTGAATTTAGAAAATAATTTTTAAAAGTTGTAGGTAAATCTCACGTGGAGGGGAGGGGGGGTCAAGAAAAATCTCACCAAGGGGGGAGGGGAGGTCCAGATTTTGGAAAAAACACCTCACGTAATTTATGGATGACCCCTAACTTGAACCATTTATTTCAAAATTTTTAACTAAAATTTTAAAAGGATTTATGAAAAAAAATTTAAATACTATCCTTTTTTAGTTAATTTTTAAAAATTTACATTTTCTACAAAGAACAGTTTGACTTTCCTGAAAATACGTAACTCTGTCATTGGCATACCCAACCCTCCAAAACATTGATCTATAACACAAATCAGAAGAGCCTCTGACTATAGCAGTTGGAAACACTTAAAAGCAAAGAATTCTTAGCATATTCCCTCGAGAAAGTTTAAAAGTAGGGGTCAATGTGTAGTTCTGAATTAATTTACAATGATCTAACTTCATGGCTATGTGTCAAAACTATTGTTAATATGACAATAATAATTATATTACTAGAAAGAAGTAAAATAAATTGACCGGGATCCTTGCGTAGAGCTCATTGGATGGCTAAACTTTACTATGCTATCAAAATGTTCCTTTTCCAATTGTAAAAATAATAGCATTTTGAACGACGAGTAAAAAGATATGTGTTGACTGAGCCCCTATAGATTTTAAACTAATTTTCCTTTCGCAAATTTTACCAAGTTGTTTTCAAAAACTTATCACATAAACAAACACTCTTAACTTTTTATCACAGTTTTCCTACAGCACTCTGAGCCTTTTTTCTCCTTGTTTTTATCTTCTTCATGATTCTGTTTTCCTCTAGCAGCTTTCTTCCAATATCTCAAAAGAAGGGATACATAAATAATAACATATTGACAAACTTATCAAACTTATGAGGGACAATTTATCGCGATGACAAAAATACCCTTACTGAATAGAAAAAGTTTCATAGCACCTAGAAGTTTTTTTATAGAACCTTTACATAAATAAACGTATTGAAACAGATGTTTTGGTTATTTTGTGTGTTCCAGATAATAAGTTTCAATTTCTTCGTTATTCAAATTATGGTTAAAATGATAAGGCTCTAGAAGGGGATATTTGGCAGTTTCAAACACTTTGTACATTTAAACATACCGTTTTAAATTACAGTATTTAGATATGCAGGGTGTTTCAAAAGTCCGTTCCGTGGCTTTTATTTGGAACCAATGTGTCCTAGGCTCACGGAAGTAAGGTCTACCCCTAGGTAAAAGACCCTGGAGAATCCACTGAAATGACTTACTTTTAGTGGCAAAATAAAAAGGTTAAAAAATTATTTCAAAAGTAAAGGAGATAGAGCAAAAACCTCAGTGAGAGTATTGTTGCCAACGTTATGAAGAACTCACTGAAAAAATTCCATGAATATATCGCGAATATTCACGGAGATATTAGCATATGAAAATAGCACTTCTTCAGGCCTCAGAAAAGAAAAGTTCGTAAATTTGCAAATTTTTCGGTGTTATTGTGTAGTTTTGTGTTTTTATAGTTGAATGAAAATCAATCAATCAATCAATCAATCAAATCAAATCTTTATTAACACACAACACACATATACAACAAGAACACACATAGAACAAAGACACAACAACAAGAACACATAGAACACACTTAGGGAAAACTTACAAAAAAACAGAAAAATAGTTGTGTGGTACCAAAAGAGCAAAGCGTTTAATAATCAAAAAAATAAAATTTAATCAAAAAATTAAAAAAAACTTTTTCTTTTTTGATGCTTAAAAGTGCTATTTACTCATGCTTCGAATATTCATTCGAATATCATTCGAAATCTTCGCGAATATTCATCATATTTACATGAAATTGTTTCAGTGAGTTCTTCACAACGTTGACAAGAAAACTATTTATGATATTTTTGCTCTATCTTCTTTAGTTTAAATTAATTTTTTCAACTTTATTTCGCCGCTAAGGGTGCTGTTATTCATCTCAATGGATTCTCCGGGGTCACTTACCTAGGGGTAGACATTACTTCCGTGAATTTAAGACACGTTGGTTCCAAATAAAAGCCGCGAAACGGACTTTTGAAACACCCTGTATAAATTTCTCATCGGTTTATTTTTACCTTTTTCTCTATATATTATGCTTTCTTTTTAGATCTTGATTTAATATTGCCTCTAATTAAATATCCTTGCCTAGATTATTTGTGCTATTCACATATTTTTACACGCGTTGTTTCATGTTTGTTTTACCATTGAGTAAGCTAATACAGGATTAAAGTGTCAACGCTTATTATTATTTTAACTGCTGTACGCCTGGAGCTATTGTCATAAAGTTAGTGTCTAGGCTTAATAAAACAGCTATATACCCTATAAAATGAAACTGAAATATGTTCCTAAAATTATTATTTGAATTAAAAAACACATTATTTTATAAAAAAAAAACAGTAGAACTCCAATTATCCGAATTCCGACTATCCGAACCGCTTTCAGAATTCAAACCTACGCTTTTAAACTACCTGTCAGTACTTGAAAAACTATTCTAGAAGTTCTTCAAGAAAATGAATGAAGGTAGAAACAAACAAATGTTTAGAAAATACTGTTTTCAAGTGTTTTTTGCAACAAAGTTCTATGTAAAACCCTATTTCCGGTCCGATTTTTCTGTAAAAGCTAAGATCTTAAGCTCAGATACTTGGTTGTCCATGTCCGTCCATATACTCATGTAACGACTGGCTAAGAACCAAATAGACTCATTTATCCAATTATCCGAATGGGGTCCGTTCCCGATAGATTCAGATAATTGGAGTTCTACTGTAGTTTCAAAACTCAAAACTGAATAATTTATATCATTAAGATTGTTTAGTACTTTTATTATTAGATAGTAGTTTGATAATAAGGAAGTTGCATGTGTCAGATTTTCAAAAACAAACAAGTATTCCGTATGGTTTTTTGTATGGTAAAATGAAATATCTAGTCAGTTTTTCAAAAAAATGTACAGGTAATTAAATATTTTAATTTAAAAGTCGAGAAAAAAACACGTGACTGAAAACGTTTATTTTTAAACTGTAGGATGACGTCAACAATAATACCATCAACTCCATTGCTTTTCAACAATGCCTATTGTAAGATGACGTCACATCCAAACTCTTGGCGTTTTCGCGCGCTTTTAAAAAGAGGATTTTTGTTAATTTTTTTGGCAATCGAAAAATTTCTCGATCGGCCTCAAATTTTGGGTAGTTGCTTATTTTTGCAAGAAGAATCGATTAAAAAAATTAAAAAAAATCATGCAACTTCCTCATTTTCACCTAATAATTGTTCTAAGCTAAGAGTGAGAAAAGAGTGACGATTCAAAATTGAAGGAAGGGTAGTAGTCACAAAATATTATTTGTCCCCTGAAGGAAAGGAAAACAAATGCCCCAACGACCAAACTCATCACTCAATGCCCACAATCTCGTGAAAAGCACCGATTTGTAACCACTACAGAACTGAAGTCGTCTCTAAAAATACGAGGTCCGTATAGATCCGTCTTCATTCTTCCTAAACTCCAGAAATGCCCCCTCCCCACTCGTTTCCGGACTCGAATATCTCAGAAATATCCCTCAGAGTAAAAAAAACATTTTTGTTTCCTCAGAAATATCATGCACTGTTGTGATACGTCAACTTTTTGCCCCAACCCTTTCCTTCCTAGCCGCCCCAAATTTTCCATAGGATTCAATCAGGTGGTTAGAATTGAAAGGGTTGACAGGGCACCCTCACGTATAGGTTCGAGCGCAAAACTACACGCGTTTGTTTTCGTCAAGTGAAAAAGTCGGGATTCCAAATAAGCTGGAATGCAAATATTTGAAAGGTGAATTGAGGTCTAACGTTCTTTAAAAAGCCACGGTGTCTTTCGCAGCGTTTCCTTGGAATGGGATTGCCCGCATGAAAGCGTGTTTCGCTTGTATTGAATTTGCTTTTAAACCTACTCGAAAAACAAGATGGGAGTAAGGTCTACCCCTAAGTAAGTGACCATGGAGAATCCGTTGAGATTAATCCATAAGACTTACAGCACCTTAGCAAAAAGAAAAAAATGCAAATTTCCAAGTTTGTTTTATTATATGAAAAAATGTGTCTTTATTTAAACTAAAAAATACACAAATATACTTAAGAGGATGTCCTACTTGACTCCTACTGCGCCTTTTCCCACTAGATGGCACTCCACTCGGCCACGAATTACGAACTCGGGTAGAGCCGGAGAAGCGATAAATGCCAAATGTGGCGGAAAGCAGCGCCTTCTTAAAATCTGATGAAGAAAAAAAGCGGAAGTGTAACCAGGACGAAATTTTTTGACTGGAATGTAGATATTTCGGGAGGGGATCCCCAATTGCTACTGATGATATTTGTCGTCATTTCAAAAACTTTTATTCGATTATAATGTCTATAATAGTTTTTTTCAACACAGATTTTTTTATGAAAAACTAATGACATACATGAACTATACAAGAAAAATTGTTTCACAGGCGTGTTCTCTTCAACTTCCATCTCCACTGCTTTTAGTGAAATTTATCGTTCAGCAAGACTCTGAACAATTAAAAATAAAAGCGGTAGAAAGAATGTAAAAAATAAATATGTTCACTACGTTAATATTTTTTAGAAATATTATCGACCACGCAGCTGTTTAGGGATTTCCTTATGAAAACTCTTTAACCAAAAACTATTATAAAGTAAAGAAATAACTGTTTGAGGAACTATTTCATTCACAAAGCTAATTAAATATGGTTACTAGTTCTGGGATGTCTGCATCCTTGCACCATTATAATACTAATACACGTAATAATGTACAGTCGAACCCGCTTAATGTGATCACGGTTAATGTTATTAATCGGTTATTGTTATCGAAATTAACAGGTCCCGGTTACTATAAATACACTTAATATAAAATTGCTTATTGTTATCAAACGGACAATGTTATCAATTTACTAATGGAATATGAATGAAAGAAAGAAAGTGGCTTTTTTTTTCTTTCCCCATTCGAGACCCAGAAAAATAAGAGATGCCAAAGAAACCAAATTGCTTGGCGGGAGGAAATTCAGCGCACGGTAACGAATTGGAAATTCCACATAGCACAGATTTTGAAGCTCAGCTTGCAGTAGCGGATTTCTAAATAGGCTAGCTAGGCTATAGCCTACGGCGGCAAATTTTAGCAGGCGGCAAATAAATTTTTTAAGGCAGAATTTTTTTCAAAAATTTATTTCCCGCCTACTAAAATTGAAATTTCCTACTGAATAAAAAAAGGAGAGGAGAAATAAAACACTAAACATAAGCTCAGACTGGAACATCCTTTCAAAAAAGCAATTCTGTGGTTTACAAGGAACTGTTCTCTTTGTTACCTAAACGTTCTCAAAATGAGCTAAATCACTACTTTAAAGGGCAATTTTTAAAAACATGTCTGGGGGAGAACCCCTACACTCCCCTCTCAAATTTCGATACTTTTTATACAGTGTTTTCCCCTTAGAAATTATGCTGCCTACAAGAAGCTTTTCCCTTTTGGTGCTCTCTCCTCTCCATAGAGTTTAAAAGTAGATAAACACAAGTTTGGGGGAAATTTTCAAAAATATTTTCTGGGGGAGGACTTCTGGCCCCGTTTGACGTTATTTAAAACTTTTCCCCCCAGAAAATTATGTGGTTTTCAAGGAACTGTAAGGGAGGGGCCGTATCCAAAGGGGGTTGGGGGTTCAAACCCTCCCTCCAAAATTTTGACATAAATTTTTTATACTTACTGCTTTTCCTTAAAAATTAGCCTTAAAATGCATAAAACCCCTATTTTTAAGGTTCAAAAATAGGAATTTTTCTTGGGGAGAACCCCAAATCCCCCTTGAAATTTTGAAATCTGTTATAAAAGTTGTTCCTTGAAAATATTGGGACTTACAAGGAGTGGTTCTCTTCGGGTTAGTCTAAAAATGAGTGAAATCATAAAGAGGCCGTGGGGAACTCAGAGGGGTGTAAAAAAAGGGAAAAGCAACTCTAAAACGAGTTAAAATCCTGGTTTTTAGGGTCGAATTTCCAGAAATTTTCTGGGGGAGGACCCCCAGACCCCCCTTTCGAATTTCGAACCCAATTAACCACCACTTTTCTGTGAAAAGTTCGTCGAAATGCAAAAATCCTACCAAAATGTACACGTTCAGCTGTCAGTTAGACCGCAATAAAAGAAAAGAATAAGAACAAAATAGGAATTCAAAAGTCAAGTCACGTAGTATACCAAATCCACTTAAAATCTACGTATACCATACCCAGGGCTTAAATTCTAACCAAAGAAGTACCGGAGCGCAATAATTTCAGCATAACAGCGGACATAAGGGACCAAGACATTTTTTGTACTACCTATTAAATCTATTTCTATATAAGGTGGAATCGAATTGATATAGTAATTTTAACATGGATACTTCGTCTAACATCGCGGATGTATCGCGATGTTTGATACATTGCTAATATGGATTTAATTTCGCCTAATTTTTTATATTTTTATACTTTAAGTGACTTATGAAGACAAAAAAGTACACAAAAGTACTAAATATTTGGATAGTAATCAACGAACAATAATCAAATTAAAAACAATCAATAATCAATCAGTCATAATTTGCACTCAAACCAGGGTTGGCAAGGTTTTTCCCACCCCCGGTAAATACCATGGTAAAAACCGGTATTTACCGTCCTGGGAAAAAGTGGGAAAAACTGATTATTTATTGAATTTATTCTGTTCAAAATGAATGTTTTAAAAGTTTTTACATCCTTTTTTTTTTAGAAAAATGACCTTAAATAAGATTTATCCTATGTTATGAATATGGGTTTTATCATGTGTCTGAGGAATGTCATCTTTTGATGGTTATGCCCTTTTCATCGGATTATCATACCTTGTTACTTCAAAAAAGTTATCTTGCAATCAAGATTTACATTTACGTTTTGTTTTATTTAAATTACGTTTTTATTTACATTTAAAAAAACTATATAATGCTTTTCTTAAAGACACAGATATTATAAGTAAATTTGTTTTAAAATATTCTCTATTTTTATTTGAGAAATTCATTAATATTAAAAAATATATGCAAATTTTATGTTAAATGTCATGATTCTCTTGCTCATTTATATTTTTCCCACCTGATAATTTTAACCCCCCTCCCAAAAAAGTCATTTTTAACTGAAAGTTTTTATAATATGTTTAAAAAGGCCATAACCTAATACTTCCATTATTTTGTCAATTGGAAGTTTTTCCCAGTATTTACCACTTTTTCCCGGTATTTACCAGTTTTTCCCACTTTTTCCCGGTATTTACCAGTTTTTCCCAGTGGTATGGGAAAAACTAGTTTTGGACGGGAAAAACCCAACCCTGACTCAAACTAGTCAATATAATTTTTGCCAGTTCTTAAAAATTGAATTTTCACAGTGTTTAGATTTAATAGGGGCGGGAGGAACTTCGCTTCCCTAATTATTAATGCCGTTTCCTCGAAAGATTTAGTTTTAAGCCAAAAAGATGATAAAAAGCGTTGAAAAAAAAGTCCCCCCCCCAAAAAAAAATTTTTTTCCAACTTCACCACAGAATTTACGTTGTTTCCAAATTTAATAAAGTTGAGGGAAAAACTAAAACGCGGCTCAGAATGCGTTCACGCTATTTTATTGGGTATAATTCCAGTTTAGTTCCCGCTAAATATCGCCAGATTTTGTTTGAAATCTAAAAAGTAGAAAAATCGCTAATTAATTTCAAAGTCAATGTTTAAAGCGTTTCATTAAACCAATAAAAGTTCAATTTATTAATAAAAATCAGAATAATATATCCATATTTGAATATAATAGCTTTAAAAAACATGGCGATATTTAGAGGGAACTAAAACGGAATAGTACCTTTTATTGAATCATAAAATAAAAATATGTACTTTTAACCAGACATTTAGAACCATATTGGATTGAATAATAATTCTATAATGTGATGAGCCATTACATCAGTTTCACTCTCATGTAGTATTTCATAATATGAATATACTCTTTGGGTCTCGAGAAAAACGTACTGAATAAAACTTGGAATCAAAGCTTTAAAAAAAAATAAGTATTCAGCTGTTACAAATTTTAAAAAAAATTATTTGATATTATTAGTATTATAAGAATTTCGAAAAGGATACGTTAAAAAGTAGGAAAACCATGTAAAGTATAGCATGTCGGTAAAGAAATCGCGTGTAAAAATATTTAATCATATCCATGGTGATTTGAAACTTTTGGTCAAAACGTAAGGTTCAAAGGAAGACAATTGCACATTGCAAAGCCACATCGGAAATCGGGTCCGCAAGCACAATCCTCAGTCGTCGTCACAATGCGAGAATATAAAAAAGTTTTTTGCTAATTGAAAAATGAGATGTTACTTTCAAAATATGATTATTTTTCATTTTGGTCAATAAATTGTTATTAGTTAATTCATTTGTTATTGGTTGTGAATTTTTTGAAACTGAGTGGAAAAAATTTAGTTTTTTAACCCGAGCATTGAATTTTCTTAATTGCCGCTGATAAAAAATTAATTACAAGCATTTAGATAAAAAGCGAATTTAAAAAGGATATTTCATACGAAATATAAAAATGAATATAAATGACTGAATTAATCAAAATATGTTTTTTCCTAGTCTCGGAGAATTATGCTTTATTTTTGGGATTGTTACAATTGCATTTTCAAAATATAATTGTGAACCCCCATTTGAACTACAGGGGTAGCAGTGACGTTTAAAAAAAATAGGATTCTAAAAAATATATATAGGATCCCTAAAAAAAGAAGCATACATTTTTTCTTGAGGTCCATTGTGCTACATTAATATTGCACAAAAATGTAGCATTATGGATACTTTTTTAAAATACGAATACTCTTCATTAAATACTGCTAAGACAAGACAATTGCATTTTACACTGTAGAAATACTGAGGAGGAAAAAATACACTTTGAGCAAGGGGTGGATCAGTTTAAATCACTTGGTTCAATCCAAATGTTTTTAGTAAAAAAAACCTTTAGTGTTTTTTTTTCAAAAAAATTAACAAAACGTTTACTGAAACATTTTTGCAAATTCACCAAGTTTAAATCTTATCTTAAAAATTATCTTACTTTAATACATTCAAGCCTATGCATTGAAAGAACTAAAGTAACTCTTGCTTATTGAGAAATAACTGATTTATTATACATAAGCCAACTGCTTTTTTCAAATCAAATAAATGGTAATTTTATAAAGATCAAATCAAAGATATGTTGGTTCTTTTCTATAAAAACTATTTTTTTTTTCAGTTTAACTAAAATTTTTATAGAACATTTTTTTCAGTATATACTCTTATTAATTCGATAACCTTGTTTTTTTCCCCAACCCGGAGGGAGAACTGTTCTTTACCGAATGGAAGAAAGCAGGAATTTTAGCACCAACAGCATAAATATAGGAGGCTTTTCAAAATATAGGAGAATATAGGTGGTTTTTTACTAATTTTTCCAAAATATAGGAATTATAGGAGGTCTGCTACCCTGGAACTACCCACGAGCCGCCACTGCCCAACCTTATTTTATGAATAAAAAGTTTTAAATAAGGGTCAACAGGGAGTCAAGGGGGATTTAAATTTTCCTTTGACTATTCAGAACACAATTATATTATACAATCTACGTCGAGACCCGAAAACCAATGGCTCATAAGAGTCATAAGCCGTGCGGCGCTTGAGAGTTGAGTGAAGCGCCGTGAATTCCACAGCAAATTCACATCCTCTTACGGCCATATTTACAATTAGCCTAACCTTTTAGGTTAACCTGAAAATTAGTTTTTTTCCTCCCGTTTCTCAGGGAAGTGTAAAATGAAAATAAAATAAAAGATTTTTTAAAAAAGCTTTTATTAGGATGTTCTAAAAGGTAAAAAATAATTTATTGAGTGTTGACAATTAACTTATTGGGGAGTAGAAAATAACTTTTCAGTAAGTAAATCACAAAAAATAAAAGCTTGGGTCCTAGTTATTGATACATTTACATCAGAAGATACGAATAAAGAAAGGTAAAGGAATATAATTTCTGGTGCCTACTCTTTAAAAGTAATTTGTTAATTTTACCTCCGAGAACCCTCAAAGATTTGAATCCATGAAAAATTCCTAAATATTTGATACTTATAATTTGTTGCAATTAATGGCAGCTACAAGAAGATCGTTGCTACTGAGGTTAGCAAAATTTTTAGGCGAAGAGTAAATGCTACAAGGTATAAAGGTTGTGTGCTGTACCCAATAAATCTAAAATGTCTCTGCATCTTCGGGTTCTTTTAGGCCTTTGACATCCATCAGGTATATCGTTGCAATCAGGTCTTAGTGATTTGCGTTTTACGGGGCTATTGTTTAACGTTGGTGTACTTGTAATTGGCCTATGAACTGGAGTGGAATAAAGAACATATTCTGTGTCAATCTTTTTTCCACTTTTTTTCAATTTGTCTTTTTTTTCCTTTTTCTGTATATCTTCTTCCTTCTTCTTTGCGACAGCTTCCAGAATTCGTTTGGGCTCCCTTAGAGGCAAATTCCTAATTTCCCGGGGATCAATGAGTTCTGGAAGGCAGCATTCGTTATAAAAAAGAATTAATTTCTCTTCTATTGACTTCCAAAACTTTAAGTCCCGTTGAATTCTTATGGTGATATTATTCTTCGGACACCACACGAATAAATCACACCACTTTCTATCACTAATGTGCAATTGTCCTTGTATTTGGTAGAAATACTTATGGCGAGTAGGGAGATAGTAGCTACCGTCATTCCCTTTTCTTATCCCAATGTTATGCTTATCACATATTTCTCCTATATCACTTTGCACATTTCTGGCTGAGTAGGGGCATTTTACCTCCAATAACCCATCATCTCCTATTAGTCCATCAGGGCTGACCGAGGATCTGCATTTACGTCCCAAGAATTTGAAACCTATTGCCAAGATGAAGGCATTCAGCACGTAAAAATCACCACCGGAGTACCAAGAGGAAACGGACAAGTAGAAAGATTGCATGAAACGTTGATCCCGATATTGGCAAAAATGTCCGCAGATGATCCATCCAAATGGTTCAAGCACGTTCCAAAAGTGCAGAAGGTAATCAACAGTACTATCTCAAGATAGCACTCATACAACACCGTTTCAATTGATGATTGGTATCCCAATGAAGAGTAAAGAAGAGATGGAGATAAAGAAGATTTTAGAGGAAGAATACTGCAATTTTTTCATGTCGAGAGGAATTGAGAGCCGAAAAAAATACAGAAAATATACAGAAGATTCAGAGTGAGAACAGAAAATGTTATAACAGAAAATGTAAAAAGGCAAAGAAGTATCAACTTGGAGATCTGGTTGCGATAAAACGTACTCAATATGGAACAGGATTGAAGTTGAGAGCGAAATTCTTTGGTCCATACAAGGTGATCCAGATCAAACCCCATGATCGTTACGATGTCAAAAAGATAAGCAGTCACGAGGGACCTAACCTTACTTCATCTTCTGCAGATTTAATGAAACCATGGGAAACTTTAACTATCTAAGATGGACTGTGGTGTTTCTCAAAGACGGGACACAATCGTTCCTAATAAGGGTATCAGTTTAAGGGAAATGATTAAGATTAGGATCTGATTAACGAACTTCAGTTTTTTTTAAATTGTAGCTTTCAAGATTTTGATGCTGATTTCAGAATAAGATAATAGTATTTACAAGTAGTTTTTTTATATTAATTCATCAAATTTGAGTTATTTTGAGTATAGGTATCACCCTTAAGTTGGGTACCTGCGTAATATTAAAATGTTAAAATATTGGTATCTATTTTTTTAGATGTAATGAAAGTAAAATGGACAATAACAAGAACTCATGAACTCTTGAACAGTCATAAACTTTTGAACTCTTGAAAACTCATAAACTCTTGAAAAACTCTTTTTGACATTGAAAGACTCTTATTGACTTTAGAGGACCTTTTGACTTTGGTAACTTTGGTAGAAGATTTGGACATTTTTTTGTATTTTATACCAAGGCGTCTTTTCATCTGCTCTTTTTTGTTGTGATTTTTGTATTTTTCTTAGAGTGTTTATAGTATATTCCAATTTTTTTTCATTCATTATGTAAGTCAATCGTAAGAAGAGCTCTTCCAAATTGTTTTTTTTCTCGGTTTCGCTAGCCACTGTAGTTTCGCTGAGGTCAGCGACTCTGCAGGATGGCCGAGTTGTGGAATTTGAGAGAAACTCCCCTTCTTCGGTTTCTCTCTCTCTCTCGTTTCCGCCTCGTGTTTAATTCTTTTTCTTTGGCGCGCGTTTTTCTTTTTTTCTCTCTCAGCTTACGATTGGTTGTTTTATTTTTTTGTTGTTGAATTCCTTTTTTTCAAATGCATATGTTCTGCTCTTTTTATTATTGTTCTCATCGGCGAGCGAGCGGGCGCGTGCCATGATTTTTCCCGCCCCGCTCAGATAATTGTAATTACCCCTAGCACCGTTATTAAACATTTTAATTTTATCAATTAGTCGTTTTCTCTGTGGCCTCATCCCACATATATATATGTTGATCCCATAATTGGGAAGTAAGGGAGTGGGCAAGACTATTACATTTAAATAAGTAGTTTAATACAAATAATCTAGGGGTTGTAGGTTACAATTACTTCAAATTAGTTCATATTACAATTAATGGAGCGAGCAAAAGGTAAGGTAGAAATCGAGCGGCGAGCGTCAACGTGGCTCGGACTCCGGTTTAAAAACTGGTTTTTTCCCGGCCCGCCATGTCCTCGTTGAGTTGTCTCCTCTCCTCCTCCCTATCGCTCACCGGGGGTCTGGTCCCTGCTCTTCAAGGGGGAGGTGTTGACGTCAAAGCGCGACACCGTCGGGCAGCCGCGGAACTAAGTTACTCCGTACTTAACATATAATATATATAAAAGTTATATATATTATGACAAAAATTTAAAAATATTTAAAAAGTTTAAAATTTTAAACTATAAGAAAATTTTTGATTGGCTTCCGATTGAAAATTCATATTATAGGTCCCTAGAATGAATATTTCAAGTTCCAAATCATGATCAATATTTGAAGGGGTTCGAATGCCCCATTTAGGAATCCAACATGGCCGCCTTATTGAAAATTTCTAAACTTAAAGGTACCATATCTCAGTCCAAAATTAAGATAAAGCTTAGAAATTTGAGATTTAGGGTATTTATTTGTTTATGAATGTATGGTAAAAGTTTAAGGAAACTGGAAAAGTTTCAAGACTGTTTTTTTAAATAATTTAAAATTTAAAATATTTTCAAGAAATTACACTCGAATTTAATTTTTGACCTCATTATCGTGTTCTAAGTTCTCGATTTATATAGAAAAGACTCCAAACAGGATTAAAAGTATGATATTTACAGTGTAAATAGCAATAACGGGAATTTGAAAAAAGTTACGTGTTACGTGTTAGAGGAAAAAAACTTTCGGAATTTTTAATATTTTTTTAAAGTTTCAGGGGTTGTTAACAAAGGAGATATTCGATTCACCACTCTCGAAAACATGTAAAACACCGTCGAGAAAAAAACATCTTAATTTTTTTCTTAGTGAATAGCATTATTGATTGTGTACCTATTGCTATAGAATTGTTCTTTCAGAGAAAAAACACTTAATAAAAAATATTTAACCAACTTATTAATATTGGGTTAGTTTGAAAGGTTTTTAAACATAGTACATTTTGAAGTCCGTTTTTGTAGTGACCTAATATGCAATATACTAAAAAGTATATATAAACATGAACTCCTTATACCCCACATGCCACATAGATGAAAGCATTAAAGATATTTTTAACAAAATTTCGAAAGCTTAAAAATATAATGACGTTTAATATGTTTTGGGGAATAAGATTGTTTCTTCCTAAGTAAAAAAAATAAGATAATTCCAAACTAAATTTGGCGTAAATGTCATGATACCAGTCACTCTTCTGTTTATTGAATATCATACATTTAATAAACTGATAAAAGATAAATAAAAAAGCATTTTTATCACAATCCTACAATTTTTTAGGACAAAGAGTTTTGAAAAGTTTTCAAAAAAAGTAATAAATTAACTTGGTATTGAAAAATTTAATGTGTATAGGCTAATTATAACTCCATAACGTTAAAATTACTCTTTTAAAGTATTTTTAGTAGGTTAAACCGTTGTCAATATGTATTAAAAAATTATCTTCACTGACCCATTTCTATTTTTGGTTAACGCATAAAAATGTTAAGAATTATAATTGAAAATAATAGTTAGAAATGATGGGGAAAACTACTTCTTACTTTGTTCAATATAGTGTAGTGTTAAGAAATTTACATTGAGTTATAAGTGTTTCAACACTGAATACTACCAGGACAAGAGTTGGCTGATATTAAATAATAATACATAAAAACATTCTATACAAGCAACAACAGAAAGCATTGTAATCAATCAAGTTACTTAATTTTCAGATAGTTGTAATTTTTCTCTCAAACGACGTTCTCGTTGAACTTTAGAACGAATTCCACGAGACCTCCTTCGATACTTATTTCGAGATGCATTTCTGTCGTACATCGCAATATCCCCGCGTATTTAACATCAACCAAAAGAATCGAAATTAGACAAGCATAAAAATAGAAACTAAAATTATGAAAAACCGAACAACTCAAATTGCGCGCCACATTGTAAACAGCTGTAGGGTTGCAAATTACGTCACTCGACTCATAAGATTTTCTCGCCAGAGTAATCGCCAATGTTGGGACTCTTGAGCGCGTAAGACTCGATATATTTTACGCACATCCATTTAAAAAATCCATAAAATTACAACACTTGAGAAAAATACTGAAGTTAGTTGGATTTTCAACTTATTTTTTAAACTTTCTTTCAAAGTAAAAAGTTAACTCGTTATATTTTTAAAAAAATAAAATCCGAAAATATCTCTGACACAGAGTATAGATGGCGCCATATGTTTACAAGGGTTGAAATAATTTTCTTTCGATCCAGAAATATTTCAATTGTTATTTTAAGAAAATTATTAGAATTATAGTCAACTTTTTGTGCATAAGGTAAAACGTTGGTCACTTTTCATCGTTTTAAAACAGAAATGAGGGTTCTGTAAGCTAATTATAGGCCGTGGGGATGGGCGTAAAAATTTAACATTACAGGTATAGGGCGCTGAAAAAGTAGGAGACCCTCTTAATAACACTAAAGAATTTTCCCTTTATTGAGGCCTGAAATATAAAGTACAGTTTTCACATGCTAATCTCCGCGAATATTCACGATATTTTCACGAAATTTTTTGCAGTGAGTTTTTCATTAATATTGGCAACAATATTCTCTCGTCATAATGCATTCTCCATGGTCACTTACTTCCTTAAGTAGACCTTACTTTCCTTATACCCCGTTCACACTGGCAGAAAAAAGACCCTTTATTTTCGTTAGCACTTTGTTGTCATGGAAACACACTAATCAATTCACTAGTCAATTAATAATCTTTTATGTATTTTTGGTGATTTTATTCATTAGTTTTAAGTTGTATTGAGAAATTAAATTTTTAATTATTTTACAAATCATGCTGTTATTGTTTACACACCGTAAAGTGCTTATTTTCACCCCGTGTCAGTGCAAACGCCGTTTTCAAAAGATGGGGCGATTTTGCCTGTTTCCATGACAACAAAGTGCTAACGAAAATGAAGGCAAAAATAAAGGGCAGTGCGAACGGGGTATTAGGAGACGTTTGCAAATAAAAGCTTTGCAAGGGATTTTTTAAACTCCCTGTAAGGGGGTGAATTATGGGTTCTTAACTGAAGCACAAGTTGGTATATAATATATTTTCTTTAATGAAATCGATAGGTGCTTCGTGCAGAAAGGCGTATTTTAAGAACCAAAGCACGACCGTCGCGTGTGACCCATCCAACGAGTGCTCAACGGAACGAGCGGAGTTGTTTAAATTTTTGAGCGAGAATGAACAAACTAATCAAGGAGTCTTTTTCTGTTTCCTTTTTCTTGGTTATTTCAAAATGCTTCCAAGTTTCCAGAATTCAGTGAGAAAGCTGAGAAAGTTCGAAAAACCTTAATCAAACATTCCATTGTCATAATCTCGAAGGACAGTATTTTTTATTTACAAGGGACAGTTCATTTTTCTAATTAAAAGGTTCGACCTAAGACCTGTGTCATCAATTAGTTTTTAAAATTATTCATAATAATTGAGTTTTATTTCATTTTCAACTACCTCGTTTATATCAATAAATAGAATCCAATACGTTGCAAAATATGAATGAATTTAAAGGACGATTTTATTTGCAACTTAAAACATTAAAATAATTGTTTATTAAACTAGGGGGCTACCGCCCCCTGCTCGCTATCGCTCGCCAACCCCCGTTAACTGCTGACGCAGTAACTTTTGGACCGCTTCACAATTCCCCACAAAACCCAGCTCACTGCACTTACTCACTTTATAAAACAATCTTAACACAGGGGTAGTACTTCTCCGTGGTATTCTTTCAAAAATGGCGAATTCAGTGGTGGAATTTTATCATTTCCTTTATGGTAACATAAATTGACGGATCCCTTTATAATTCCAAGAAAGGTTCATATATAGTTCCCCCTAAATATGAACCTTCCCTTAATGTTTCAGTGCTTCCCTTAATGTATCTGTGAAAAACACATTACCTTAGGGAAATGGGTAAAAAATGTTTACATTGCTCTGTTGTTAATTTTCTTGGGGTTGAATTCCGTTATAGTTCCCGCTAAATATCACTAATCTCTTTTGGACACTATAAAGTATAAATATTGCTAAATTGTTTCAAATTCATAGATTAAAGTGTTTAATTAGATCTATAACAATTCAGTTTATCATTAAAAATTAGAAAAATTGGTTTACAATTGAATATTGAGCGTTTGAAAGAGATTGGCGATATTTAGCGGGAACTATAACGGAATTGAACCCCAAGAAAATTAACAACAAAGCAATGTAAACATTCTTTTACCCATTTCCCTAAGGTAATGTTTTTTCACAGATACATTAAGGGAAGCATTGAAATATCTCAGGAATAAATTTAACTTTCTTAAAATTTGTAATGATTGACTGTTAAAAATGTAGTAATTATCTTAAACATCGCGAAAATTTAGAATTTTATCTTCATGAGAAACAAACTTCGAAGTAGTGTCATTTTCATAGCAACGACACCGAATGTCAAGACTTCCAACATTTTCATCCTTATATCTAAAACATTCACCCGTGTTATTTAGTTGTTTGCGTTTTGTCATTATGAAATAAAGAGTTACATTTTACTACCTTAAAAAACATACTTGCAAAAGGATATAAAAAATAAATGCAAAATTCAAAACTTCCGAAAGCGAGTGTATATTTTATTGTAAACTAGCTGATATGCCCGGCCTTGCACAGGTGATGAGTATAAATTTATTATTTATGGTGTTTGCTATCAAAACCAGCTCATTCCATATTTTTTTGAAATCCCTTTTTTGCATGTTTTGAAAATTTAGAGGGTCCTTCATAACCTGGCGAAGGGATCTATCTCAAATCCAGCTCATTCCAACCCAAAAATTAGATTAAAGGGTGAAAACTATGATCTCGACTGTGAAATTTCAGATCATTTGAAAAAGTTAAGTGAATGTCATTTATTCAAACTCGTAAAGACACAAATTAACTGGTTTACTGAAAAAAAACAATTTCACACAACTTTATTGAACAAAAAACTGAAAAAAAGCATGATAAATCGTGTTTTTGCATCAAAACAGCTCTTTCCAACCTAATTAGTGTAATTACGCCCAAGGTAATGCAACTGGAATGAAAATAAAAAACTAATCAAATTCTAGGTGGTTGTACCTACAATTAAAAATTTAAAAAACAAATTTAGCTTTAGAACTGTGGACGTGAGAAGTTTTTTGTCTCTCCTGTAAAATATCCAAAAATGGAATGAGCTGGTTTTGATAGCAAACGCCTCATTTTTAAGTTTTCCCAAATACATTTCTAATTTTATATAATCAGCATTTACCAATCAGCCCGGTATCCCAGGCATCTTTTTCATATTCCGGTGTTCCCGGTAACTTTTCCTATCCTGGTGTTCCTAGTAATTTTTCTTCCTCCCGGTGTTCCCGGATGGACCAAAATTCTTCAGTACTCAAGCGCCATACAGTAGAACCCCGATTATCCGCGAGCGGATGATCCGCGAGTGCCAGGAAAAAAGGTTTTTAATGATGAGAGCAAATTTTAGATGAGATTAGAGACATTTTAGATGTAAAGCAAAGGTTTCTGCTGTACTTCACCTATTTTAAAAGTTTTACATATCATGTTTAAGTACAATAAAACATAGTTTTTAAGCTGAAATATTTTTTTCGTGTTTTCACATCATTTTTAGTCTTTTTCCGGGTTATCCGCGATTTTCGTTATCCGCGGTACCCTTGTCACCCAATAGCGTGGATAGTCGGGACTCTACTGTATAACTTTTGAATGATTTCCACATTTACAACATGGAAAAAATATTCTAAAAATTATTTAAAATTTCTCAGATTCCTTAATTAATCATTTCTTTAAGAATAAACGTTTTCGGTGAAATTATTCAATAATTAAAGCTTATTCCGTTTTGAAATTTAAGAAAAAAAATCAATATTTTCTAGTTGAAAGGGAGTTTTAATGGTTTTTGGTTTGTTTACCAACTTTCTTAAAAGTTAAAATATTATCACTTTTTGATTTTACATCCTCGTTTCCATGGACACTATTTTAACAACAATGATATTCCATAAAGCTTTTAAAATATAAAAATTAGATAAACTGTCAAATAAAAGTATGTTTAACTATACATAACTTTTAAATTTCATTGAAATAGATTTTTAAAATATTAATATAATTTTTAAATATATTTGTACCTAGTGTTTCTATTAAAAAATTGTTGTTTAGCATTAAACTTTCTTTGTAACAATGGAGTAAGCAGATCTTGAGGGGAAATGAAGCTATTTCAGCAAAATAACCATAAAAAGGGTCAAAAGAGGGTCAAGGGGTCATTAAAAGTTTTCGAAACATAGCCTATGTTTTTTTCTGAGTTTTTTTACGTAGGTATACCAAGTTTGGTGCAGATCGGAAGTAAAATGTGGATTTGTATAAAAGACAAACATACATACCCACACTTATTATTATAAACTAGCTGATTTGCCCGGCCTTGCACGGGTGGAGTGTATATATTTTTTTTAAATTAAATTTTTTAAAAATATATTTATAATTTTTAAATCAGCAATTACCAATCTTCCCGGTATCCCAGGCGCCTCTCTCCTATCCCAGTGTTCCCGGTAATTTTAATATCCCGGTGTTCACGGTAATTTTTTCCTATCCCAGTGTTCCCGGTAATTTTAAAATCCCGGTGTTCACGGTAATTTTTTCCTGTCCCGGTGTTCCTGGTAAATTTTCCTATCCCGGTGTTCCCGGTAAATTTTCTTATCTCGATGATGTTCCCTGTAATTTTTCCTCTCCCGATGTTCCCAGTAATTTTTCCTTTCCCGGTGTTCCCAGTAATTTTTCCTCTCCCGATGTTCCCGGTAATTTTTCCTCTCCCGATGTTCCCGGTACGTTTTCCTATCCCTGTGTTACCAGTAATTTTTAAATCATAGTGTTCCCTCTCTAGTAAATTAATAAATCTAGTGAACAAAGTAAAAAAATTGAAAAAAAATCTAGCGGATATGCCCGGCCTTGCACGGGTGGAGTGTATATATTTTTTTAAATTAAATTTTTTAAAAATATATTTATAATTTTTAAATCAGCAATTACCAATCATCCCGGTATCCCAGACGTCTTTTTCCTATCCCGGTGTTCCCGGTACTTTTCCTATCCCGATGTTCCCGATAATTTTCCTTTTTCCGGTGTTCTCGGCAATGTTTCCTAGTAAATTAATGAGTCTAGTGAACAAAAATAATAAATTTGAAACAATAATAAAAGATCTAGTAAATTTAAAAGTCTAGTGAACCGCTTCATTTGAAACAATGTTTTGTTTTAAAGTCCTCTTCCATGAAAATAAAATTGTTAATAATATCCGTGTTCCCGGTAATTTTCCTATCCCGATGTTCCCGGTACTTTTCCTATCCCGATGTTCCCGGTACTTTTCCTATCCCGATGTTCCCGATACTTTTCCTATCCCGATGTTCCCGATAATTTTCCTATCCCGATGTTCCCGATAATTTCCTTATCCCGATGTTCCCGATAATTTTCTTATCCCGATGTTCCCGATAATTTTCTTATCCCGATGTTCTCGGTAATTTTTCTTTTCCCGATGTTCTCGGCAATGTTTCCTAGTAAATTAATGAGTCTAGTGAACAAAAATAACAAATTTGAAACAATAATAAAAGATCTAGTAAATTGAAAAGTCTAGTGAACCGCTTCATTTGAAACAATGTTTTGTTTTGAAGTCCTCTTCCATGAAAATAAAATTTACAATTTTCCATAAATATTTAAATTTTAAAGGAAAATATCTTAAAATAGGGGAAAGTAACGTTTCAAAATAAATTTTTTGAATTTATTTTGATGTTTTTACAACTGATATAGTTTTTAAATGGACAATTATCGAGTTTTTTCTGTTAAAATATTTAATTTTTGAAGGTTTTAATCTAGTTAACAATAGTGAGTCGAGCAGTCTACTCTAGTAGAGAAATGGAGAAATAAGCGTTTCGGGCTATAAATTCGTTAATTACTCGTAATTATTCGATTTTAAAGATTTGAAAACTATCTTAAGTTACTCCCCGACTCGGAATACGTCTATACGTCGAGTTTGGTTTCGGTCCGTGGCCTATTTCAAGAGATTACCCCGGACATACATACACACATACACACATCGCCCGTTAGCCTTTTATTTATACAGAGATTAGTTTTATCTAATACTAGCGGATATGCCCGGCCTTGCACGGATGGAGTGTATAAGTTTATTTTTTTAAGTTTTCTTAAAATACATTTATAAATTTGTAAAGAAGCAATATATTACATATCAACCTGGTATCCCAGGCACCTCTTTCCTATCCCGGTGTTCCCAGTAGTTTTCAAATCCCGGTTTTCCCGGTAATTAATCCTATCCCGATGTTCCCGGTAATTTTTCTCTATCCCGGTGTTTCCGGTAATTTTTCCACTTTCCCAGTGTTCCCGGTAATTTTCCTTTTTCCCGGTTTTCCGGGTAATTTTCCTATCCCGATGTTCCCGATAATTTTCCTATCCCGATGTTCCAGGTAATTTTTCTTTTCACGGTGTTCTCGGCAATGTTTCCTAGTAAATTAATGAGTCTAGTGAACTAAAATAACAAATTTGAAACAATAATAAAAGATCTAGTAAATTGAAAAGTCTAGTGAACCGCTTCATTTGAAACAATGTTTTATTTTTAAGTCGTTTTCCATGAAAAAAAATTTACACTTTTCCATAAATATTTAAATTTTAAAGGAAAATATCTTAAAATAGGGGAAACTAACGTTTCAAAATTAATTATTTGAATTGAATTTGGTGTTTTTACATCTGATATAGTTTTTAAATGGACAATTATCGAGTTTTTCCTGTTAAAATATTTAATTTTTGAAGGTTTTCATCTCGTTAACAATAGTGAGTCGAGCAGATCTGCTCTGGTAGAGAAATGGAGAAATAAGCGTTTTCGGCTATAAATTCGGTTAAAAGAGGGTCAAGGGGTCGTTCTAGAACTTTGAAACATAGCCTATGTTTTTTCTGGGTTTGTTTTACGTAGGTATACCAAGTTTGGTGCAGATCGGAAGTAAATTGTGGATTTGTATAAAAGACAAACATACATACATACACACACTTAGTTTTATTATATCTCTGTATAAATAAAAGGCTAACGGGCGATGTGTGTGTGTATATATGTATGTATGTGGGTATGTCCGGGGTAATCTCTTGAAATAGGCCACGGACCGAAACCAAACTCGACGTATAGACGTATTCCGAGTCGGGGAGTAACTTGGGATAGTTTTCAAAGCTTTAAAATCGAATAATTACGAGTAATTAACGAATTTATAGCCCGAAACGCTTATTTCTCCATTTCTCTACTAGAGCAGATTTGATCGACTCACTATTGTTAACTAGATGAAAACCTTCAAACATTTAATATTTTAACAGGAAAAACTCGATAATTGTCCATTTAAAAACTATATCTGTTGTAAAAACACCAAAATAAATTCAAATAATTAATTTTGAAACGTTAGTTTCCCCTATTTTAAGATATTTTCCTTTAAAATTTGAATATTTATGGAAAAGTGAAAATCATTTTTTCATGGAAAGCGAGTTTAAAATAATACATTGTTTCAAATGAAGCGGTTCACTAGACTTTTAAATTCACTAGATCTTTTATTATTGTTTTTAATTTATTATTTTTGTTCACTAGACTCATTAATTTACTAGGAAACATTGCCGAGAACACTGGGAAGGAAAATTACCGGGAACATCGGGATAGGAAAAAATACCGGGATTACCGGGACATAAAAATTACCTCGAACATCGGGATGGGAAAATTATCGGGAACATCGGGATAGGAAAAAATCACCGGGAACACCGGGATAGGAAAATTACCGGGAACATCGGGATAGGAAAAAATCACCGGGAACACCGGGATAGGAAAAATTACCGGGAACACCGGGATAAGGAAAATAACCGGGAACACCGGGATAGGAAAAAGGTGTCTGGGATACCGGGATGATTGGTAATTGCTGATTAAAAAATTATAAATATATTTTGAGAAAATTTAATTTAAAAAAAATTATACACTCCACCCGTGCAAGGCCGGGCATATCCGCTAGTCTCTGTATAAATAAAAGGCTAACGGGCGATGTGTGTATGTGTGTGTGTATGTATGTATGTCCGGGGTAATCTCTTGAAATAGGCCACGGACCGAAACCAAACTCGACGTATAGACGTATCCCGAGTCGGGGAGTAACTTAAGATAGTTTTCAAAGCTCTAAAATCGAATAATTACGAGTAATTAGCGAATTTATAGCCGAAAACGCTTATTTCTCCATTTCTCTACTGGAGTAGATCTGCTTGACTCACTATTGTTAAGGAGATTATAAAAACCTTGAAAAATAAATATTTTAACAGGAAAAACTCGATAATTGTCCATTTAAAAACTATATCAGTTGTAATAACACCAAAAATAAATTCAAATAATTTATTTTCAAACGTTATTTTCCTTTATTTCAAGATGTTTTCCTTTAAAATTTAAATATTTATAGAAAAGTGTAATTTTTTTTTCATGGAAAACGACTTAAAAATAAAACATTGTTTCAAATGAAGCGGTACACTAGACTTTTCAATTTTTATTAGATCTTTTATTATTGTTTCAAATTTGTTATTTTTGTTCACTAGACTCATTAATTTACTAGGAAACATTGCCGAGAACACCGGGAAAAGGAAAATTACCGGGAACATCGGGATAAGAAAAAAAAGTACCGGGATTACCGGGACATAAAAATTACCTCGATCAGCGGGATAGGAAAATTATCGGGAACATCGGGATAGGAAAAGTACCGGGAACATCGGGATATGAAAAATTACTGGGAACGATATGAAAAATTACCGGGAACACCGGGATACGAAAAAGGCGTCTGGGATACCGGGATGATTGGTAATTTCTGATTTAAAAATTATAAATATATTTTGATAAAATTTAATTTAAAAAAAATTATACACTCCACCCGTGCAAGGCCGGGCATATCCGCTAGTTAGATAATAAAATTGAATGTGTGTATATATGTGGGTGTGTTTGTCTTTTATACAAATCCACAGTTTCCTTCCGATCTGCACCAAACTTGGTATACCTACGTAAAAAAACTCCAGAAAAAACATAGGCTATGTTTCGAAAACTTTTAATGACCCCTTGACCCTCTTTTGACCCTTTTTATGGTCATTTTGCTGAAATAGCTTTATTTCTCCTCAAGAAGAGATCTGTTTACTCCATTGTTACAAAGAAAACTTAATGCTAAACAACAAGTTTTTAATAGAAACACTAGGTACAAGTCAATTTAAAAATTATATTACTAATTTAAAAATCTATTTCCATGAAATTTAAAAGTTAAATATAGTTAACCATATTTTTATTTGAGATTTTATCTAATTTTTATATTTTAAAAGCTTTATGGAATGCCATTGTTGTTAAAATAGTCTCCATGGAAACGAGGATGTAAAATTAAAAGGTGATAATATTTTAGCTTTTAAGAAAGTTGGTTAACAAACAAAAAGCTATTAAAACTCCCTTTCAACTAGAAAAGATTGATTTTTTTTCTTAATTTGCAAAATGGAATAAGCTTTAATTATTGAATAATTTCACCGAAAATGTTAATTCCTGAAGATATGATTAATCAAGGGATCTAAGTAATTTTAAATACTTTTTATATAAATTTTTCCCATGTAAATGTGGTAATCATTCAAAAATTATATTGCTTGAGAACCGAAGGAATTTTAATCCATCTGGGAACACTAGGATAAGAAAAATTCCTAGGAACACCGGGATAGGAAAAGTTACCGGGAACACTGGAGTATGAAAAAAAGACGCCTAGGATACCGGGATGATTGGTAAATGCTGATTATCTAAAATTAGTAATGTATTTGGGAAAACTTAAAAATGAGGTGTTTGCTATCAAAACCAGCTTATTACATTTTTGGAAATTTTACAGGAGAGACAAAAAACTTCTCACGTCCACAGTTCTAAAGCTAAATATGTTTTTTAAATTTTTAACTGTAGGTAGAATTCGATTAGTTTTCCATTTTCCTTTCAGTTACATTACCTTGGGCGTAATTACGCTAATTAGGTTAGAATGAGCTGACTTTGGTGCAAAAACAAGATTTTTCATGCTTTTTTCAGTTTTTTTGTTCAATTAAGTTGTGAAGTGGTTTTTTCCAGTTTATTGGGTTGGAATGAGCTGGGTTTGAGCTATATTCCTTCGCCAGGTTATGAAGGACCCTCTAAACTTTCAAAATATGCAAAAAAGTGGATTTCAGAAAACTATGGAATGAGCTGGTTTTGATAGCAAACGCCTCAAATAATAAATTTATACTCTTCACCCGTGCAAGGCCGGGCATATCAGCTAGTTATCTAATATAATAAAATCAAGTGTGGGTATATATGTATGTTTGTTTGTTTGTCTTTTATACAAATCCACAGTTTTCTTTTGATCTGCACCAAACTTGGTATACATACGTAAAAAAACTCCAGAAAAAACATAGGCTATGTTTCGAAAACTTTAAATGGCCCCTTGACCCTCTTTCGACCCTTTTTATGGTCATTTTGCTGAAATAGCTTTATTTCTCCTCCAAAAGAGATCTGTTCACCCCATTGTTACAAAGAAACATAATGCAAAATAACAAGTTTTTAAAAGAAAAACTAGACATGAGTCTAATTAAAAATCATTACTATAATCTAAAAGTACAATTAAATGAAATTTAAAATTTTAAAACTGGTAGGAATAGTACAAAATATTTTTATTTGAGAGTTTAATTTTTAAATAAAAAGTTTAATGGAATAGCATTGTTGTTAAAATAGTCTCCATGGAAACGAGGATGAAAAATCAAATGAAGATCATAATGTTGCTTTTAATAAAGTTGGTTAACAGACAAAAAACTAGAGTAATATTCAAAACCTTTCAAGTGGAAATGTTGTATTTTTTCTTAAATTGCAGGAAAGTGTTATTAAATTGTATACCAAAGATATAATAAAATCATGAAAATACGATTAATTAAGGGCTCTAATTGAGAATTTTAAGTGATTTTCGGAAGAATATTTTTCTAATATTTTGTTTTTTATGGTAATCATGTGGTAAATGCAGAAATCGTTCAGAATTTAAAATGCTTGATTCGACACCTTTCACTCATTAAAATATAGGCGCGGATCCAGCACGGCTCCAAGAGGGGGGGGCACTTTTCCACACAAAATCCCCGTTGGTACCATTGGGTATAGGGGTCCTCCCTCAGAAATTTTTTTTTAATTTGACGTGTAAAGTAGGGTTTAAACATATTTTTAGAAACGCTTTGAGTCTAAGGGGGGCACTTTTCAACACTATTATACCTTTACTTTTTCATCCAAAATGTCAAAATATTGGGGATTTCCTAAAAATTAAATCTGAAGATCCCCTGGTGATACTAATGGGAGGTATGGGGGTCCTCCCCCATCAAAAAAAATTGGAAAGTAGACCGGTAAAAGTAGGGTTTTACTCATTTTGACAACCTTTTTGGGTTCCGAAGGGGGGGACTGGCCAGAGTGCTACCCTTTGGACCCGCGCCTGGAAGGTAGGAAATTAATTTAAAATTTTAAAGAAAAAAATCTCCATCTCCACCCGTGCAAGGCCGGGCATACCAGCTAGTATAAGATATAGTAATGATTAGTTTGCCACAACTACATAGATAAATATAAAAATATTAATTTGTTATTTAAAAAATAAAAAATAAATTAATTATATATAAGTTTAAAATATAATGAAAACCGTTTGAACAACAAAAATATAAATATTGTTAAAAATAACCCAAAATATATTTTTTAAATTCGTGTTATAAATAGAAAGATGATTATTTAATCTATTTGAATATTAAAAAACCAGTGAAATATGTTTTCAATTGTTTTAAAATTCATAGTTTCTTGCTTTGTAACTGCGACCTTATCCGAAATCTAAAAAAATGGAAATATTTTAAAATTGAGATATTTTTTAGAAATTCTAAAGGCACTTTGCACATCCTCAAAAGAATCCGGACAGTTTGATACCAAATATGTGTCATTTAGTTCAGTAATTAAAAAGCCTTTCTCTGGAAACCGTTCACCAAAAACTTTTTTTTAGAATAGAGAGATTTATTAAAATGTTTTACCTCGTTTATATTTGAATCCACGCCGAATTTATGAAAAAAAGCCTGTGTATATTTTTTACACAATCACAATAAAATATGATTCCCTACCTTTTTTATGATATTTAGAATACTTAAGAAAATCTGCAAACACATGAGGGAAATTATTCAAAAGATAACTAATAGGAGAACAAAAATAGTATCTACCTACATTAGATTGATGCAAAAATATCAAAATTACATTTCAACTAGAAAATTAAGCTAAGTTTTCTAATATGTTCAATTTTTATTTTATATTTTTCTAATATTTTTTCTTTTGACTTAAATTTTAGAAAATAAAATGTGTTAAAATCTCGTTCTACATAAAAAGAAACAGACAGTTTCTATTTTCAGGTTCGTAAATGGCATCAAGTTTTTATATGATGAGCTTAGTTAACCAAGAAATATGGCGTCATTTCAGAACCTTTCTAAGATACCAAAATGTCTGTAGACGCACACACACACGCATGCACAACAAAATTCTTCCCAAAGTTGGAACTTAAGTTCTCTCACGAGAAATGTTTGAAGCATACTTTTACCATCATAAATCATCAAATAAAGCTGAGTGACGCGAGTAAAGATTCCAAAGAATTATTTTCAATGAGTATTGATTTTGTGGGCAAAACTAAGAATGTCTATACAGGGTGATTCAGAAATAATCATCAATAATTGAGGGGGAGGTAGAGGGGCCCTAGACAAGCATATTTCGAATAGGGATGGTGGGGCGCAGCCTTACCGTTAAAGACCTAGGACCTAATGTAGTGCGAGCGCGTTTCAAAAGGTCGTTTTTAGAAGGCCCGTGTGACGAAACAAAACATAATAAAATGAAAAAATCTATTGCATGAGGTAAGGAAGTATCCCTACTTCCCTATTACTTACACCATGAATTCGATAGAATTTGAACCACTTTCTAAACCGTGGAGTGAGTTTCAAAAGTGCAATATTAATATTTTTGTCAAAAAATGGAGTTCCCTTAATGGTATTTAGAAAAATGATGATCGGGAAAGGAATTTTTAATGATCATAAAATTGATCATTGAAACTGTTTGATCATTGAAAATTCCTTCCCCTATCATCATTTTTCTAAATACCATTAAGGGAACTCCATTGTTTGACTAAGAGATTAATATTGCACGTTTTAAAACTCACCCTACGGTTCACCAAATGGTCCAATTTCTATCACATTGAGGATTTAAGTAGTACGGATACTCTTGTACCTCATGCAATAATGTTTTTCATTTTATTATGTTTTGTTTCGTCACACGGGCCTTTTAAAAACAGCCTTTTGAAACGCGCCCGCACTACATTAGGTCCTAGCTCTTTAACGGTAAGGCTGCGCCCCACCATCCCTATTCGAAATATGCTTGTCTAGGGCCCCTCTACCTCCCCCCCCCAATTATTGATGATTATTTCTGAATCACCCTGTATAATCCTTCTACAGGGTGTCCCATAAATAATGGGTCACACTTCTAGGGGGGATAGAAGACACTTAGACGAGTCAGAATCACATAGGATTCGGGGGTCCCAGACCAAATCCCAGGGAGTTAAAAATGGAGCGACACCCCAAAAAAATTATTGAAAAATTCAATTTGTAGAAGAACTGCTATTGGTAGAAATTTAATTATGGTCTCAAAAATTGTGGATTAATATGATCCTTAAAATTATCTCAGAAGTCATAACCTTAAATTTTTTTTATTATGAAAAAAGTTAAAAAAAAACACAAAAAATGTGAAAATTCTGCCCAAACCTCATTTTGTATTTCGAAATCCTCTCTTTTGATTTTATAATCTGAAAGATCATAGTTGTAAACCCTTAGGTCCAAAGTTTCACGTAAAAACCATCAATATTAAACGCTTGAGATCCTGTTAAAGTTCGTTTTTTGCGTGCGCAAAGTGGTTTCCTATAGCCGTTTCCAAAACGACAGTCTGCGGATGAAAAAAACGGACTTATACCGTGCTTTAACAGGATCTCAAGTATTGAATATTGATGGTTTTTACGTGACACTTTGGACTTAAGGGTTTACAACTATGATCTTTCAGATTATAAAATCACAAGAAATGATTTCGAAAAACAAAATGAGGTTTGGGCAGAATTTTCACATGTTTTTGTGGTTTTTCAACTTTTTTCTTAATAAAAAAATTTTTATGGGGAAGACTTTTGAGATAATTTTAAAGATCATATTAAATCACAATTTTTGAGACCATGATTAAATTTTTATCAATAGCAGTTCTTCTACAAATTGAATATTTCAATAATTTTTTTTGGGGTGTCGCTCAATTTTTAACTCCCTGGGATTTGGTCTGGGACCCCCGAATCCTATGTGATTCTGACTCGTCTAGGTGTCTACTATACCTCCTAGAAGTGGGACCCACTATTTATGGGACACCCTGTATATCAGTCAACTTAAACATCCCAAGTGGGATTTTTATTCATCCCCGTTAATAATATTTAATATTAAAAGTTGATGTAAAATTTTTAAATTTGGGGCCTCAAAAGTCGATGTAGCGAAACACATCAAAATTCGAATATCAGGATCCTGATATTCAAGATAATCCTCCATATGACCCCATATATCAATCCAAATGGGGCCGCCGGTGTGGGGATAAAATAGATTTTTATTCAGTCCCCTTAAAATTACTTAATATTTTATATTGATGCTGAAAATTTTGATTCTTGCCCCTCGAAAGTCAGTACAACCATATCTCGATGTTCGAATATCAGAATTCTGATATTCGACATGATTCAATATGACCACATCAATCACAAAATATGTGTCCGCCGATGTGGTGTTATAATGGATTTTTATTCATCCCCCTTAATGTAATTTAATATTAAAAGTTGATGTAAAAAATTTTATATCCGGGGCCTCAAAAGTCGATATACCGAAACTCATCAAAATTCGAATATCAGGATCCTGATATTCAAGATAATCCTCCATAGGACCCCATATATCAATCCAAATGGGGCCGCCGATGTGGGGATAAAATAGATTTTTATTCAGTCGCCTTCAAATTACTTAATATTTGATATTGATTTTGAAAATTTTGATTCTTGTCCCTCGAAAGTCAGTAACCCCATATCTCGATGTTCGAATATCAGAATTCTGATATTCGACATGATTCAATATGACCACATCAATCACGAAATATGTGGCCGCGGATGTGGTGTTGTAATGGATTTTTATTCATCCCCCTTAATGTAATTTAATATTAAAAGTTGATGTAAAAAATTTTAAATCCGGGGCCTCAAAAGTCGATGTAGCGAAACACATCAAAATTCGAATATCAGGATTCTGATATTCAAGATAATCCTCCATATGACCCCATATATCAATCCAAATATGGCCGCCGATGTGAAGATAAAATAGATTTTTATTCAGTTCCCTAAAAAATTTCTTAATATTTTATATTGATGATGAATATTTTGATTCTTGCCCCTCAAAAATTAGTACAACCATATCTCGATGTTCGAATATCAGAATTCTGATATTCAACATGATTCAATATGACCACATCCATAACAAAATATGTGGCCGCCGATGTGGTGTTGTAATGGATTTTTATTCATCTTCCTTAACCTTCCTACCCCGCATGGGGTCTATTTCGACCCCAAGCGCACTTTGACTCTTCATATCTCCCATGCATTTTTGTTTTGACCATTTCCAATGCTAGTATTCCTTAATTACGCAAAGTTTTACAATGGGTCAAAATTTTGGAGTTTTTACTCGATTTTTAAGTGTCGTGGGAGAAATAGTCACATATTCCCCCTCTGGGGTCTCCTGCGACCTCAGGCATGAATGGCGGTAAAACAATATCAAATAAAGCTTAATATTTTAATTTTTGTTATATTATTGATAAAACATGGTTTTTATGTTTGTTTAAGCCGTTTAGAGATGTATTAGAAAGATAATTTCTTAGAAATTGTCATTTTTTTATAAAAAGAAGATTGCGGCAAAGTACATTGAATTACTCACTATTTCTTAAATTTTTCATTCATATTCTAAGAAAAATATGCTATTTATAGAAATCTTTTGATTATCTAACAGTTGCAACAAAAAAACTCAGACAACTGTCGCCATCACTTCTTGTTGAACAAATTCTTTAGAAAAACAATATAAATTCATGGCTTTGTAAATAGGTTTTTTATTTTCAGTTTTCTTGGAAAAATAAGAATGCTTTCAAAGATTTATGAGTATTTACTGAAATTCAGAATGTGATTTCGATGAATTACTAAGAAAAATAACCAATTTCGCTTTGAAAACTTATGTATAACAAGCGAGAAACCTGTTACACCAAATCTGAACCGATAATTTTTTATAATATTATTTCAATTTTAAAAAGGAATATCGACATTTCACATGTTTCATAATACTAAATAAACTATTCTAGGATGACAAGTAGCTCATAATACAGAAAAGAAAAGATTTTCTGCCTGATAAATCACTTAAACTAACTGATAAATTCTACCCGTTCAAGGCCGTGTGTATCAGGTAGTATATTTTAAGCAGTGTTATTATAAACATTTAAAGTAAAACAACTTCATTATAGTTTATTTTTTGTAATTTAATCATTGTTTGAAGGTTCAGGTTATATAAAAATCATGTATAGAAAGAAACCAAATAACGCCGTAATAGGACCAAAAAATGAGAAAAATACTAAAAAAATTAGAAAAATTACTCTGAAACATGTTTTTAAAAGTAAAAAATGTTAATTATTTTTGATTTAAGGCATTTTAACCCTTTATTTGAGTCACAGGCACATTTTACTCATGGGGTACTATTAGACCCCACGAGGGGGAATATGTGACTATTTTTTCAAGAGGGTAGGAAGGTTAATGTAATTTAATATTAAAAGTTGATGTAAAAAATTTTAAATGCGGGGCCTCAAAAGTCGATGTAGCGAAACACATCGAAATTCAAATATCAGGATTCTGATATTCAAGATAATTAATTCTCCATATGACCCCATATATCAATCCAAATGTGGCCGCCGATGTGGGGATAAAATAGATTTTTATTCAGTACCCTTAAAATTACTTAATATTTGATATTGATGTTGAAAATTTTGATTCTTGCCTCTCAAAAATCAGTACAACCATATCTCGATGATCGAATATCAGAATTCTAATATTCGACATGATTCAATATGACCACATCAATCACAAAATATGTGTCCGCCGATGTGGTGTTAAAATGGATTTTTATTCATCCCCCTTAATGTAATTTAATATTAAAAGTAGATGTAAAAAATTTTAAATCCGGGGCCTCAAAAGTCGATATACCGAAACACATCAAAATTCGAATATCAGGATCCTGATATTCAAGATAATCCTCCATAGGACCCCATATATCAATCCAAATGGGGCCGCCGATGTGGGGATAAAATAGATTTTTATTCAGTCCCCTTAAAATTACTTAATATTTTATATTGATGATGAATATTTTTATTCTTTCCCCTCAAGATTCAGTACAACCATATCTCGATGTTCGAATATCAGAATTCTGATATTCGACATGATTCAATATGACCACATCAATCACGAAATATGTGGCCGCGGATGTGGTGTTGTAATGGATTTTTATTCATCCCCCTTCATGTAATTTAATATTAAAAGTTGATGTAAAAAATTTTAAATCCGGGGCCTCAAAAGTCGATGTAGCGAAACACATCAAAATTCGAATATCAGGATTCTGATATTCAAGATAATCCTCCATATGACCCCATATATCAATCCAAATATGGCCGCCGATGTGAAGATAAAATAGATTTTTATTCAGTTCCCTAAAAAATTTCTTAATATTTTATATTGATGATGAATATTTTGATTCTTGCCCCTCAAAAATTAGTACAACCATATCTCGATGTTCGAATATCAGAATTCTGATATTCAACATGATTCAATATGACCACATCCATAACAAAATATGTGGCCGCCGATGTGGTGTTGTAATGGATTTTTATTCATCTTCCTTAACCTTCCTACCCCGCATGGGGTCTATTTCGACCCCAAGCGCACTTTGACTCTTCATATCTCCCATGCATTTTTGTTTTGACCATTTCCAATGCTAGTATTCCTTAATTACGCAAAGTTTTACAATGGGTCAAAATTTTGGAGTTTTTACTCGATTTTTAAGTGTCGTGGGAGAAATAGTCACATATTCCCCCTCTGGGGTCTCCTGCGACCTCAGGCATGAATGGCGGTAAAACAATATCAAATAAAGCTTAATATTTTAATTTTTGTTATATTATTGATAAAACATGGTTTTTATGTTTGTTTAAGCCGTTTAGAGATGTATTAGAAAGATAATTTCTTAGAAATTGTCATTTTTTTATAAAAAGAAGATTGCGGCAAAGTACATTGAATTACTCACTATTTCTTAAATTTTTCATTCATATTCTAAGAAAAATATGCTATTTATAGAAATCTTTTGATTATCTAACAGTTGCAACAAAAAAACTCAGACAACTGTCGCCATCACTTCTTGTTGAACAAATTCTTTAGAAAAACAATATAAATTCATGGCTTTGTAAATAGGTTTTTTATTTTCAGTTTTCTTGGAAAAATAAGAATGCTTTCAAAGATTTATGAGTATTTACTGAAATTCAGAATGTGATTTCGATGAATTACTAAGAAAAATAACCAATTTCGCTTTGAAAACTTATGTATAACAAGCGAGAAACCTGTTACACCAAATCTGAACCGATAATTTTTTATAATATTATTTCAATTTTAAAAAGGAATATCGACATTTCACATGTTTCATAATACTAAATAAACTATTCTAGGATGACAAGTAGCTCATAATACAGAAAAGAAAAGATTTTCTGCCTGATAAATCACTTAAACTAACTGATAAATTCTACCCGTTCAAGGCCGTGTGTATCAGGTAGTATATTTTAAGCAGTGTTATTATAAACATTTAAAGTAAAACAACTTCATTATAGTTTATTTTTTGTAATTTAATCATTGTTTGAAGGTTCAGGTTATATAAAAATCATGTATAGAAAGAAACCAAATAACGCCGTAATAGGACCAAAAAATGAGAAAAATACTAAAAAAATTAGAAAAATTACTCTAAAACATGTTTTTAAAAGTAAAAAATGTTAATTATTTTTGATTTAAGGCATTTTAACCCTTTATTTGAGTCACAGGCACATTTTACTCATGGGGTACTATTAGACCCCACGAGGGGGAATATGTGACTATTTTTTCAAGAGGGTAGGAAGGTTAATGTAATTTAATATTAAAAGTTGATGTAAAAAATTTTAAATGCGGGGCCTCAAAAGTCGATGTAGCGAAACACATCGAAATTCAAATATCAGGATTCTGATATTCAAGATAATTAATTCTCCATATGACCCCATATATCAATCCAAATGTGGCCGCCGATGTGGGGATAAAATAGATTTTTATTCAGTACCCTTAAAATTACTTAATATTTGATATTGATGTTGAAAATTTTGATTCTTGCCTCTCAAAAATCAGTACAACCATATCTCGATGATCGAATATCAGAATTCTAATATTCGACATGATTCAATATGACCACATCAATCACAAAATATGTGTCCGCCGATGTGGTGTTAAAATGGATTTTTATTCATCCCCCTTAATGTAATTTAATATTAAAAGTAGATGTAAAAAATTTTAAATCCGGGGCCTCAAAAGTCGATATACCGAAACACATCAAAATTCGAATATCAGGATCCTGATATTCAAGATAATCCTCCATAGGACCCCATATATCAATCCAAATGGGGCCGCCGATGTGGGGATAAAATAGATTTTTATTCAGTCCCCTTAAAATTACTTAATATTTTATATTGATGATGAATATTTTTATTCTTTCCCCTCAAGATTCAGTACAACCATATCTCGATGTTCGAATATCAGAATGCTGATGTTCGACATGATTCAATATGACCACATCAATCACGAAATATGTGGCCGCCGATGTGGTGTTGTAATGGATTTTTATTCATCCCCCTTAATGTAATTTAATATTAAAAGTTGATGTAAAAAATTAAAATTCCGGGGCCTCAAAAGTCGATGTAGCGAAACACATCAAAATTCGAATATCAGGATTCTGATATTCAAGATAATCCTCCATATGACCCCATATATCAATCCAAATATGGCCGCCGATGTAAAGATAAACTAGATTTTTATTCAGTTCCCTTAAAATTACTTAATATTTGACATTGATGTTGAAAATTTTGATTCTTGCCCCTCGAAAGTCAGTACAACCATATCTCGAAGTTCGAATATCAGAATTCTGATATTTGGCATGATTCAATATGACCACATCCATCACAAAATATGTGTCCGCCGATGTGGTGTAATAATGGATTTTTATTCATCCCCCTTAATGTAATTTAATATTAAAAGTTGATGTAAAAAATTTCAAATCCGGGGCCTCAAAAGTCGATGTAGCGAAACACATCAAAATTCGAATATCATGATTCTGATATTCAAGATAATCCTCCATATGACCCCATATATCAATCCGAATGGGGCCGCCGATATGGGGATAAAATAGATTTTTATTCAGTCCCCATAAAATTACTTTATATTTTATATTTATGCTGAAAATTTTGATTCTTGCCCCTCGAAAGTCAGTACAGCCATATCTATCGATGTTCGAATATCAGAATTCTGATATTCGACATGATTCAATATGACCACATCAATCAGAAAATATGTGTCCACCGATGTGGTGTTATAATGGATTTTTATTCATCCCCCTTAATGTAATTTAATATTAAAAGTTGATGTAAAAAATTTCAAATCCGGGGCCTCAAAAGTCGAATACCGAAACACATCAAAATTCGAATATCAGGATCCTGATATTCAAGATAATCCTCCATAGGACCCCATATATCAATCCAAATGTGACCGCCGTTGTGGGGGTAAAATAGATTTTTATTCAGTCCCCTTAAAATTACTTAATATTTGATATTGATGTTGAAAATTTTGATTCTTGCCCATCAAAAATCAGTACAACCATATCTCGATGTTCGAATATCAGAATTCTGATATTCGACATGATTCAATATGACCACATCCATCACAAAATATGTGGCCGCCGATGTGGTGTTGTAATGGATTTTTATTCATCCCCCTTAATGTAATTTAATATTAAAAGTTGATGTAAAAAATTTATAATCCGGGGCCTCAAAAGTCGATGTAGCGAAACACATCAAAATTCGAATATCAGGATTCTGATATTCAAGATAATTCTCCATATGACCCCATATATCAATCCAAATGGGGCCGCCGATCTGGGGATAAAATAGATTTTTATTCAGTCCCCTTAAAATTACTTAATATTTTATGTTGATGATGAATATTTTTATTCTTTCCCCTCAAGATTCAGTACAACCATATCTCGATGTTCGAATATCAGAATTCTGATATTCGACATGATTCAATATGACCACATCAATCACGAAATATGTGGCCGCGGATGTGGTGTTGTAATGGATTTTTATTCATCCCCCTTAATGTAATTTAATATTAAAAGTTGATGTAAAAAATGTTAAATCCGGGGCCTCAAAAGTCGATGTAGCGAAACACATCAAAATTCGAATATCAGGATTCTGATATTCAAGATAATCCTCCAAATGACCCCATATATCAATCCAAATGTGGCTGCCGTTGTGGGGATAAAATAGATTTTTATTCAGTCCCCTTAAAATAACTTAATATTTGATATTGATGTTGAAAATTTTATTCTTGCCCCTCAAGATTCAGTACAATCATATCTCGATGTTCGAATATCAGAATTCTGATATTCGACATGATTCAATATGACCACATCAATCACGAAATATGTGGCCGCGGATGTGGTGTTGTAATGGATTTTTATTCATCCCCCTTAATGTAATTTAATATTAAAAGTTGATGTAAAAAATTTATAATCCGGGGCCTCAAAAGTCGATGTAGCGAAACACATCAAAATTCGAATATCCGGATTCTGATATTCAAGATAATCCTCCATATGACCCCATATATCAGCGGTTCTCAAACTTTCTATCGTCATGGACCCCTTTATGTGTAGCAGCCAGACATCGCGGACCCCCAACATTTTAAACACCAAAAACGTGACCAGACTTTTGTTTTGAGTTAAAGATTAATTAAAATTATAGTATATAAATTATAATAAATTCTACAATTACTCCAGAGGCGTATATCGAAATTTATTTCGGGAGGGGACAAAAATTATCTCTCAGCCCCCCCCATATATATATTTCAAAGGTCCAAGTAACTTTTTAGTACATTTTTAAGTAGAATTTGCGTCTAAGGGGATTTAATATCAAACGGTTATGGGTAATTAAATTCTTCCCACGAAAGGGGGGTCTGGGGGTCCTCCCCCAGAAAATTTTTGGAAATTCAACTAGAAAAACAGGTTTTTAATTAGTTTTGATACCCCTAGTTATAATTTTTTGAATATAAAATTTTATTTAAGATTTGCATTTTGATTAACTTAATGTAAAAAATAGTTTATAATAATAGAGTTTTAGAACGAAAAGGTATCTGGGGGGGTCATCCTCAGAAAAGTTTTAGATAAATTTATCCCTCAAAACGCACAGGATTTAATATTGGTTTTGATTCACTTCGTCCGAATTTCAGACAATACTCTTAGGTAGGATTTCAATTTTGATGAACTTATTTTTAAAAAGTATTTAATAATAAAGTACCAAGTACTAAAGGGGGTTCGGGGGTCCTTCCCCAGAAAATTTTTGGAGATTTGATCCAAAAAACAGGGTTTTGACTTGTTTTGATACACGAAGTCCAAATTTCAGGAGGAGGGCAGGGCCCCTTCACCCACATTTATATACGCCCCTGAATTCCTCCAAGTCTCTGAGGTGAGGGTCTGGAAATTTCAAGGAAAAAATTATGCATTGAAATCAAATTTTCTAGGGGGCTGGGGGCTCTCCCCCAGAATTTTTTTTTGAAATTTACCTCTTAAAACTAGTGTGTCATCTAATTTTGAAACTGTTTAGGGAATTCTAAAAGTAACTTGAGGAATTTCTCATGGTAACTCGCGGACCCCCTATGCAGGCGTCACGGACCCCCAGGGGTCCGCGGACCACAGTTTGAGAACCGCTGCCATATATCAATCCAAATGGGGCCGCCGATGTGGGGATAAAATAGATTTTTATTCAGTCCCCTTTAAATTACTTAATATTTTATATTGATGATGAATATTTTTATTCATTCCCCTCAAGATTCAGTACAACCATATCTCGATGTTCGAATATCAGAATTCTGATATTCGACATGATTCAATATGACCACATCAATCACGAAATATGTGGCCGCGGATGTGGTGTTGTAATGGATTTTTATTCATCCCCCTTAATGTAATTTAATATTAAAAGTTGATGTAAAAAATTTTAAATCCGGGGCCTCAAAAGTCGATGTAGCGAAACACATCAAAATTCGAATATCAGGATTCTGATATTCAAGATAATCCTCCAAATGACCCCATATATCAATCCAAATGTGGCCGCCGTTGTGGGGATAAAATAGATTTTTATTCAGTCCCCTTAAAATAACTTAATATTTGATATTGATGTTGAAAATTTTGATTCTTGCCCCTCAAAAATCAGTACAACCATATCTCGATGTTCGAATATCAGAATTCTGATATTCGACATGATTCAATATGACCACATCCATCACAAAATATGTGGCCGCCGATGTGGTGTTGTAATGGATTTTTATTAATCCCCCTTAATGTAATTTAATATTAAAAGTTGATGTAAAAATTTATAATCCGGGGCCTCAAAAGTCGATGTAGCGAAACACATCAAAATTCAAATATCAGGATTCTGATATTCAAGATAATCCTCATTATGACCCCATATATCAATCCAAATACGGCCGCCGATGTGAAGATAAACTAGATTTTTATTCAGTTCCCTTAAAATTACTTAATATTTGATATTGATGTTGAAAATTTTGATTCTTGCCCCTCAAAAATCAGTACAACCATATCTCGATGTTCGAATATCAGAATTCTGATATTCGACATGATTCAATATGACCACATCAATCACGAAATATGTGGCCGCGGATGTGGTGTTGTAATGGATTTTTATACATCCCCCTTAATGTAATTTAATATTAAAAGTTGATGTAAAAAATTTTAAATCCGGGGCCTCAAAAGTCGATGTAGCGAAACACATCAAAATTCGAATATCAGGATTCTGATATTCAAGATAATCCTCCAAATGACCCCATATATCAATCCAAATGTGGCCGCCGTTGTGGGGATAAAATAGATTTTTATTCAGTCCCCTTAAAATAACTTAATATTTGATATTGATGTTGAAAATTTTGATCCTTGCCCCTCAAAAATCAGTACAACCATATCTCGATGTTCGAATATCAGAATTCTGATATTCGACATGATTAAATATGACCACATCCATCACAAATATGTGGCCGCCGATGTGGTGTTGTAATGGATTTTTATTCATCCCCCTTAATGTAATTTAATATTAAAATTTGATGTAAAAAATTTAAAATCCGGGGCCTCAAAAGTCGATGTAGCGAAACACATAAAAATTCGAATATCAGGATTCTGATATTCAAGATAATCCTCCATATGACCCCATATATCAATCCAAATATGGCCGCCGATGTGAAGATAAAATAGATTTTTATTCAGTTCCCTTAAAATTTCTTAATATTTGATATTGATGTTGAAAATTTATATTCTTGCCCCTCGAAAGTCAGTACAACCATATCTCGATGTTCGAATATCTGAATTCTGATATTCGACATGATTCAATATGACCAAATCCATCACAAAATATATGGACGCCGATGTGGTGTTGTAATGGATTTTTATTCATCCCCCTTAATGTAATTTAATATTAAAATTTGATGTAAAAAATTTTAAATCCGGGGCCTCAAAAGTCGATGTAGCGAAACAAATCGAAATTCGAATATCAGGATTCTGATATTCAAGATAATCCACAATATTACCCCATATATCAATCCAAATATGGCCGCCGATGTGAAGATAAATAGATTTTTATTCAATTCCCTTAAAAATATCTTAATATTTTATATTTATGATGAATATTTTGATTCTTGCCCCTCAAAAATTAGTACAACCATATCTCGATGTTCGAATATCAGAATTCTGATATTCAACATGATTCAATATGACCACATCCATCACAAAATATGTGTCCGCCGATGTGGTGTTAAAATGGATTTTTATTCATCCCCCTTAATGTAATTTAATATTAAAAGTTGATGTAAAAAATTTTAAATCCGGGGCCTCAAAAGTCGATGTAGCGAAACACATCAAAATTCGAATATCAGGATTCTGATATTCAAGATAATCCTCCAAATGACCCCATATATCAATCCAAATGTGGCCGCCGTTGTGGGGATAAAATAGATTTTTATTCAGTCCCCTTAAAATAACTTAATATTTGATATTGATGTTGAAAATTTTGATTCTTGCCCCTCAAAAATCAGTACAACCATATCTCGATGTTCGAATATCAGAATTCTGATATTCGACATGATTAAATATGACCACATCCATCACAAAATATGTGGCCGCCGATGTGGTGTTGTAATGGATTTTTAATTATCCCCCTTAATGTAATTTAATATTAAAATTTGATGTAAAAAATTTAAAATCCGGGGCCTCAAAAGTCGATGTAGCGAAACACATCAAAATTCGAATATCAGGATTCTGATATTCAAGATAATCCTCCATATGACCCCATATATCAATCCAAATATGGCCGCCGATGTGAAGATAAACTAGATTTTTATTCAGTTCCCTTAAAATTACTTAATATTTGACATTGATGTTGAAAATTTTGATTCTTGCCCCTCGAAAGTCAGTACAACTGTGCAACCATATCTCGAAGTTCGAATATCAGAATTCTGATATTCGGCATGATTCATAATGACCACATCCATCACAAAATATATGTAAGCCGATGTGGTGTTGTTATGAATTTTTATTCATCCCCCTTAATGTAATTTAATATTAAAATTTGATGTAAAAAATTTTAAATCCGGGGCCTCAAAATTCGATGTAGCGAGACACATCGAAATTCGAATATCAGGATTCTGATATTCAAGATAATTCTCCATATGACCCCATATAACAATCCAAATGTGGCCGCCGATGTGGGGATAAAATAGATTTTTATTCAGTCCCCTTAAAATTACTTTATATTTGATATTGATATGGACGAAGAAGAGCACCTCATAAAGCAAAGAACTATTTATTTTAAGCAAACAATTTAATTAGAAATTTGTAAAGTGTAAAAGTTAAAACAGGAACAAGATTTAAAGAACAGGAACGCTAAAAAGTTGACGTGTCCATCGCGAAGCTGCTGAGTGCTGAGGTGTCGGCATATCCAGCTCCTTTTATTTCCTCGGAAGATGAGCTGTTGCCAACCAAGTCACGGGAATGCAAAGGAGAGTAGCGGTGAGGTACAGACGAAGAGTTGATGGTTAGAGCCTGGGAGTTGATGGTTCTAATCCAATCCCACACGGCCATACTGAACAAATAGGCGTCCTCGCCGTAGCGACGTCAGCTCTTCTGAAAATACAAGAAAAGACAAAGGAAACTGTTCGAAAAATTTATGAAATCAAATCCACTTTTTCATATAATCAACCGCTGTTGATGTCGAATTTGGGCCTTCATGTCGTCCTATCTTTTTGACTTCATACCTGTCGTTAGGCAAAATTTTAGTAATTTCATATGGTCCGAAAAATTTAGGTTTTAACTTCAAGCCAGTGCTAAATTGTGTTCTTTGTATTGCAACTTTATCATTTAACTTGTACTGATATGGTGGTTTTCTTTTCCTATTATAAGTACGAACGTTCTCTTCCTGCAACTTCAAGATGTTTTGCTTGGCCTCGTCGCGCAGCTTTTGTCTATCATCTATGGTGGACTGAAAGTGCTCCTCTTCGAGTATCGATTTAATCTTTAGGTCATCTTTATTTTTCATTTTTATGCCAAACATAAGCTCAAAAGGTGTAAATTTTGTACTTCGAGTTACCGTACTATTTAAAATTCTCTGTAAACTATCAACATGTTTGTACCATTTTTCGGGTTCATCAATGGAAAGTTTAGCTAAAACTGGGACAATAATACCGTGTATGCGCTCAATCTGGCCATTGCCACGTGGTACACCGGTTGTTATCTTGATATGATTGATGGAGTGTTCCTGGCAATAATTCTCGAATTCCGATGACGTGAAACCTGAACCTTTATCTGAAATTAACGTTGAAGGGTTTCCAAAAGTTGTTTGCTGTAATTTTAGCTTGTCCAAAGCATCTTTTGAAGATGTTGATTTAACGGGGTAAATCCATAGAAATTTTGAAAACGCGTCGACCACTGTAAACAAATATTTATAATTCTTATTAGTAGAAGGCAAAGGACCTAGAAAATCACAATGGTAGCACTCCAAAGGTTTATCTCCTTTCGGGATGGGGTGAAGAAATCCCTCGGCCTTTCCTGACTTACGATTAGACAAAATGCATGGGATACAGTTCGATATAACTTCCTCAACTATTTTCTTTAAATCAGGAACGTAATAATCGTTAGAAACCAATGATTCTGTTTTCGCACACGCAAAATGACCTTGAGAGTGGGCATGTTGGACCACTACTTTCTGCATTGATTGTGGAATAACCAAAAGCTCTCTGTCATTCTTTAGTTTATACAAAATTCTATTTTTAAGAAAAAATTCATCTGATGTTGTAGAGTCAAGCATCTTTTTAATTTGGGTTATAAAGTCATCCTTGTTTTGGGCATCTTTAATTTTAGAGGTAACATCGTTAGAGTTAATGACAAGAACTGGGATACGACTGAGGGCATCGACGTGTTTCATCTGCACAGCGGGACGGTGAATAACCTCATAATCGTATTCCTGCAGTAACATAGCCCATCTTGCAATTTTAGGGGGTAGATCTTTTTTGTGCATAGTCTTTGTAAAAGCGTCGCAGTCTGTAACGATTTTAAATTTTGTACCCATTAAATAATTCCTAAACTTTTTAAGAGCTTCAACTATGGCAAGGATCTCCAACTCATAGCTTGAATATTTTTCCTGTGTTACCGAAGTCTTCCGACTAAAATAATGAACAGGATGAAAGTTTCCATCATCAGATTTCTGTAAAAGAATAGCACCAAATCCCAATGAACTAGCATCTGTATGAAGCTCAATCGGATACCCTTGTTGAAAAATGTGAAGTACCGGCGTGCTAGATAGAATGTTTTTTTAACTCCAAAAGGGCAGCTATTTGTGTAGGACCAAAATTAAATTCTGAATTAGCTCGAAGAATGTCACTCAATGGTCTAGCAATAATTGCATAATCTTTAATGAACTTGCGAAAATATCCAGTCAATCCAAGAAAACTTTGCAATTGCTTTACGTTAGTTGGTTGGGGAAAATTCTGAACTGCACGAGTTTTCAATGATGAAGGTGAAATTTTACCGTCCTCAATTACGTAACCAAGAAATTCAATTTTGCGCAGTAAAAACCGACATTTCTTTAGATTCAACTCCAACCCGTAATCTGCAGCTGTTTTCAAAACTAAACGCAATTTATTTAGTCCTTCAATATCATCTTGGGAGGGAATTATTAGGTCATCCATGTAGATCAAAAGAGTATTGTTCCGGACTAGGTCTCTAAATACTGTACTAACAAACCGTTGAAAAACGCTGGGGCTATTGGACAATCCAAAAGGTACCTTAAAAAACTCATATTGCCCTTCATGGGTCACAAATGCGGTGTATTTAGTGCTTTTAGGGTCTACGGGAACGTGAAAGAATGCGTTTTTTAAGTCAAGAGTTGTGAAAACTTTACTACTTTCCAGTCTATCGAGGACATCTTCAATTAAGGGCAGTGGAAATTTATCCTTAACCATTTTTTTGTTTATCTGGCGGTAATCAACGCAAAGTCTGTAATCTCCATTTTTCTTTTTGCATAAAACTATGGGGGACGCATAATCAGAACAACTATTTTTAATTATCCCATCCTTTAACCACTCTTGAACTTGGTTTTCTACTACTCTTTGCTCTGTAAAAGGAAGACGCCGAGATCGTTGACTAACCGGAATATCATCCGTTAACAGTATTGTCATTTTAAGCTCCGTATCCTTAACTTTTTGGGGTTTATAAGACATAACAAGGTCTTTAACATCTTCACGAACCTTACGGTTCAAAATATGGGACAAATCAAGAGGACATGTGTCATCCAACACATCTGCAACATTAACTAAAGTGTCATCATCAACGGTTTTACTCAAGAAGTGAATACCATCCTTTCCAAAAGTAAATTGGGCTTGCTGCAAAATATCCGTTCCGATGATTGCATCAAGGGGGATCAAGTCATCTCCAAGAACATGAATCTTAGTTAAAAAGCTAGAACCCTGAATCTTTACAAATTCCTGAAAAAACCCAATTGACTGTACCTTGTTTCTTCCTATGCCAGAGAAAGTAAGTTGGGAGGGAGACAAAGTAGGCGAACCGATCTTTTTGTACGTACTCTCGTTAATCATCGTGGCCTGTGCTCCAGTATCACAGAGGGCTGTCATCCTAATATCTAAAATATCTACTGGGATATGCATCAGGTTAGCAGAAGGGGCAGATTGAGAAATAGGATTAACAGTTCTATTTGTAGTAGAATTTTGTTGGACTGTTCTTGAATCGGAAAGATTCCTGGGGCATTCAGAATGGATATGACCAATAGATTTACAACCGTAACACTGCTTTCCACGTGCCTTATTTTTACATTGGTCACTTCTATGGCCTTTCAACCCACAAGAGTAGCAAGTTATCTGTGTACCTGGAGAATATCTACGGTCGTTCTGGCTTCCCGAAGGATATCCTCCAAATCTTCCGTCACCATATCCCCTAGAATTTTGATTACTAAAAAGTTTTTCAAAAGTCTTTAATTTTTCTTTAAATTCTGGCAAACTTTTACATCCATAGAGTATAACCTTATTTGGAGATTCCGGCAACCCGTTTATGACGTATTCAATGAGAGGAAAGTCATCGAGAGCACCCCTTGCAGCGATTTCTCGCATAGCTACAAAATATTCCTGAATAGTTTCATTACGTTTTAAGTGTCTTGATTTCATGCTGTTATGTAATTCGAAACTGCTAACTGTATCGGCGAATTCATCCAAAAGGTGGTGTTTCATTTTCTCCCAATTACTTATCCCGCGAATAACTTTCATCAGAGTTAAAGCTGGGCCCTTCAAACATTTTTTAGCGAAAATTACCCGATGAATGGGATTTTTAATTTCATAAAGTTCAAAAACGTCCTCAACGTCTGAAATAAAAGTTTCGACTCTGTATTGATCTTGTGAAGAAAATGGTTTGAATAGTTCCACTATATCTTTTAAACTGAAAGAGGGAAAGGAACAATTGCCAAAAGGACTCCGAGGGGGTGATTCATGGTGGGGTTGAGTAAAAAGATACAAGTTATCTTCATTTTGAACAATTTTACCTTCGGATCTAGAACTGTCAGTTACCTCATCTTTTCTCAAAACATGGTTTCCCAATTCCTCCTCCTCATCATCATCTTCCTCATCCACACTTTCATCAGAAGGGTCTATGTTTAATAAGGAAAAATTGCTCAGGGCATCGAAAATTAGATCACAACACTTCCCCAGATCGGTCGAAAACTGAATGTGTAGAAGATTACAAACAATTATTAAGTCTTTAAGGGTAAATTCTTTAAGGACGCGTTCTTTCTTTTCTGTCAAATCCTCAGTGAAACCCCTGAACTCTCTTAATCTCTGCCTGTTTTGGCGATTACCCAGTTCATCAAAGATAAATTTGTGTAAAATTTGTATGTGACTTTTAGACGCACTTGAAAGGATTTACTAATGCGAGGAAAATCCTCTAAACAAGCCATCATTACGACTTAAATTCAGGTTTGGTGATCTTCAAAAACACTATTTCTTATTCAAATATAAAACTTCAATCTTCAACTTCAATAATTTTCTAGAAATCAATCGCAGGGAAGACAACCGAGAAGACTTGAATTTTCATCAAATAATTGAATTCATCAAAAATTTCATAGACATCAATTTTCTTCAAATGCACATCAATTCTTCAAAATCTTCAAGAATTTCAGTCTTCTCCCGTGCGATTTAGAGAAAAAATAACTCACGTGTGATCCTTGAGACTGTACGGAATTGCATCAGTTACCAGTCGCCATCATGCCATCAATAGAGATTCACCGATGAGGTCTCCGCTGGGTCAAATCTGCTGAGAGTCAGATCATACATCGCTGTCGACATCGCTGGGTCATCCTTGGCTAGGTCGCTGGACATCCTTAGAGGTCAGATCATTCAACACCTTGGTCCCCGATGAGCAGGTTCTCCAGAGGCACGAGCCCCCATATGGACGAAGAAGAGCACCTCATAAATCAAATTTATTGGACAAAGACAAGGACAGAAAAACGACAAAGACAGAAAAACAAAACATACAAAGAGCATTAAAATATATAAAAGTAATAAACACACAACGAAACAACAAAGAGAGAAAATAAATATGTGGTATCACATGAGCCTAAGGCTCGTCCTTGATACCTATAGAAATTAATAAAAAAAATTGCAACAAAAGCTGGACTGACTCTATTGTAAAATATGAAATAATGCTTCTGTATTTATTTGCTCGCCTAAAAATTTATATATGCCGCATTTAAATTCAAGTTTATTGTTAGTTGTTTTAAGATTTTCTTTTAATTTATTAAATAGATAAGGTCCTAAAAATACATGAGATTTATGTAATATTTCTTTGTTAGTTTTAGGTATAAAATAATTTCCTTTTGTATTCCTTATTTCAAAGTTACTGGTTTTAATTTGATAAAAAGATTTGTTATTAAAAATAAAAAGAAGTAAGCGGAATACGAAGAGTTCACGTACGTTCAAAATGGGCCTAGTTAAATAATTACAATTTATATGAGATAAAATTTTAGTTTGTATTTGGATTAAAGGTCTAATATTACTTAAGTAGTCAGAAGCATAACAAGTTATACCATAGCTAATTATAGATTGGACCCAAGAAAAATATAAAGCAAAGAACTATTTATTTTAAGCAAAAAATTTAATTAGAAATTTGTAAAGTGTAAAAGTTAAAACAGGAACAAGATTTAAAGAACAGGAACGCTAAAAAGTTGACGTGTCCATCGCGAAGCTGCTGAGTGCTGAGGTGTCGGCATATCCAGCTCCTTTTATTTCCTCGGAAGATGAGCTGTTGCCAACCAAGTCACGGGAATGCAAAGGAGAGTAGCGGTGAGGTACAGACGAAGAGTTGATGGTTAGAGCCTGGGAGTTGATGGTTCTAATCCAATCCCACATTGATGTTGAAAATTTTGATTCTTGCCCCTCAAAAATCAGTACAACCATATCTCGATGTTCGAATATCAGAATTCTGATATTCGACATGATTCAATATGACCACATCAATCACAAAATATGTGTCAACCGATGTGGTGTTATAATGGATTTTTATTCATCCCCCTTAATGTAATTTAATATTAAAAGTTGATGTAAAAAATTTTAAATCCTGGGCCTCAAAAGTCGATATTCCGAAACTCATCAAAATTCGAATATCAGGATCCTGATATTCAAGATAATCCTCCATAGGACCCCATATATCAATCCAAATGGGGCCGCCGATGTGGGGATAAAATAGATTTTTATTCAGTCGCCTTAAAATTACTTAATATTTGATATTGATGTTGAAAATTTTGATTCTTGCCCCTCGAAAGTCAGTACAACCATATCTCGATGTTCGAATATCAGAATTCTGATATTCAACATGATTCAATATGACCACATCCATCACAAAATATGTGGCCGCCGATGTGGCGTTGTAATGGATTTTTATTCATCCCCCTTAATGTAATTTAATATTAAAAGTTGATGTAAAAAATTTAAAATCCGAGGCCTCAAAAGTCGATTTAGCGAAACACACCAAAATTCGAATATCAGGATTTAGTCCACTGAAAATAGCGAAAAAAAGGGCCGAACCTCGGACAAATTGCAATAAAAGGTTTCTCAACGGTTTTCACTTAGGAATGACCTCAATAATAACATACTAAAAATCGGCCAAAATCGGCAGGGGGGAAGTTTAATTTTTTTTAAGTTTTTAAAAAATGGCCGAAAAAAAAATTTAAAAAAACCCAAAACAATAATATAGACATGTGATACATGTTTATAGGTTATTTTTGAGTTTTAAAACCGAATATTGCCTTTAGTTTTGAAAAAAAATTGAAATTTCAATTTTTAAAATTAATTTGAAAAATGAACTATATGAAAAAATTAAAACCCCCCTAAAAACCTAACCAAATCATCAAAAGAGATAAATCAAACGGTTTTCAATTAGAAATGACCTAAATATTAACATACTAAAAGTAAAAAATTTTACGAGTTAAAGAAGTTCAATTTTTTTTTAAATTTCAACTTTTTTTTGCGAAAAATGCATTTTTTTTTCAAATTCGTGCCCCAAACTTTTGAGGCTTTTGAAAAGGTCATTTTTCGGTGGATATTGTCCACAGATAGTTATATAATGAAAAACCGGTGGAATTGGCCCTCAATGAATTAGTTAATTATTTTATTTAAAATTTTGAAATTGGTAAAATGCTGTAAAAAGTGAAAAAAGGTAATACTTTGGCATATTTACATCAGAATTTAAAATAATTAACTAATTCATTGAGGGTCAATTCCACCGGTTTTCCATTATATAACTATCTGTGGACAATATCCACCGAAAAATGACCTTTTCAAAAGCCTCCAAAGTTTTTGGCACGAATTTGAAAAAAAGAAGCATTTTTCGCAAAAAAAAATGGAAATTTGAAAAAAAATTTAACTTCTTTAACTCGTAAAATTTTTAAATTTTAGTATGTTAATATTTAGGTCATTTCTAAATGAAAACCGTTGTATTTATCTCTTTTGATGTTTTTGTTAGGTTTTTAGGGGGGTTTTAATTTTTTCATATAGTTCATTTTTCAAATTAATTTTAAAAATTGAAATTTCAATTTTTTTTCAAAACTAAAGGCAATATTCGGTTTTAAAACTCAAAAATAACCTATAAACATGTATCACATGTCTATATTATTGTTTTGGGTTTTTTTAAAATTTTTTTCGGCCATTTTTTAAAAATTAAAAAAAAATTAAACTTCCCCCCGGCCGATTTTGGCCGATTTTTAGTATGTTATTATTGAGGTCATTCCTAAGTGAAAACCGTTGAGAAACCTTTTATTGCAATTTGTCCGAGGTTCAACTGTATTTTCAGTGGACTAATTCTGATATTCAAGATAATTATCCATATGACCCCATATATCAATCCAAATATGGCCACCAAAGTGAAGATAAAATAGATTTTTATTCAGTCGCCTTAAAATTACTTAATATTTGATATTGATGTTGAAAATTTTGATTCTTGCCCCTCGAAAGTCAGTACAACCATATCTCGAAGTTCGAATATCAGAATTCTGATATTCGACATGATTCAATATGACCACATCCATCACAAAATATATGTAAGCCGATGTGGTGTTGTAATGAATTTTTATTCATCCCCCTTAATGTAATTTAATATTAAAAGTTGATGTAAAAAATTTAAAATCCGGGGCCTCAAAAGTCTATGTAGCGAAACACATCAAAATTCGAATATCAGGATTCTGATATTCAAGATAATCCTCCATATGACCCCATATATCAATCCAAATATGGCCGCCGAAGTGAAGATAAAATAGATTTTTATTCAGTCCCCTTAAAATTACTTAATATTTGATATTGATGTTGAAAATTTTGATTCTTGCCCCTCGAAAGTCAGTACAACCATATCTCGAAGTTCGAATATCAGAATTCTGATATTCGACATGATTCAATATGACCACATCCATCACAAAATATATGTAAGCCGATGTGGTGTTGTAATGAATTTTTATTCATCCCCCTTAATGTAATTTAATATTAAAAGTTGATGTAAAAAATTTAAAATCCGGGGCCTCAAAAGTCTATGTAGCGAAACACATCAAAATTCGAATATCAGGATTCTGATATTCAAGATAATCCTCCATATGACCCCATATATCGATCCAAATATGGCCGCCGAAGTGAAGATAAAATAGATTTTTATTCAGTCCCCTTAAAATTACTTAATATTTGATATTGATGTTGAAAATTTTGATTCTTGCCCCTCAAAAATCAGTACAACCATATCTCGATGTTCGAATATCAGAATTCTGATATTCGACATTTAAAACCTTTTATTTATCTCTTAATTATATATACAAACTGATCCTTTAACATAGGATGAATGGATGATATGTGCAGATGAAAGTGAAGTAAAAGAGTGATGATGATTACAAAGGCTGATGTGGTTACAATGGAATTTGTACAATGAGAAAATAGGTGGAATACAATGGTGATTTTACAGGTCGATTTACTAAATGGAGAATTTACAAGATGAATTACATGATGAATTTATATAGAATGATGTATATTACAGAGTCTGTTCTGCAGAGCCCGCAGGGGCAAGAGTCTGTGAGTCCACAGGTAGCTCCAGGATAGAGTCCACAGGTGGCTCCAGGATAGAGTCAGTGACGGAAGGGTCAGGGAGAGAAACAGTGACGGGAAGATCTGGAGAAACAACAGGGAGAACCCCAAGCGCCAGGTCAACCGACTCATTAAAAGGCTGGAGGTCCACTTCAATCGGAAACGAGGCTGACGGGTCGGCAGACTCCATGACGAGAGGCCCCGACGTGACTGGGATGAAGGTTTGGGAGTCAGCCAGGTGGTCGTCGGCTTGAGAAATGGCCATCGGGTCTCCAAGGGAGGAGGCATCATCAGGAGAGGCACGGATCGGGATCTCGCTGGAGATGGGTGGCAGAGGAAGAGTGGGGCGGCCATGGGGGTGATAACTGGTGATCTCCAGTTCCCTTTGTCGGCCAGTGTGCAAATTGAAAATATTCCGGGAGTAGAAGCGAGCATCAGAGAGACACAACTCCCGGAATGTCTTGGCATAGGAGCGAGCGCAGAACTTGAGGATGAAGGGATCATTGGCAGGGTCCCAAGATCCAAGCGAACCGACGACAAAGGGTACGATCTCCACGGGGCCGATGGCTGTGACACGCCCAGCACAGGCTCGGTAGCGGTCAAATTTGGTGTTGCGAGCATTCTTGAAGGGGTCAAGCCCATTCTCAAAGGTGACCGCTACGTCAACGAGGTAGAACGTGCCATTATGCCGAAAGATGATATCGGGCCTAACCGCATCTCTCTTGTCATGAGCAGGACGCAGGCAAGGAACGGCGCGTAAGGTTTTGTCCAAGGCTAAGATTTCGACCTCATTCCGAAGGAGTTCCACCAGCCTGTGGACGATGGCGTTGTGACGCATGAGGATGAGTGGCATGTTGTGCTGGCAGTGGTTAAGAACATGCGGGAGGGTCTCATCCTCAGTCGAACATCTCCGACAGGTGGCGCTTCCAGAGGAGGAGAGGTGGGCCACACCATTGAGTGAAAGAAGATTAAGCCGGGCAGGATGGATGAACCGCCAATCAGGGAAAGCACAATAAAGGCCCGTATGAAAGAAAGATGATGAAGATTTGTGCTTCGAGATGGAGAAGAAGGTTTTTCCCTGATTGGGGCAGGCGAGGAGGCGCTGGAAGTGAAGCTCCTTCTGCTGGTTCCTGATGGTGCCTGCAACTTTTCGGCGGTGAACGAACTCAATTCTGGCCTTCCCAATGATCAGGTGGGGGACGGATCCGTTGAAATACCACTTTATGTCGAGATGACCAGATGCCATTCGGGCCGCGGACCAGACAGATGACAAAGCATTGGTCTTATTGGCAAACGCGCCATCCTGTTTGCATGTCAAGAAACCAGCAGGGTCAGGGGCGGCGGCAGCGCCCAAACGCCATTCGACGTGCTTCATTAAATTCAGAAACGAAGCTTTTGCCATGGCTGGGTCCCGAGAGGTGAGGAGTTTGAAAGCAGTGTCCACAGCAAAGTAGTCCGCCTCCTCAGCCAACTCAGGGAGCCCAGCACAGCCACGGGAGAAGGGCCCGTATAAGAAGGAGCTGGTTGCATTGTCAATGACGTTGAAAAGTCTCTTTATGTAGGGTCTTAGGTTAGTGTCCAGGGCTTTGAGCATGGTTTTATTGTAGACGCCGAGCCGGAAGGAGTAGACAAGAGCTGGAAAGATGAATGTCTTGATGGCCTCAAGGCGCTGCCAGTAAGATAATTTCGATGTAAGGACCGCCAGTGCCTTTTCTTGAAATCTGACGGCGTCGAATGCCCTGAAGGTTTCATGAAGGAAACCAACAGGACATCCAAGGTAGGCTTCTTCCTCGCCGTCAGAGAGGACCTTGATGGGGGAGCCGCCAACGTTAAAAACGGTAGGGCGACAGCCAGTCGGTTTGATGCCCGAGAGGTGGATGGACGCACACTTCTTCGGGTTGAGGGTCAATCCGATGCCACTGCTCACGGTGAAGAGGCGGTCGATGAGGGCTTGGAGATCTTTAGGGTTACGCGCGATGGGTGAAATATCATCGGCGTAGGCAAGGAGGCTCCTGCACCCCGGCTCGGGGTTGACTGACCAGAGGACTGGGTCAACGGCGATGTTGAAAAGTAACCCCGAGAGGGGGTCTCCTTGCATTATGCCACGCTTGAGGAGGATGGGTTGCGTGGGGCCATCAGCACCGTGAAAAATGGTGGCTGCTCCATCAAAAAGACTTCTAGTCGCCTCGATGAACTCACGTCCGGCTCCATAAGCAGCAAGTGCAAGGAAGATGACCTGGTGAGGTACGGAGCCGAACGCGTCCCGGAAGTCCAGCCAGGCGACGCAAGCTTCAGACTCTGTTTTGTTGTTGGACGAGGCGGTTGGCCTCTTCAGGCGGGCGGAGTCCAGGAACCACTTCAGGAGCATATTATTCTCAATACACCCATCGTAGGGCCGAAAGCCCTTTTGGCCAGGATGAAGCAGTTCGTTGTCTTCCACCCAGCTGAAGAGGCGACTCTGGAGAAGTGAAGAATAGATCTTGGCGATCGTATTTGAAAGTACAATCGGCCGCCAGTTGGTGATGTCGGAGGAAGATCCCTTCTTCTTAGGGATGAGGATGGATTTCGATACTTTCCAAGAGGCCGGGATCCTCTTGCGGGAAAGACAAAAATTAAATACCGCACACAGGCACTCACAAGAAGGGTCGACTGTCCTCCAGTTCTTGTAGGTGACACCATCAGGCCCAGGCGCACTATTCTCAAACCTCTTAAGGCGTCGAGCAACCTCTTGAGGAGAAAAGGGCTCGATGGGCACAGGAGAGGGAGCAGCCGTGATACCTTGTGTCGAGAAGACCGAGGCGTCAATAGTGCCAGTGAAGTCAGGTTTAGTAAAGTGATCTTGTAAAGCCTGCTTCGGGAACTGGTGGTTTTGTGAGGGGCCTTCAACAATGAGCCTGATGGTGCTTCGGCGGTTGTACTTGTATCTTTGTTGAATTACAGCTGGATCATCGATGTTGGGCGGAGAGCTCCTTGGTTGGCTGACCATTGGGTCCCTGGGTCTGATGTTGCATGTGGTATATACTTTGGTCAGGACCTCATCCAGCAGGGTTTCAAACTGTGTCCAGGCAACTACAGGGTTACTCTCGTTGGCGAGGGCCAGGAAGAGGTCAGTGAATGGTGTGAGGGCTGCATCTTCTTGGGGACGACGCCGGCGGGGAGGCCTTGGAGGGGCAAGGATGTTGATAAGTGGGGCCTGTTGTTGTGGTGCCTGTTGTGGGTTGGTCGGAGGCTGAGGAGTAGGGCAAGCATGTCTCATGTCTTCAATTAAGTTGTTGATGTCATCAACTGATGGTCCAAGTCTAGTCTGTGTAGCTTGGGGAGGGCTGTCAATCAGTGGGCCAGAGGCGCGATTGTTACCAAGGGCCTTCGCATCGTTGACCCGATGAGAGTGGAGGTGGTTATTCAAGGCTCTAGAGTTGGTGAAAGCCCGTTGACATCTGGAGCAGTGAAAGAGCGTAGTGGAAGGGACTACCGCTCTCATGATGCAGTGGCGAAGACAATCGTGGTATTTAGGCTTGTCACCAACTCTGGTGTCGCAGATGAGGCAGTGATTAAATTGCGAATGAAGAGGCGGATCAAATTGATGATGGGATTTAAAGTGTTTCTTCATTGTTTGTTTAGACTGAGTCCAGTACAGAGTGGAGCAAGGGTCGTTCTTGCAACCAACGAAGGGACAACTGGCCTCAACTGGAAAAGGAAAGAAGGTGGTGAGAGTATTCTCTACCAGGTCAACGGCGAAGGCGGGATGGTCAGCAAACTCTTCCATATAATTTGGTGCCGTCACGGTGTTGCCAGAAGCGATGGAAGCAGTGTCACCAGTGTCAGAGGGAGGAGCAGGAGGCCGGCTGGTGGCTCGAGCAGGAGAGCGGAGTGGTCGTGGCACGACAAAGTCATCAGCCGAGGAAGCAGGAGCGGAGGCCTGTGTGGGGTTCTGGTTATTGAAACCACACGCCTCTCTGGCAGCCTCAGCAACAGCACGGCGTTGGGCGCAACTTGTGACCTGGTGGGTATGTAGAAGACGAAAGGAGGGTGCCGAGAAGTTACAGTATTGGCACTTGTGGGATTTAGACTTGCAGACTTTCTTGTGCCTCTTGAGACGTGGGATGGTATCAAAAATTTTTCCACACTGTAAGCATTGTATGGCTCGAGCAGTGGAGTCCCCTGTACCCACAGAAAACAGGGAGGTGATGACCGAGGAGTCGTCTCTCGGGAGGGAGGCAGAAAAAGGCTGGTCATTTTGTGAAGACTCAAATGGATTGGCAGGTCTTTGGTTAGATTTGGGACAAATTAGTTTGATGTGCTTGTTGCGTTGTTTGAGGGTGGAGAAGGGTTCATTGCAAAATTTGCAGATGAAGTGGTCATTGATGAGTTCTGGTTGAGGTTCACTGTCGCCATCAGAGGATGGGAGGTGTTTGCCAGGGTTAAAGGTGGGGTCAGTGTCCAGATCGTCATCAGAAAGCGGTTCAGAGTTCCGAGGAAGGGCCCCGTCCAGCTCTGAGTGAGATGAGGTTTTAGCTTTGCAGGAGAGGCTGTGGCGTTGGAGGGCAACAGCACGCACGAAAGATGTGTTGCAATTGGCACATGTGAGATTGATGTCCGGAAGGAGCGGAGTGTCAGCTGATGGGAGGGGGTGTGGCCAGATGAAGTTGTGAGACGTACGGAAGTGAACAAAGACATCCTCCAGGGAGATGGAGGCAAATTCACCACATGAACATCTGAAAAGGCCGCTATCACAACGCCCAGAGAAGTGTACACTGCTGGGCTTTGATAGGAGTTTGTTGCAGGCAGTGCAAACAACTTTGGGGTTGTCGTTGAGGACGAGGTCCGAGGCGGCAGGAGAACTGGAGAATGCTGGCCCTGGCGCGATGGAGGCAAGGGCAGCGGAGACAGGATGTGTGGAGAGGGAGCAGTTCGTAGATTTGAGGTGGGCCTTTAGGTCTGTGATAGAGTTGTGTAAGGATCCACAAGCAACGCAGAAGGTGCCGAAAGATGAGCAAGTGGTAGAGTCCGCACGGTGGGAGTTGACCGCCGTGAGATCAGTAAAGCGGAGAGAGCAGCCTTCACATTGAAAGTTGAGATTGATGACATTTGGTGAACTCGTGGGATGCCAGGCAGGGGGTGGAGCAGAAGGAGAATCGTCAGGTGAGTTATTGGTAGGGATAGTTGATGTGGTTTTGTGAGGTGGGTTTAGTTGAGGGGGGCTCTGCTGAGGAGAGAGCTTACGAGAGGATGCAGCAGAGGAACGAGAAGAAGGTGGAGGTGAGAGTTTGCCAGTTTTAGGAGATGACTTGCGGGGTTGACCATTGAGTTTGGAAGGCACACAGGGCTTGCGGTGATGGATTGCAAGGAGTTGTGTTGTGGGCGCCGTGAAAGGACAACTTTCACACTTGAAGAGGCGGCTATTCAGGGTCATTTTCCTGGTGAGTTTGGCGTCAGAGTTGATGGGTTTAGAGGAAGGCCTGGTTGCCCGTTTAGAGTCTGAAGAAGTGGAAGGAGTCTTCGTCAAGGACGGATTACAGTCTGAAGGAGTATCTGTGAGATGGTGGAGGAGGACATGTTCCGAGAGAGCCATGGGTGACTTGAAGGCTGTGAGGCATGCAAGGCATTTGAACGCGTCAGAAGGTGAAGTGGAGTTCTGAGGAGAGGTTGTTGAGGGGTCATCAAAGAGGGAGACATCAGTGAGGTCAGTCTTATGGATGGCCAGTGAGTGACGGAACATGTCAGCTGCTGCAGAGAATTTTTTGGAGCAGAAGATGCATTCTGTACCACAGCTGGAGCTAAGGAGGTGGGACTTGAGCTCAGGGTGGGAGGTGAAGGAGGAGGCACAGTTTTTGCAGTCAAACTTCGATTTATGAGAATTGGTAGAGTCCTTGTTGGGTGCAAAAGATTCATCTTGGTTGTGGGAGGATGAGGTCTGAGAGACGGGGTTGCAATGGGAGACCGTCTTGAAAATACGGAAAGTAAGAGCCCAACGACCATTCTCGTCTTCTTCAATAGCCGAAATACCGTGACGAAAGTTATTTTGTTGTTGTAGAACATAAAAGTCTCCGTCACGGAGTTTCCAAAAGAGGCTCTTTGTGGTGCCTTTGAAGCCACGTCGAGCATCACGCCGGAGCATAAGAGAGGCAGTGGCCCCGAAGCAAAAGGTGACAACCTGATCTGAGGCGTGCACTGGCTCATCGTCACGATGGAGATTAATACCAAGGGTGCCCTTGGGGTAGTGGACGATGAGGCAGGCATTTGGAGTGCGGAGGGAGAGTTCCTCACAGAGATCAGAGATGAGAGGAGCAAGCTGAGAAAAGGATCCAGTAGGCTGGATGGTGCGTCCAGAGTATGAATAAGGCAAGTCGCCAAAGAGCCATTCATTCCGAGGGCCCTTACCCCCTGTGGTAGAGGAGGTGCAAGGAGGCAGTCCCTGGAGAAACTCTCTGGTTTCGGAGATTCTGGCATCATTGAGATGTCCAACAAGCACAGGAAAGGTCCTGAGTTGCTGGACTGAAGACAGGGCAGGAATGTTGTCGCAAGAAGTAGCGGGCTTAGGCGCAAGCTTTTGAGAGTCACTGTTCGGCTGGGAGGTCGATGGCTGGCGGAAGCCGAGTGGAACATGAATTACAGATTTAAGTTTCTGTGGGTGGGATCGTGGGGCTCGTAAAGCAGGACGACTGCAGCGAGGCGTCTGGTCATTTGTTGACAAGGGGCAAGGCTGAGGTTGATCCTCCGGAGGAGGAGAGCAACATATCAAGACACCCTTGTCAACAGACTCCGGGTTAAGACCGCACGGAGCCGAAGAGACTGATGAGACAGGAGCGAGAGAGAGGTGTGCAATTCCATCAACAAAAGCTGGGGGGTCATCAGGAGCTGTCAGGTCAACCACCTCAGGAGAGCAGGGCATAAAACCTGCGACGGGGTTGAACGGCGGGGATGAAGAAGCAGCCTTTGTGTACTGAAAGATGAAGTTGATAAGTTCAGGGTCAGGCGAGCCAGAATCAACTTCAGGATCCTGAGTGGGCTGTTGGTTCGAAGAGGGGGATGACCAACAATCTGACAGTGGCGACCCGATAGAGGCGTTGAGGATAGGAGTGACTTCTTTGTTGGCTGAGAAGCGGTACGGAGGTGGGGTGCAGCCGAGAGAGGACACTGGGAGAGGTGACTGGGGAGGGTTGGAGACTTGAAAGGTTCCCTCGGCAACAGTAACGAAACCAGCAGAGTCGAAAATCAGCGGTGCAAGAACGACCCGTTCACAACCAATTTTGAGGTCAGAAAAAACAGGGCAAGATGAGGCCAGCGGATTCGGGGATCCAGCAGAGGGAGGTGAGGTTTGACGACACGGTGAGACATGAGTGGGAGTTGCCAGTCTAGACAAGGAGGCGGCCCTGGGGGGGCAGTCCTCAAGGGCAGAAAGGCGTGGATGGCGCGAAAAGGCGTGAAATCGGTTGACCGATGAGGCGCGTGTGTTAAACGCAGGTGGAGTTGGGGGGGAGTCCATTGTAGCCCGAAATGAAGCAGAAAGAGTCAGAGTTCTTGACAGTGAGAGTTCGTCGAGAGAGTCACAGAGGGGTGAAGCACAAAAGTACACTAGTGCTGACGAAAGTTTGTAGCACTTGACTGAAAATGAAAAGCACACTTGGGTGAAGAGCACAGAACGAAGAGAAGACACACACGAAGATGGAGAAGAAACACTTGTGAGAAGTGCTCGAAGGATAAGAAGTTGCAGCAAGCCAAGGCACAGAGATCTGGAGCACAGCCTGAAGAAGTGTTAGAGTTGGGCCAGAATAGGTGTGGCGAATTTGGAAAAGGGGATCAAAAAGGTTAAAATTTTGAATTTGGAATAGAGTGCATGAGGTTGATGCGAGGATAAAAATATATAAGTTCAAGAAAATAACCGGCAGCGTCACCCAGGAGAGGTCAAGATGGGATGCTCAGTTAGACTAGGCATGTAGGAAAGGGGGAAGTTCAATGAGCAAACAAAATTAGAAATTGGCTTAGTATTACTTAATACAATTTAACAGTGTGAAGTCAGGTCTAGGGAATTAATATTATTATCAATTTGGTGAGGGGATTAGTGTATGATGGGAGGAGCAACAAGTGTGCGAGGAGAAACTCAAGCCAAGCAAGAGTATATCATAATGGGAGGGGAATTATGAGTCAAATTGGTTGGCTCATTAAGAATTAATTACAAGTAAGCAATCTGAAGACAAGTCAAGGGGGCTATCATGAGCTATATGGTGAGGGGATTTTAGTATATTGTTGGTAGAGCAACATATGTGCGAAGAGAAACTCGAGCCAAGCAAGAGCATACATAAGGAGGGAGGGGAGGAATTGAGTCAAATTAATTAGCTTTAATACAATTAATTATAGGTAAGCAATCAGCAAACAAGTCAAGGGGATTATTATGAGCTAATTGGTAAGGGGGTTAGTTAATATTGGTCTGAGTTACAAATGAGTGACAGGGGTTGAGGCAGGCAATAAGGGCTAATGGAGCCTCTTATGTACAGAATTTTACTATTTGCTAGATGGAGCCTTTTGTCCAAAGGTAGTGCACTTTTAGAGCTCTGGGGGGCTTAATTATTAATTTATAGCAATGGGAGAGGTTGTGTTTCAAATAACTACTTATTTTCTACTATTATACCTATTTATTACCTATCATTAAACTAATATTTAGATGGGATGAAAGTGACCCATTGGAGATGCATGAAAATGGATTGGCAGACAATCCCAATGCGTTAATTAACGGGCATACCGTTACATTGCAATTAACTCTACAATAGAGGAACTACTGTTGGCAATGGAGGGCGTGAAGACAAGAGAGGCATTGGTGCAGTGCTCACGACGGGGAGTCCTAGGCCTCACAACTACAAAACTCACAGATATTGAATTCTGACACACAAACACGTGGTTTGGAAGAGTTTTTCATGTGAGTTGAGACGAGGGGGAGGGGCCCAAGGATCACAGGTACTCTTAATGATTACTCATTAATTTCGCAATGTGATTGCCCCAGGTTGTTACTCCCCCAGTCCCTGCTGTCGGGTCCACTGGTCAATCACACCAGGGCATGTACCGAACTGTCTTACCCTATATCATACCAATCAGTTTAATGATAGGCATACTACCACAATGCAATTTAGTACTACAAGGGTGCTTACACCCAGGAAAAAACACTTTTATGAATAGGCATACCATTCAATTGCATTTATGTTCGGGGCAGAACAAGTAGGCATACTACTAGGATGCATTTACATCCATAGAGTATAACCTTATTTGGAGATTCCGGCAACCCGTTTATGACGTATTCAATGAGAGGAAAGTCATCGAGAGCACCCCTTGCAGCGATTTCTCGCATAGCTACAAAATATTCCTGAATAGTTTCATTACGTTTTAAGTGTCTTGATTTCATGCTGTTATGTAATTCGAAACTGCTAACTGTATCGGCGAATTCATCCAAAAGGTGGTGTTTCATTTTCTCCCAATTACTTATCCCGCGAATAACTTTCATCAGAGTTAAAGCTGGGCCCTTCAAACATTTTTTAGCGAAAATTACCCGATGAATGGGATTTTTAATTTCATAAAGTTCAAAAACGTCCTCAACGTCTGAAATAAAAGTTTCGACTCTGTATTGATCTTGTGAAGAAAATGGTTTGAATAGTTCCACTATATCTTTTAAACTGAAAGAGGGAAAGGAACAATTGCCAAAAGGACTCCGAGGGGGTGATTCATGGTGGGGTTGAGTAAAAAGATACAAGTTATCTTCATTTTGAACAATTTTACCTTCGGATCTAGAACTGTCAGTTACCTCATCTTTTCTCAAAACATGGTTTCCCAATTCCTCCTCCTCATCATCATCTTCCTCATCCACACTTTCATCAGAAGGGTCTATGTTTAATAAGGAAAAATTGCTCAGGGCATCGAAAATTAGATCACAACACTTCCCCAGATCGGTCGAAAACTGAATGTGTAGAAGATTACAAACAATTATTAAGTCTTTAAGGGTAAATTCTTTAAGGACGCGTTCTTTCTTTTCTGTCAAATCCTCAGTGAAACCCCTGAACTCTCTTAATCTCTGCCTGTTTTGGCGATTACCCAGTTCATCAAAGATAAATTTGTGTAAAATTTGTATGTGACTTTTAGACGCACTTGAAAGGATTTACTAATGCGAGGAAAATCCTCTAAACAAGCCATCATTACGACTTAAATTCAGGTTTGGTGATCTTCAAAAACACTATTTCTTATTCAAATATAAAACTTCAATCTTCAACTTCAATAATTTTCTAGAAATCAATCGCAGGGAAGACAACCGAGAAGACTTGAATTTTCATCAAATAATTGAATTCATCAAAAATTTCATAGACATCAATTTTCTTCAAATGCACATCAATTCTTCAAAATCTTCAAGAATTTCAGTCTTCTCCCGTGCGATTTAGAGAAAAAATAACTCACGTGTGATCCTTGAGACTGTACGGAATTGCATCAGTTACCAGTCGCCATCATGCCATCAATAGAGATTCACCGATGAGGTCTCCGCTGGGTCAAATCTGCTGAGAGTCAGATCATACATCGCTGTCGACATCGCTGGGTCATCCTTGGCTAGGTCGCTGGACATCCTTAGAGGTCAGATCATTCAACACCTTGGTCCCCGATGAGCAGGTTCTCCAGAGGCACGAGCCCCCATATGGACGAAGAAGAGCACCTCATAAAGCAAAGAACTATTTATTTTAAGCAAAAAATTTAATTAGAAATTTGTAAAGTGTAAAAGTTAAAACAGGAACAAGATTTAAAGAACAGGAACGCTAAAAAGTTGACGTGTCCATCGCGAAGCTGCTGAGTGCTGAGGTGTCGGCATATCCAGCTCCTTTTATTTCCTCGGAAGATGAGCTGTTGCCAACCAAGTCACGGGAATGCAAAGGAGAGTAGCGGTGAGGTACAGACGAAGAGTTGATGGTTAGAGCCTGGGAGTTGATGGTTCTAATCCAATCCCACATTGATGTTGAAAATTTTGATTCTTGCCCCTCAAAAATCAGTACAACCATATCTCGATGTTCGAATATCAGAATTCTGATATTCGACATGATTCAATATGACCACATCAATCACAAAATATGTGTCAACCGATGTGGTGTTATAATGGATTTTTATTCATCCCCCTTAATGTAATTTAATATTAAAAGTTGATGTAAAAAATTTTAAATCCTGGGCCTCAAAAGTCGATATTCCGAAACTCATCAAAATTCGAATATCAGGATCCTGATATTCAAGATAATCCTCCATAGGACCCCATATATCAATCCAAATGGGGCCGCCGATGTGGGGATAAAATAGATTTTTATTCAGTCGCCTTAAAATTACTTAATATTTGATATTGATGTTGAAAATTTTGATTCTTGCCCCTCGAAAGTCAGTACAACCATATCTCGATGTTCGAATATCAGAATTCTGATATTCAACATGATTCAATATGACCACATCCATCACAAAATATGTGGCCGCCGATGTGGCGTTGTAATGGATTTTTATTCATCCCCCTTAATGTAATTTAATATTAAAAGTTGATGTAAAAAATTTAAAATCCGAGGCCTCAAAAGTCGATTTAGCGAAACACACCAAAATTCGAATATCAGGATTTAGTCCACTGAAAATAGCGAAAAAAAGGGCCGAACCTCGGACAAATTGCAATAAAAGGTTTCTCAACGGTTTTCACTTAGGAATGACCTCAATAATAACATACTAAAAATCGGCCAAAATCGGCAGGGGGGAAGTTTAATTTTTTTTAAGTTTTTAAAAAATGGCCGAAAAAAAAATTTAAAAAAACCCAAAACAATAATATAGACATGTGATACATGTTTATAGGTTATTTTTGAGTTTTAAAACCGAATATTGCCTTTAGTTTTGAAAAAAAATTGAAATTTCAATTTTTAAAATTAATTTGAAAAATGAACTATATGAAAAAATTAAAACCCCCCTAAAAACCTAACCAAATCATCAAAAGAGATAAATCAAACGGTTTTCAATTAGAAATGACCTAAATATTAACATACTAAAAGTAAAAAATTTTACGAGTTAAAGAAGTTCAATTTTTTTTTAAATTTCAACTTTTTTTTGCGAAAAATGCATTTTTTTTTCAAATTCGTGCCCCAAACTTTTGAGGCTTTTGAAAAGGTCATTTTTCGGTGGATATTGTCCACAGATAGTTATATAATGAAAAACCGGTGGAATTGGCCCTCAATGAATTAGTTAATTATTTTATTTAAAATTTTGAAATTGGTAAAATGCTGTAAAAAGTGAAAAAAGGTAATACTTTGGCATATTTACATCAGAATTTAAAATAATTAACTAATTCATTGAGGGTCAATTCCACCGGTTTTCCATTATATAACTATCTGTGGACAATATCCACCGAAAAATGACCTTTTCAAAAGCCTCCAAAGTTTTTGGCACGAATTTGAAAAAAAGAAGCATTTTTCGCAAAAAAAAATGGAAATTTGAAAAAAAATTTAACTTCTTTAACTCGTAAAATTTTTAAATTTTAGTATGTTAATATTTAGGTCATTTCTAAATGAAAACCGTTGTATTTATCTCTTTTGATGTTTTTGTTAGGTTTTTAGGGGGGTTTTAATTTTTTCATATAGTTCATTTTTCAAATTAATTTTAAAAATTGAAATTTCAATTTTTTTTCAAAACTAAAGGCAATATTCGGTTTTAAAACTCAAAAATAACCTATAAACATGTATCACATGTCTATATTATTGTTTTGGGTTTTTTTAAAATTTTTTTCGGCCATTTTTTAAAAATTAAAAAAAAATTAAACTTCCCCCCGGCCGATTTTGGCCGATTTTTAGTATGTTATTATTGAGGTCATTCCTAAGTGAAAACCGTTGAGAAACCTTTTATTGCAATTTGTCCGAGGTTCAACTCTATTTTCAGTGGACTAATTCTGATATTCAAGATAATTATCCATATGACCCCATATATCAATCCAAATATGGCCACCAAAGTGAAGATAAAATAGATTTTTATTCAGTCGCCTTAAAATTACTTAATATTTGATATTGATGTTGAAAATTTTGATTCTTGCCCCTCGAAAGTCAGTACAACCATATCTCGAAGTTCGAATATCAGAATTCTGATATTCGACATGATTCAATATGACCACATCCATCACAAAATATATGTAAGCCGATGTGGTGTTGTAATGAATTTTTATTCATCCCCCTTAATGTAATTTAATATTAAAAGTTGATGTAAAAAATTTAAAATCCGGGGCCTCAAAAGTCTATGTAGCGAAACACATCAAAATTCGAATATCAGGATTCTGATATTCAAGATAATCCTCCATATGACCCCATATATCAATCCAAATATGGCCGCCGAAGTGAAGATAAAATAGATTTTTATTCAGTCCCCTTAAAATTACTTAATATTTGATATTGATGTTGAAAATTTTGATTCTTGCCCCTCGAAAGTCAGTACAACCATATCTCGAAGTTCGAATATCAGAATTCTGATATTCGACATGATTCAATATGACCACATCCATCACAAAATATATGTAAGCCGATGTGGTGTTGTAATGAATTTTTATTCATCCCCCTTAATGTAATTTAATATTAAAAGTTGATGTAAAAAATTTAAAATCCGGGGCCTCAAAAGTCTATGTAGCGAAACACATCAAAATTCGAATATCAGGATTCTGATATTCAAGATAATCCTCCATATGACCCCATATATCGATCCAAATATGGCCGCCGAAGTGAAGATAAAATAGATTTTTATTCAGTCCCCTTAAAATTACTTAATATTTGATATTGATGTTGAAAATTTTGATTCTTGCCCCTCAAAAATCAGTACAACCATATCTCGATGTTCGAATATCAGAATTCTGATATTCGACATTTAAAACCTTTTATTTATCTCTTAATTATATATACAAACTGATCCTTTAACATAGGATGAATGGATGATATGTGCAGATGAAAGTGAAGTAAAAGAGTGATGATGATTACAAAGGCTGATGTGGTTACAATGGAATTTGTACAATGAGAAAATAGGTGGAATACAATGGTGATTTTACAGGTCGATTTACTAAATGGAGAATTTACAAGATGAATTACATGATGAATTTATATAGAATGATGTATATTACAGAGTCTGTTCTGCAGAGCCCGCAGGGGCAAGAGTCTGTGAGTCCACAGGTAGCTCCAGGATAGAGTCCACAGGTGGCTCCAGGATAGAGTCAGTGACGGAAGGGTCAGGGAGAGAAACAGTGACGGGAAGATCTGGAGAAACAACAGGGAGAACCCCAAGCGCCAGGTCAACCGACTCATTAAAAGGCTGGAGGTCCACTTCAATCGGAAACGAGGCTGACGGGTCGGCAGACTCCATGACGAGAGGCCCCGACGTGACTGGGATGAAGGTTTGGGAGTCAGCCAGGTGGTCGTCGGCTTGAGAAATGGCCATCGGGTCTCCAAGGGAGGAGGCATCATCAGGAGAGGCACGGATCGGGATCTCGCTGGAGATGGGTGGCAGAGGAAGAGTGGGGCGGCCATGGGGGTGATAACTGGTGATCTCCAGTTCCCTTTGTCGGCCAGTGTGCAAATTGAAAATATTCCGGGAGTAGAAGCGAGCATCAGAGAGACACAACTCCCGGAATGTCTTGGCATAGGAGCGAGCGCAGAACTTGAGGATGAAGGGATCATTGGCAGGGTCCCAAGATCCAAGCGAACCGACGACAAAGGGTACGATCTCCACGGGGCCGATGGCTGTGACACGCCCAGCACAGGCTCGGTAGCGGTCAAATTTGGTGTTGCGAGCATTCTTGAAGGGGTCAAGCCCATTCTCAAAGGTGACCGCTACGTCAACGAGGTAGAACGTGCCATTATGCCGAAAGATGATATCGGGCCTAACCGCATCTCTCTTGTCATGAGCAGGACGCAGGCAAGGAACGGCGCGTAAGGTTTTGTCCAAGGCTAAGATTTCGACCTCATTCCGAAGGAGTTCCACCAGCCTGTGGACGATGGCGTTGTGACGCATGAGGATGAGTGGCATGTTGTGCTGGCAGTGGTTAAGAACATGCGGGAGGGTCTCATCCTCAGTCGAACATCTCCGACAGGTGGCGCTTCCAGAGGAGGAGAGGTGGGCCACACCATTGAGTGAAAGAAGATTAAGCCGGGCAGGATGGATGAACCGCCAATCAGGGAAAGCACAATAAAGGCCCGTATGAAAGAAAGATGATGAAGATTTGTGCTTCGAGATGGAGAAGAAGGTTTTTCCCTGATTGGGGCAGGCGAGGAGGCGCTGGAAGTGAAGCTCCTTCTGCTGGTTCCTGATGGTGCCTGCAACTTTTCGGCGGTGAACGAACTCAATTCTGGCCTTCCCAATGATCAGGTGGGGGACGGATCCGTTGAAATACCACTTTATGTCGAGATGACCAGATGCCATTCGGGCCGCGGACCAGACAGATGACAAAGCATTGGTCTTATTGGCAAACGCGCCATCCTGTTTGCATGTCAAGAAACCAGCAGGGTCAGGGGCGGCGGCAGCGCCCAAACGCCATTCGACGTGCTTCATTAAATTCAGAAACGAAGCTTTTGCCATGGCTGGGTCCCGAGAGGTGAGGAGTTTGAAAGCAGTGTCCACAGCAAAGTAGTCCGCCTCCTCAGCCAACTCAGGGAGCCCAGCACAGCCACGGGAGAAGGGCCCGTATAAGAAGGAGCTGGTTGCATTGTCAATGACGTTGAAAAGTCTCTTTATGTAGGGTCTTAGGTTAGTGTCCAGGGCTTTGAGCATGGTTTTATTGTAGACGCCGAGCCGGAAGGAGTAGACAAGAGCTGGAAAGATGAATGTCTTGATGGCCTCAAGGCGCTGCCAGTAAGATAATTTCGATGTAAGGACCGCCAGTGCCTTTTCTTGAAATCTGACGGCGTCGAATGCCCTGAAGGTTTCATGAAGGAAACCAACAGGACATCCAAGGTAGGCTTCTTCCTCGCCGTCAGAGAGGACCTTGATGGGGGAGCCGCCAACGTTAAAAACGGTAGGGCGACAGCCAGTCGGTTTGATGCCCGAGAGGTGGATGGACGCACACTTCTTCGGGTTGAGGGTCAATCCGATGCCACTGCTCACGGTGAAGAGGCGGTCGATGAGGGCTTGGAGATCTTTAGGGTTACGCGCGATGGGTGAAATATCATCGGCGTAGGCAAGGAGGCTCCTGCACCCCGGCTCGGGGTTGACTGACCAGAGGACTGGGTCAACGGCGATGTTGAAAAGTAACCCCGAGAGGGGGTCTCCTTGCATTATGCCACGCTTGAGGAGGATGGGTTGCGTGGGGCCATCAGCACCGTGAAAAATGGTGGCTGCTCCATCAAAAAGACTTCTAGTCGCCTCGATGAACTCACGTCCGGCTCCATAAGCAGCAAGTGCAAGGAAGATGACCTGGTGAGGTACGGAGCCGAACGCGTCCCGGAAGTCCAGCCAGGCGACGCAAGCTTCAGACTCTGTTTTGTTGTTGGACGAGGCGGTTGGCCTCTTCAGGCGGGCGGAGTCCAGGAACCACTTCAGGAGCATATTATTCTCAATACACCCATCGTAGGGCCGAAAGCCCTTTTGGCCAGGATGAAGCAGTTCGTTGTCTTCCACCCAGCTGAAGAGGCGACTCTGGAGAAGTGAAGAATAGATCTTGGCGATCGTATTTGAAAGTACAATCGGCCGCCAGTTGGTGATGTCGGAGGAAGATCCCTTCTTCTTAGGGATGAGGATGGATTTCGATACTTTCCAAGAGGCCGGGATCCTCTTGCGGGAAAGACAAAAATTAAATACCGCACACAGGCACTCACAAGAAGGGTCGACTGTCCTCCAGTTCTTGTAGGTGACACCATCAGGCCCAGGCGCACTATTCTCAAACCTCTTAAGGCGTCGAGCAACCTCTTGAGGAGAAAAGGGCTCGATGGGCACAGGAGAGGGAGCAGCCGTGATACCTTGTGTCGAGAAGACCGAGGCGTCAATAGTGCCAGTGAAGTCAGGTTTAGTAAAGTGATCTTGTAAAGCCTGCTTCGGGAACTGGTGGTTTTGTGAGGGGCCTTCAACAATGAGCCTGATGGTGCTTCGGCGGTTGTACTTGTATCTTTGTTGAATTACAGCTGGATCATCGATGTTGGGCGGAGAGCTCCTTGGTTGGCTGACCATTGGGTCCCTGGGTCTGATGTTGCATGTGGTATATACTTTGGTCAGGACCTCATCCAGCAGGGTTTCAAACTGTGTCCAGGCAACTACAGGGTTACTCTCGTTGGCGAGGGCCAGGAAGAGGTCAGTGAATGGTGTGAGGGCTGCATCTTCTTGGGGACGACGCCGGCGGGGAGGCCTTGGAGGGGCAAGGATGTTGATAAGTGGGGCCTGTTGTTGTGGTGCCTGTTGTGGGTTGGTCGGAGGCTGAGGAGTAGGGCAAGCATGTCTCATGTCTTCAATTAAGTTGTTGATGTCATCAACTGATGGTCCAAGTCTAGTCTGTGTAGCTTGGGGAGGGCTGTCAATCAGTGGGCCAGAGGCGCGATTGTTACCAAGGGCCTTCGCATCGTTGACCCGATGAGAGTGGAGGTGGTTATTCAAGGCTCTAGAGTTGGTGAAAGCCCGTTGACATCTGGAGCAGTGAAAGAGCGTAGTGGAAGGGACTACCGCTCTCATGATGCAGTGGCGAAGACAATCGTGGTATTTAGGCTTGTCACCAACTCTGGTGTCGCAGATGAGGCAGTGATTAAATTGCGAATGAAGAGGCGGATCAAATTGATGATGGGATTTAAAGTGTTTCTTCATTGTTTGTTTAGACTGAGTCCAGTACAGAGTGGAGCAAGGGTCGTTCTTGCAACCAACGAAGGGACAACTGGCCTCAACTGGAAAAGGAAAGAAGGTGGTGAGAGTATTCTCTACCAGGTCAACGGCGAAGGCGGGATGGTCAGCAAACTCTTCCATATAATTTGGTGCCGTCACGGTGTTGCCAGAAGCGATGGAAGCAGTGTCACCAGTGTCAGAGGGAGGAGCAGGAGGCCGGCTGGTGGCTCGAGCAGGAGAGCGGAGTGGTCGTGGCACGACAAAGTCATCAGCCGAGGAAGCAGGAGCGGAGGCCTGTGTGGGGTTCTGGTTATTGAAACCACACGCCTCTCTGGCAGCCTCAGCAACAGCACGGCGTTGGGCGCAACTTGTGACCTGGTGGGTATGTAGAAGACGAAAGGAGGGTGCCGAGAAGTTACAGTATTGGCACTTGTGGGATTTAGACTTGCAGACTTTCTTGTGCCTCTTGAGACGTGGGATGGTATCAAAAATTTTTCCACACTGTAAGCATTGTATGGCTCGAGCAGTGGAGTCCCCTGTACCCACAGAAAACAGGGAGGTGATGACCGAGGAGTCGTCTCTCGGGAGGGAGGCAGAAAAAGGCTGGTCATTTTGTGAAGACTCAAATGGATTGGCAGGTCTTTGGTTAGATTTGGGACAAATTAGTTTGATGTGCTTGTTGCGTTGTTTGAGGGTGGAGAAGGGTTCATTGCAAAATTTGCAGATGAAGTGGTCATTGATGAGTTCTGGTTGAGGTTCACTGTCGCCATCAGAGGATGGGAGGTGTTTGCCAGGGTTAAAGGTGGGGTCAGTGTCCAGATCGTCATCAGAAAGCGGTTCAGAGTTCCGAGGAAGGGCCCCGTCCAGCTCTGAGTGAGATGAGGTTTTAGCTTTGCAGGAGAGGCTGTGGCGTTGGAGGGCAACAGCACGCACGAAAGATGTGTTGCAATTGGCACATGTGAGATTGATGTCCGGAAGGAGCGGAGTGTCAGCTGATGGGAGGGGGTGTGGCCAGATGAAGTTGTGAGACGTACGGAAGTGAACAAAGACATCCTCCAGGGAGATGGAGGCAAATTCACCACATGAACATCTGAAAAGGCCGCTATCACAACGCCCAGAGAAGTGTACACTGCTGGGCTTTGATAGGAGTTTGTTGCAGGCAGTGCAAACAACTTTGGGGTTGTCGTTGAGGACGAGGTCCGAGGCGGCAGGAGAACTGGAGAATGCTGGCCCTGGCGCGATGGAGGCAAGGGCAGCGGAGACAGGATGTGTGGAGAGGGAGCAGTTCGTAGATTTGAGGTGGGCCTTTAGGTCTGTGATAGAGTTGTGTAAGGATCCACAAGCAACGCAGAAGGTGCCGAAAGATGAGCAAGTGGTAGAGTCCGCACGGTGGGAGTTGACCGCCGTGAGATCAGTAAAGCGGAGAGAGCAGCCTTCACATTGAAAGTTGAGATTGATGACATTTGGTGAACTCGTGGGATGCCAGGCAGGGGGTGGAGCAGAAGGAGAATCGTCAGGTGAGTTATTGGTAGGGATAGTTGATGTGGTTTTGTGAGGTGGGTTTAGTTGAGGGGGGCTCTGCTGAGGAGAGAGCTTACGAGAGGATGCAGCAGAGGAACGAGAAGAAGGTGGAGGTGAGAGTTTGCCAGTTTTAGGAGATGACTTGCGGGGTTGACCATTGAGTTTGGAAGGCACACAGGGCTTGCGGTGATGGATTGCAAGGAGTTGTGTTGTGGGCGCCGTGAAAGGACAACTTTCACACTTGAAGAGGCGGCTATTCAGGGTCATTTTCCTGGTGAGTTTGGCGTCAGAGTTGATGGGTTTAGAGGAAGGCCTGGTTGCCCGTTTAGAGTCTGAAGAAGTGGAAGGAGTCTTCGTCAAGGACGGATTACAGTCTGAAGGAGTATCTGTGAGATGGTGGAGGAGGACATGTTCCGAGAGAGCCATGGGTGACTTGAAGGCTGTGAGGCATGCAAGGCATTTGAACGCGTCAGAAGGTGAAGTGGAGTTCTGAGGAGAGGTTGTTGAGGGGTCATCAAAGAGGGAGACATCAGTGAGGTCAGTCTTATGGATGGCCAGTGAGTGACGGAACATGTCAGCTGCTGCAGAGAATTTTTTGGAGCAGAAGATGCATTCTGTACCACAGCTGGAGCTAAGGAGGTGGGACTTGAGCTCAGGGTGGGAGGTGAAGGAGGAGGCACAGTTTTTGCAGTCAAACTTCGATTTATGAGAATTGGTAGAGTCCTTGTTGGGTGCAAAAGATTCATCTTGGTTGTGGGAGGATGAGGTCTGAGAGACGGGGTTGCAATGGGAGACCGTCTTGAAAATACGGAAAGTAAGAGCCCAACGACCATTCTCGTCTTCTTCAATAGCCGAAATACCGTGACGAAAGTTATTTTGTTGTTGTAGAACATAAAAGTCTCCGTCACGGAGTTTCCAAAAGAGGCTCTTTGTGGTGCCTTTGAAGCCACGTCGAGCATCACGCCGGAGCATAAGAGAGGCAGTGGCCCCGAAGCAAAAGGTGACAACCTGATCTGAGGCGTGCACTGGCTCATCGTCACGATGGAGATTAATACCAAGGGTGCCCTTGGGGTAGTGGACGATGAGGCAGGCATTTGGAGTGCGGAGGGAGAGTTCCTCACAGAGATCAGAGATGAGAGGAGCAAGCTGAGAAAAGGATCCAGTAGGCTGGATGGTGCGTCCAGAGTATGAATAAGGCAAGTCGCCAAAGAGCCATTCATTCCGAGGGCCCTTACCCCCTGTGGTAGAGGAGGTGCAAGGAGGCAGTCCCTGGAGAAACTCTCTGGTTTCGGAGATTCTGGCATCATTGAGATGTCCAACAAGCACAGGAAAGGTCCTGAGTTGCTGGACTGAAGACAGGGCAGGAATGTTGTCGCAAGAAGTAGCGGGCTTAGGCGCAAGCTTTTGAGAGTCACTGTTCGGCTGGGAGGTCGATGGCTGGCGGAAGCCGAGTGGAACATGAATTACAGATTTAAGTTTCTGTGGGTGGGATCGTGGGGCTCGTAAAGCAGGACGACTGCAGCGAGGCGTCTGGTCATTTGTTGACAAGGGGCAAGGCTGAGGTTGATCCTCCGGAGGAGGAGAGCAACATATCAAGACACCCTTGTCAACAGACTCCGGGTTAAGACCGCACGGAGCCGAAGAGACTGATGAGACAGGAGCGAGAGAGAGGTGTGCAATTCCATCAACAAAAGCTGGGGGGTCATCAGGAGCTGTCAGGTCAACCACCTCAGGAGAGCAGGGCATAAAACCTGCGACGGGGTTGAACGGCGGGGATGAAGAAGCAGCCTTTGTGTACTGAAAGATGAAGTTGATAAGTTCAGGGTCAGGCGAGCCAGAATCAACTTCAGGATCCTGAGTGGGCTGTTGGTTCGAAGAGGGGGATGACCAACAATCTGACAGTGGCGACCCGATAGAGGCGTTGAGGATAGGAGTGACTTCTTTGTTGGCTGAGAAGCGGTACGGAGGTGGGGTGCAGCCGAGAGAGGACACTGGGAGAGGTGACTGGGGAGGGTTGGAGACTTGAAAGGTTCCCTCGGCAACAGTAACGAAACCAGCAGAGTCGAAAATCAGCGGTGCAAGAACGACCCGTTCACAACCAATTTTGAGGTCAGAAAAAACAGGGCAAGATGAGGCCAGCGGATTCGGGGATCCAGCAGAGGGAGGTGAGGTTTGACGACACGGTGAGACATGAGTGGGAGTTGCCAGTCTAGACAAGGAGGCGGCCCTGGGGGGGCAGTCCTCAAGGGCAGAAAGGCGTGGATGGCGCGAAAAGGCGTGAAATCGGTTGACCGATGAGGCGCGTGTGTTAAACGCAGGTGGAGTTGGGGGGGAGTCCATTGTAGCCCGAAATGAAGCAGAAAGAGTCAGAGTTCTTGACAGTGAGAGTTCGTCGAGAGAGTCACAGAGGGGTGAAGCACAAAAGTACACTAGTGCTGACGAAAGTTTGTAGCACTTGACTGAAAATGAAAAGCACACTTGGGTGAAGAGCACAGAACGAAGAGAAGACACACACGAAGATGGAGAAGAAACACTTGTGAGAAGTGCTCGAAGGATAAGAAGTTGCAGCAAGCCAAGGCACAGAGATCTGGAGCACAGCCTGAAGAAGTGTTAGAGTTGGGCCAGAATAGGTGTGGCGAATTTGGAAAAGGGGATCAAAAAGGTTAAAATTTTGAATTTGGAATAGAGTGCATGAGGTTGATGCGAGGATAAAAATATATAAGTTCAAGAAAATAACCGGCAGCGTCACCCAGGAGAGGTCAAGATGGGATGCTCAGTTAGACTAGGCATGTAGGAAAGGGGGAAGTTCAATGAGCAAACAAAATTAGAAATTGGCTTAGTATTACTTAATACAATTTAACAGTGTGAAGTCAGGTCTAGGGAATTAATATTATTATCAATTTGGTGAGGGGATTAGTGTATGATGGGAGGAGCAACAAGTGTGCGAGGAGAAACTCAAGCCAAGCAAGAGTATATCATAATGGGAGGGGAATTATGAGTCAAATTGGTTGGCTCATTAAGAATTAATTACAAGTAAGCAATCTGAAGACAAGTCAAGGGGGCTATCATGAGCTATATGGTGAGGGGATTTTAGTATATTGTTGGTAGAGCAACATATGTGCGAAGAGAAACTCGAGCCAAGCAAGAGCATACATAAGGAGGGAGGGGAGGAATTGAGTCAAATTAATTAGCTTTAATACAATTAATTATAGGTAAGCAATCAGCAAACAAGTCAAGGGGATTATTATGAGCTAATTGGTAAGGGGGTTAGTTAATATTGGTCTGAGTTACAAATGAGTGACAGGGGTTGAGGCAGGCAATAAGGGCTAATGGAGCCTCTTATGTACAGAATTTTACTATTTGCTAGATGGAGCCTTTTGTCCAAAGGTAGTGCACTTTTAGAGCTCTGGGGGGCTTAATTATTAATTTATAGCAATGGGAGAGGTTGTGTTTCAAATAACTACTTATTTTCTACTATTATACCTATTTATTACCTATCATTAAACTAATATTTAGATGGGATGAAAGTGACCCATTGGAGATGCATGAAAATGGATTGGCAGACAATCCCAATGCGTTAATTAACGGGCATACCGTTACATTGCAATTAACTCTACAATAGAGGAACTACTGTTGGCAATGGAGGGCGTGAAGACAAGAGAGGCATTGGTGCAGTGCTCACGACGGGGAGTCCTAGGCCTCACAACTACAAAACTCACAGATATTGAATTCTGACACACAAACACGTGGTTTGGAAGAGTTTTTCATGTGAGTTGAGACGAGGGGGAGGGGCCCAAGGATCACAGGTACTCTTAATGATTACTCATTAATTTCGCAATGTGATTGCCCCAGGTTGTTACTCCCCCAGTCCCTGCTGTCGGGTCCACTGGTCAATCACACCAGGGCATGTACCGAACTGTCTTACCCTATATCATACCAATCAGTTTAATGATAGGCATACTACCACAATGCAATTTAGTACTACAAGGGTGCTTACACCCAGGAAAAAACACTTTTATGAATAGGCATACCATTCAATTGCATTTATGTTCGGGGCAGAACAAGTAGGCATACTACTAGGATGCATTTACATCCATAGAGTATAACCTTATTTGGAGATTCCGGCAACCCGTTTATGACGTATTCAATGAGAGGAAAGTCATCGAGAGCACCCCTTGCAGCGATTTCTCGCATAGCTACAAAATATTCCTGAATAGTTTCATTACGTTTTAAGTGTCTTGATTTCATGCTGTTATGTAATTCGAAACTGCTAACTGTATCGGCGAATTCATCCAAAAGGTGGTGTTTCATTTTCTCCCAATTACTTATCCCGCGAATAACTTTCATCAGAGTTAAAGCTGGGCCCTTCAAACATTTTTTAGCGAAAATTACCCGATGAATGGGATTTTTAATTTCATAAAGTTCAAAAACGTCCTCAACGTCTGAAATAAAAGTTTCGACTCTGTATTGATCTTGTGAAGAAAATGGTTTGAATAGTTCCACTATATCTTTTAAACTGAAAGAGGGAAAGGAACAATTGCCAAAAGGACTCCGAGGGGGTGATTCATGGTGGGGTTGAGTAAAAAGATACAAGTTATCTTCATTTTGAACAATTTTACCTTCGGATCTAGAACTGTCAGTTACCTCATCTTTTCTCAAAACATGGTTTCCCAATTCCTCCTCCTCATCATCATCTTCCTCATCCACACTTTCATCAGAAGGGTCTATGTTTAATAAGGAAAAATTGCTCAGGGCATCGAAAATTAGATCACAACACTTCCCCAGATCGGTCGAAAACTGAATGTGTAGAAGATTACAAACAATTATTAAGTCTTTAAGGGTAAATTCTTTAAGGACGCGTTCTTTCTTTTCTGTCAAATCCTCAGTGAAACCCCTGAACTCTCTTAATCTCTGCCTGTTTTGGCGATTACCCAGTTCATCAAAGATAAATTTGTGTAAAATTTGTATGTGACTTTTAGACGCACTTGAAAGGATTTACTAATGCGAGGAAAATCCTCTAAACAAGCCATCATTACGACTTAAATTCAGGTTTGGTGATCTTCAAAAACACTATTTCTTATTCAAATATAAAACTTCAATCTTCAACTTCAATAATTTTCTAGAAATCAATCGCAGGGAAGACAACCGAGAAGACTTGAATTTTCATCAAATAATTGAATTCATCAAAAATTTCATAGACATCAATTTTCTTCAAATGCACATCAATTCTTCAAAATCTTCAAGAATTTCAGTCTTCTCCCGTGCGATTTAGAGAAAAAATAACTCACGTGTGATCCTTGAGACTGTACGGAATTGCATCAGTTACCAGTCGCCATCATGCCATCAATAGAGATTCACCGATGAGGTCTCCGCTGGGTCAAATCTGCTGAGAGTCAGATCATACATCGCTGTCGACATCGCTGGGTCATCCTTGGCTAGGTCGCTGGACATCCTTAGAGGTCAGATCATTCAACACCTTGGTCCCCGATGAGCAGGTTCTCCAGAGGCACGAGCCCCCATATGGACGAAGAAGAGCACCTCATAAAGCAAAGAACTATTTATTTTAAGCAAAAAATTTAATTAGAAATTTGTAAAGTGTAAAAGTTAAAACAGGAACAAGATTTAAAGAACAGGAACGCTAAAAAGTTGACGTGTCCATCGCGAAGCTGCTGAGTGCTGAGGTGTCGGCATATCCAGCTCCTTTTATTTCCTCGGAAGATGAGCTGTTGCCAACCAAGTCACGGGAATGCAAAGGAGAGTAGCGGTGAGGTACAGACGAAGAGTTGATGGTTAGAGCCTGGGAGTTGATGGTTCTAATCCAATCCCACATTGATGTTGAAAATTTTGATTCTTGCCCCTCAAAAATCAGTACAACCATATCTCGATGTTCGAATATCAGAATTCTGATATTCGACATGATTCAATATGACCACATCAATCACAAAATATGTGTCAACCGATGTGGTGTTATAATGGATTTTTATTCATCCCCCTTAATGTAATTTAATATTAAAAGTTGATGTAAAAAATTTTAAATCCTGGGCCTCAAAAGTCGATATTCCGAAACTCATCAAAATTCGAATATCAGGATCCTGATATTCAAGATAATCCTCCATAGGACCCCATATATCAATCCAAATGGGGCCGCCGATGTGGGGATAAAATAGATTTTTATTCAGTCGCCTTAAAATTACTTAATATTTGATATTGATGTTGAAAATTTTGATTCTTGCCCCTCGAAAGTCAGTACAACCATATCTCGATGTTCGAATATCAGAATTCTGATATTCAACATGATTCAATATGACCACATCCATCACAAAATATGTGGCCGCCGATGTGGCGTTGTAATGGATTTTTATTCATCCCCCTTAATGTAATTTAATATTAAAAGTTGATGTAAAAAATTTAAAATCCGAGGCCTCAAAAGTCGATTTAGCGAAACACACCAAAATTCGAATATCAGGATTTAGTCCACTGAAAATAGCGAAAAAAAGGGCCGAACCTCGGACAAATTGCAATAAAAGGTTTCTCAACGGTTTTCACTTAGGAATGACCTCAATAATAACATACTAAAAATCGGCCAAAATCGGCAGGGGGGAAGTTTAATTTTTTTTAAGTTTTTAAAAAATGGCCGAAAAAAAAATTTAAAAAAACCCAAAACAATAATATAGACATGTGATACATGTTTATAGGTTATTTTTGAGTTTTAAAACCGAATATTGCCTTTAGTTTTGAAAAAAAATTGAAATTTCAATTTTTAAAATTAATTTGAAAAATGAACTATATGAAAAAATTAAAACCCCCCTAAAAACCTAACCAAATCATCAAAAGAGATAAATCAAACGGTTTTCAATTAGAAATGACCTAAATATTAACATACTAAAAGTAAAAAATTTTACGAGTTAAAGAAGTTCAATTTTTTTTTAAATTTCAACTTTTTTTTGCGAAAAATGCATTTTTTTTTCAAATTCGTGCCCCAAACTTTTGAGGCTTTTGAAAAGGTCATTTTTCGGTGGATATTGTCCACAGATAGTTATATAATGAAAAACCGGTGGAATTGGCCCTCAATGAATTAGTTAATTATTTTATTTAAAATTTTGAAATTGGTAAAATGCTGTAAAAAGTGAAAAAAGGTAATACTTTGGCATATTTACATCAGAATTTAAAATAATTAACTAATTCATTGAGGGTCAATTCCACCGGTTTTCCATTATATAACTATCTGTGGACAATATCCACCGAAAAATGACCTTTTCAAAAGCCTCCAAAGTTTTTGGCACGAATTTGAAAAAAAGAAGCATTTTTCGCAAAAAAAAATGGAAATTTGAAAAAAAATTTAACTTCTTTAACTCGTAAAATTTTTAAATTTTAGTATGTTAATATTTAGGTCATTTCTAAATGAAAACCGTTGTATTTATCTCTTTTGATGTTTTTGTTAGGTTTTTAGGGGGGTTTTAATTTTTTCATATAGTTCATTTTTCAAATTAATTTTAAAAATTGAAATTTCAATTTTTTTTCAAAACTAAAGGCAATATTCGGTTTTAAAACTCAAAAATAACCTATAAACATGTATCACATGTCTATATTATTGTTTTGGGTTTTTTTAAAATTTTTTTCGGCCATTTTTTAAAAATTAAAAAAAAATTAAACTTCCCCCCGGCCGATTTTGGCCGATTTTTAGTATGTTATTATTGAGGTCATTCCTAAGTGAAAACCGTTGAGAAACCTTTTATTGCAATTTGTCCGAGGTTCAACTCTATTTTCAGTGGACTAATTCTGATATTCAAGATAATTATCCATATGACCCCATATATCAATCCAAATATGGCCACCAAAGTGAAGATAAAATAGATTTTTATTCAGTCGCCTTAAAATTACTTAATATTTGATATTGATGTTGAAAATTTTGATTCTTGCCCCTCGAAAGTCAGTACAACCATATCTCGAAGTTCGAATATCAGAATTCTGATATTCGACATGATTCAATATGACCACATCCATCACAAAATATATGTAAGCCGATGTGGTGTTGTAATGAATTTTTATTCATCCCCCTTAATGTAATTTAATATTAAAAGTTGATGTAAAAAATTTAAAATCCGGGGCCTCAAAAGTCTATGTAGCGAAACACATCAAAATTCGAATATCAGGATTCTGATATTCAAGATAATCCTCCATATGACCCCATATATCAATCCAAATATGGCCGCCGAAGTGAAGATAAAATAGATTTTTATTCAGTCCCCTTAAAATTACTTAATATTTGATATTGATGTTGAAAATTTTGATTCTTGCCCCTCGAAAGTCAGTACAACCATATCTCGAAGTTCGAATATCAGAATTCTGATATTCGACATGATTCAATATGACCACATCCATCACAAAATATATGTAAGCCGATGTGGTGTTGTAATGAATTTTTATTCATCCCCCTTAATGTAATTTAATATTAAAAGTTGATGTAAAAAATTTAAAATCCGGGGCCTCAAAAGTCTATGTAGCGAAACACATCAAAATTCGAATATCAGGATTCTGATATTCAAGATAATCCTCCATATGACCCCATATATCGATCCAAATATGGCCGCCGAAGTGAAGATAAAATAGATTTTTATTCAGTCCCCTTAAAATTACTTAATATTTGATATTGATGTTGAAAATTTTGATTCTTGCCCCTCAAAAATCAGTACAACCATATCTCGATGTTCGAATATCAGAATTCTGATATTCGACATGATTCAATATGACCACATCCATCACAAAATATGTGGCCGCCGATGTGGTGTTGTAATGGATTTTTATTCATCCCCCTTAATGTAATTTAATATTAAAAGTTGATGTAAAAAATTTAAAATCCGGGGCCTCAAAAGTCGATGTAGCGAAACACATCAAAATTCGAATATCAGGATTCTGATATTCAAGATAATCCTCCATATGACCCCATATATCAATCCAAATATGGCCGCCGATGTGAAGATAAACTAGATTTTTATTCAGTTCCCTTAAAATTACTTAATATTTGACATTGATGTTGAAAATTTTGATTCTTGCCCCTCGAAAGTCAGTACAACTGTACAACCATATCTCGAAGTTCGAATTTTAGAATTCTGATATTCGGCATGATTCAATATGACCACATCCATCACAAAATATATGTAAGCCGATGTGGTGTTGTAATGAATTTTTATTCATCCCCCTTAATGTAATTTAATATTAAAAGTTGATGTAAAAAATTTAAAATCCGGGGCCTCAAAAGTCTATGTAGCGAAACACATCAAAATTCGAATATCAGGATTCTGATATTCAAAATAATCCTCCATATGACCCCATATATCAATCCAAATATGGCCGCCGAAGTGAAGATAAAATAGATTTTTATTCAGTCCCCTTAAAATTACTTAATATTTGATATTGATGTTGAAAATTTTGATTCTTGCCCCTCAAAAATCAGTACAACCATATCTCGATGTTCGAATATCAGAATTCTGATATTCGGCATGATTCAATATGACCACATCCATCACAAAATATATGTAAGCCGATGTGGTGTTGTAATGAATTTTTACTCATCCCCCTTAATGTAATTTAATATTAAAATTTGATGTAAAAAATTTTAAATCCGGGGCCTCAAAATTCGATGTGTAGCGAGACACATCGAAATTCGAATATCAGGATTCTGATATTCAAGATAATTCTCCATATGACCCCATATAACAATCCAAATGTGGCCGCCGATGTGGGGATAAAATAGATTTTTATTCAGTCCCCTTAAAATTACTTTATATTTGATATTGATGTTGAAAATTTTGATTCTTGCCCCTCAAAAATCAGTACAACCATATCTCGATGTTCGAATATCAGAATTCTGATATTCGACATGATTCAATATGAGCACATCAATCACAAAATATGTGTCCGCCGATGTGGTGTTATAATGGATTTTTATTCATTCCCCTTAATGTAATTTAATATTAAAAGTTGATGTAAAAAATTTTAAATCCGGGGCCTCAAAAGTCGATGTAGCGAAACACATCGAAATTCGAATATCAGGATTTTGATATTCAAGATAATCCACAATATTACCCCATATATCAATCCAAATATGGCCACCGATGTGAAGATAAAATAGATTTTTATTCAGTTCCCTTAAAATTACTTAATATTTGATATTGATGTTGAAAATTTTCATTCTTGCCCCTCGAATGTCAGTACAACCATATCTCGAAGTTCGAATATCAGAATTCTGATATTCGACATGATTCAATATGACCACATCCATCACAAAATATATGTAAGCCGGTGTGGTGTTGTAATGAATTTTTATTCATCCCCCTTAATGTAATTTAATATTAAAAGTTGATGTAAAAAATTTTAAATCCGGGGCCTCAAAAGTCGATGTAGCGAAACACATCAAAATTCTAATATCAGGATTCTGATATTCAAGATAATCCTCCAAATGACCCCATATATCAATCCAAATATGGCCGCCGATGTGAAGATAAACTAGATTTTTATTCAGTTCCCTTAAAATTACTTAATATTTGACATTGATGTTGAAAATTTTGATTCTTGCCCCTCGAAAGTCAGTACAACCATATCTCGAAGTTCGAATATCAGAATTCTGATATTCGGCATGATTCAATATGACCACATCCATCACAAAATATATGTAAGCCGATGTGGTGTTGTAATGAATTTTTATTCATCCCCCTTAATGTAATTTAATATTAAAATTTGATGTAAAAAATTTTAAATCCGGGGCCTCAAAATTCGATGTAGCGAGTCACATCGAAATTCGAATATCAGGATTCTGATATTCAATATAATTCTCCATATGACCCCATATATCAATCCAAATGTGGCCGCCGATGTGGGGATAAAATAGATTTTTATTCAGTCCCCTTAAAATTACTTAATATTTGATATTGATGTTGAAAATTTTGATTCTTGCCCCTCAAAAATCAGTACAACCATATCTCGATGTTCGAATATCAGAATTCTGATATTCGGCATGATTCAATATGACCACATCCATCACAAAATATATGTAAGCCGATGTGGTGTTGTAATGAATTTTTATTCATCCCCCTTAATTTAATTTAATATTAAAATTTGATGTAAAAAATTTTAAATCCGGGGCCTCAAAATTCGATGTGTAGCGAGACACATCGAAATTCGAATATCAGGATTCTGATATTCAAGATAATTCTCCATATGACCCCATATAACAATCCAAATGTGGCCGCCGATGTGGGGATAAAATAGATTTTTATTCAGTCCCCTTAAAATTACTTTATATTTGATATTGATGTTGAAAATTTTGATTCTTGCCCCTCAAAAATCAGTACAACCATATCTCGATGTTCGAATATCAGAATTCTGATATTCGACATGATTCAATATGAGCACATCAATCACAAAATATGTGTCCGCCGATGTGGTGTTATAATGGATTTTTATTCATCCCTCTTAATGTAATTTAATATTAAAAGTTGATGTAAAAAATTTTAAATCCGGGGCCTCAAAAGTCGATGTAGCGAAACACATCGAAATTCGAATATCAGGATTTTGATATTCAAGATAATCCACAATATTACCCCATATATCAATCCAAATATGGCCGCCGATGTGAAGATAAAATAGATTTTTATTCAGTTCCCTTAAAATTACTTAATATTTGATATTGATGTTGAAAATTTTCATTCTTGCCCCTCGAATGTCAGTACAACCATATCTCGAAGTTCGAATATCAGAATTCTGATATTCGACATGATTCAATATGACCACATCCATCACAAAATATATGTAAGCCGATGTGGTGTTGTAATGAATTTTTATTCATCCCCCTTAATGTAATTTAATATTAAAAGTTGATGTAAAAAATTTTAAATCCGGGGCCTCAAAAGTCGATGTAGCGAAACACATCAAAATTCGAATATCAGGATTCTGATATTCAAGATAATCCTCCAAATGACCCCATATATCAATCCAAATATGGCCGCCGATGTGAAGATAAACTAGATTTTTATTCAGTTCCCTTAAAATTACTTAATATTTGACATTGATGTTGAAAATTTTGATTCTTGCCCCTCGAAAGTCAGTACAACCATATCTCGAAGTTCGAATATCAGAATTCTGATATTCGGCATGATTCAATATGACCACATCCATCACAAAATATATGTAAGCCGATGTGGTGTTGTAATGAATTTTTATTCATCCCCTTAATGTAATTTAATATTAAAATTTGATGTAAAAAATTTTAAATCCGGGGCCTCAATATTCGATGTAGCGAAACACATCGAAATTCGAATATCAGGATTCTGATATTCAAGATAATTCTCCATATGACCCCATATATCAATCCAAATGTGGCCGCCGATGTGGGGATAAAATAGATTTTTATTCAGTCCCCTTAAAATTACTTTATATTTGATATTGATGTTGAAAATTTTGATTCTTGCCCCTCAAAAATCAGTACAACCATATCTCGATGTTCGAATATCAGAATTTTGATATTCGACATGATTCAATATGACCACATCAATCACAAAATATATGTAAGCCGATGTGGTGTTGTAATGAATTTTTATTCATCCCCTTAATGTAATTTAATATTAAAATTTGATGTAAAAAATTTTAAATCCGGGGCCTCAATATTCGATGTAGCGAAACACATCGAAATTCGAATATCAGGATTCTGATATTCAAGATAATTCTCCATATGACCCCATATATCAATCCAAATGTGGCCGCCGATGTGGGGATAAAATAGATTTTTATTCAGTCCCCTTAAAATTACTTTATATTTGATATTGATGTTGAAAATTTTGATTCTTGCCCCTCAAAAATCAGTACAACCATATCTCGATGTTCGAATATCAGAATTTTGATATTCGACATGATTCAATATGACCACATCAATCACAAAATATGTGTCCGCCGATGTGGTGTTATAATGGATTTTTATTCATCCCCCTTACTGTAATTTAATATTAAAAGTTGATGTAAAAAATTTTAAATCCGGGGCCTCAAAAGTCGATATACCGAAACACATCAAAATTCGAATATCAGGATCCTGATATTCAAGATAATCCTCCATAGGACCCCATATATCAATCCAAATGTGGCCGCCGATGTGGGGATAAAATATATTTTTATTCAGTCCCCTTAAAATTACTTAATATTTTATATTGATGCTGAAAATTTTGATTCTTGCCCCTCAAAAATCAGTACAACCATATCTCGATGTTCGAATATCAGAATTTTGATATTCGACATGATTCAATATGACCACATCAATCACAAAATATGTGTCGGCCGATGGGGTGTTATAATGGATTTTTATTCATCCCCCTTACTGTAATTTAATATTAAAAGTTGATGTAAAAAATTTTAAATCCGGGGCCTCAAAAGTCGATATACCGAAACACATCAAAATTCGAATATCAGGATCCTGATATTCAAGATAATCCTCCATAGGACCCCATATATCAATCCAAATGTGGCCGCCGATGTGGGGATAAAATATATTTTTATTCAGTCCCCTTAAAATTACTTAATATTTTATATTGATGCTGAAAATTTTGATTCTTGTCCCTCGAAAGTCAGTACAACCATATCTCGATGTTCGAATATCAGAATTCTGATATTCGACATGATTCAATATGACCAATTCCATCACAAAATATATGTAAGCCGATGTGGTGTTGTAATGGATTTTTATTCATCCCCCTTAATGTAATTTAATATTAAAAGTTAATGTAAAAAATTTTAAATCCGGGGCCTCAAAAGTCGATGTAGCGAAACACATCAAAATTCGAATATCAGGATCCTGATATTCAAGATAATCCTCTATAGGACCCCATATATCAATCCAAATGTGGCCGCCGATGTGGGGATAAAATATATTTTTATTCTGTCCCCTTAAAATTACTTAATATTTTATATTGATGCTGAAAATTTTGATTCTTGTCCCTCGAAAGTCAGTACAACCATATCTCGATGTTCGAATATCAGAATTCTGATATTCGACATGATTCAATATGACCAATTCCATCACAAAATATATGTAAGCCGATGTGGTGTTGTAATGGATTTTTATTCATCCCCCTTAATGTAATTTAATATTAAAAGTTAATGTAAAAAATTTTAAATCCGGGGCCTCAAAAGTCGATGTGTAGCAAAACACATCAAAATTCGAATATCGGGATTAGGGATGTCAAAATTTTCAAAATAACCGGTTTTCGGTTAACCGGTTTATTTTTCCTCTCTGTTAAACCGCTCGATTTAAACCGACCAAAATAACCGGTTATTTTAAAAACCGAAAAACCGGTTTTTCCTACACTTGAAATGCATTACAAAAACGGTTTCGTCAAAATAAAAACCGATCTGTTGTTGTTTGTGGATGGTTACTAATAATCATACAATAGAAAAAACATCGATTTTCAAAGATTTGGTCATAAACCATCGGTTTTTATTCGGTTTCACACTTTAAATTGCTTTTAAAACCTGTAATGGGGAAACTTTGAATTCTTCATCAACCGGGAGAATATTTTAATACAGTTTTACAAGTTTATTTGGTTTTGAGTCTGAATTTCAACCGTTTTTTTCCGTCGTTGAATGTAAAAAAAACCAGACCGATACAATCTTATCGTTTCAAGTAATTAAAATTTTAGCTTTTAGCTGAGTCAAAAGAATAGCCGTTTTTTTCACCGGTTGTTAAAAAAACGGACCGATACTCTCTCATCAACTCAAGCAATATAAGTTTTGGATTTTGAATCAGAATTTTAGCCGGTTTTTTACACCGGTTGTTGAATTTTAAAGAAATCCGGACAGGTGCACCCTCATCTTTTTAAGGTATTAAAATTTAAGTTTTTTAGCATGACTTTCAGCCGGTTTTTTCAGTCGGTTGTTGAATTTTAAAAGAAAACCGGACCGAAACACTCTCGACTTTTCAAGCAATTTGAAGTTTTATATTTTGAGTCAGAATTTCAGCCGGTTTTTTACACCGGTTGTTAATTTTTTTTCGGTCGGGAGACCCAAAACGTATTGTATCCATAAAACAGATTAAAAAATGTAATGAATGAAAAGCCTAGTTTTATACATTGTTTTTTAATCCAGTCCGCGGAGGGACCACCACTAAAAACCGGTTAGTTTTTATCTCTCTACACCCGGTTATGGAAATAGTTCCAACAGCAACATTTTACCGAAATTTATTATAGGGAAATTTTTAACGTAATTGAAATTTCAATTTTGACCAGAATTCCTTCCGGTTATTTTTTGTCCGGTTGTTGAATTTGAAAAAAACCGAACCGGTTAAACCGAAGAAAAAAGTAACCGGTTAAAACCGAAAACCGAAACAAAAATAACCGGTTTTCTTAAAAACCGGTTATTTTTTGACATCCCTAATCAGGATCCTGATATTCAAGATAATCCTCCATATGACCCCATATATCAATCCAAATGGGGCCGCCGATATGGGGATAAAATAGATTTTTATACAGTAACCTAAAAATTACTTAATATTTTATATTGATGCTGAAAATTTTGATTCTTGCCCCTCGAAAGTCAGTACAGCCATATCTCGATGTTCGAATATCAGAATTCTGATATTCAACATGATTCAATATGACCACATCCATCACAAAATATGTGGCCGCCGATGTGGTGTTATAATGGATTTTTATTCATCCCCCTTAATGAAATTTAATATTAAAAGTTGAAGTAAAAAATTTTAAATCCGGGGCCTCAAAAGTCGATGTAGCGAAACACATCAAAATTCGAATATCAGGATTCTGATATTCAAGATAATCCTCCATATGACCCCATATATCAATCCAAATATGGCCGCCGATGTGAAGATAAAATAGATTTTTATTCAGTTCCCTTAAAAATTACTTAATATTTTATATTGATGTTGAAAATTTTGATTCTTGCCCCTCGAAAGTCAGTACAACCATATCTCGATGTTCGAATATCAGAATTCTGATATTCGACATCATTCAATATGAACACATCCATCACAAAATATATGGACGCCGATGTGGTGTTGTAATGGATTTTTATTCATCCCCCTTAATGTAATATACATATACAGGGTGTTTCAAAATTGCGTTGCACGGCTTTTATTCGAAACCAGTGCCTCTTAGGGTCATGGAAGTAAGGTCTACCCCTAGGTAAGTGACCCTGGAGAATCCAATGAGATGACTTACAGCGCCTCTAGCGGCGAAATTAAAAAGTTAAAAAAATTAATTTAAAAACTAAAGGAGATAGATCAAAAACCTCAGTGAGAGTATTGTTGCCAACGTCAAGAAGAACTCATTGAAAAAAATGTGATCAAAATATCTTGAATATTCGCGGAGATATTAGCATGTGAAAATGGCACTTTTTCGGGGGTCAAAAAGGAAAAAGTTCGCATATTTGCAAATTTTTCAGTGTTATTGTGTAGTTTTGTGTTTTTTTAGTTGAAAGAACACAAAATTTTATCAAAAAATCAAAAATATTTGCAAATATGCGAACTTTTTACTTTTTGACCCCCGAAAAAGTGCTATTTTCACATGCTAATATCTCAGCGAATATTCAAGATATTTTGATCAAATTTTTTTCAATGAGTTCTTCTTGACGTTGGCAACAATACTCTCACTGAGGTTTTTGCTCTATCTCCTTTAGTTTTTAAATTAATTTTTTTAACTTTTTAATTTCGCCGCTAGGGGCGCTGTAAGTCATCTCAATGGATTCTCCAGGGTCACTTACCTAGGGGTAAACCTTACTTCCATGACCCTAGGAGGTGCTGGTTCCGAATAAAAGCCGTGCAACGCAATTTTGAAACACTCTGTATAAATTACAGCTTATATCATTTAGGAGGCATAGGTTCATGTCGGTATAACGGTTAAGAGGAAATTTCGAGAGGCTTTTGTCCCCTCAAAAAGGAACGGATAGGGCTATGTTGGTGTAAAAAAGAAAGAACACTGAAAAAACAGCAGGCTACAGGTTTGTAGGAATACAGTAAAAGAGAAGAAAAGTCGTAAAACATGAAAGACATGACCACTCTATACAAAATGAAAGCTGATTAAATTTGCCCCAAGTTTTACTCAGTACAAGTGTAGGCCCGATGACCAGGTTCCTCACACTTAATTAAAGAATATCTAGACATGGGAAAATATTTTGCTAAGACCATGTTTGTGCATATTAGCCCAGTAATTTTAGGCGAAAAAAGTGGTCGATAGCGGAATAATTTATAATTAGCTGAAAATTTCAGGATAAGCTCTCTATGATGTGTACAACCCACCATGAAAAGTCTCTAAAGATCTTCCGTCGGCGTCATTTCAAAATGGCGGATCAAAGATGGCCGCCTACCATTTTTGCCTTTTCCCATATTTTCGCTCATATCCAAGTCAAAAATTAATGTTTTTTAGTTCTGTAAAGGGATTTGAACTCAGGATAGATGCCGTTTTCAAATAAAATTTATTGTTTTGCGATAAAAATATAATAAATGGGGTGAAAAAGGATTTTTTTCATGCCAAACTGCAAAATTTTCATTGTTGTTTGCACACTTTGCCATACAACTTTATAAATAGAAAAATCGATCGAAAAAATATGATTGTTTTTAGTAGTACCATTATTCAGGATTATTTTGGAAAAATATTTTTTAAAATCCGCTGAAAATTATCCGAGATATTTAATTTTTAGTAAAGTCTGTCATGGCGCGAATGGTATTGGGTAGTATACGTTAGGAGTGGGTTTCGCACTTGATTAATAATTGTTTTTTGGCCATTATCTCTAACAGCTTAGTTAATACCGTAGTAACGTAAAGAAATCAATATGGCGCATTAAACTTTTCTTATACAAACATTAAATTATCAAAAATTTCATTAAATTTATTTAGTCTTTTGGACCTGGACCGATTCTATATTTCGGCCCCTTTAGCTTCCTTTTAAAATGACTGGGATATTCTAGTTTTATGTACAGAGATATTTCAAAGGATTTCGAAGTGGTATAAAGTAACCTAACCTTCCAGCAGGCGCACTTTTTATACAGAAATATAGGGACGCTTGTATCTCCTATATAAACAATCGGAAATGTATATTTTTAACCATAACACGTTTTAAAACAGCTGTGATCCGTTTATGGTTAACCCTACAGTGCATACTGATGCCATTTGGCAACATGACATTTTCCCAGTGGCGGCTCGTCCATAGGGGCTGCGGGGCTGCAGCACCCCCAACCAAAATTCCAATTTTTATTTGCTTTACAATATTTAAAAAATTATCTATTTCCCCTTTTAATCTTTGTCGTTTATTATCATTTTTCAATTAATAATTCTCAGCTATGCCGTCTCGCCAACATATTTCTTTCCGGGTCGATCAGCCCCCGCAGATATACCAATCGTGGTATAAAACCCTAGCTTTATCACATCAAATCAAAATATCAAGAATTTAGCATGCGAATCTATTAGGAGAAAAGGGGCTGCTTTCCAGCAGCCCCGACCAAAAGAATGATAGCTTTTTCTCTGGAGAGAGCTGTGAGGAAGAAAAAAAATAAACGATTTCTACTTCTAATAAATCACATTGGCTTTTTAGCTCACTCCAACGCAGTTTAAATTTTTATTTATAGCTTCTTTTTTTTCAACAGAGAGAGAACAAAATATTTTCTGATGTTTCAGAAAGTCAATAAAGATTTATGTTTACTTTTTTGTAGCCAAGTTTTTATTTCTTTTTATAATGAACAAATTGAATTCGAAGTGTTGATTTTAGTTTCATTTGCTTTTGAGATACTGAATGAAATAGACATCTTAGATTCTTCATATTCGTAATAATCAGCTAAATATAGGTAAGTGACAGTTTTTGAATGCTTATTAGTGTGAAATCGAAATTTTATGTTGTTCCCATCTTTTCTATTTGATTTTTTCCACGTTTTTGTTTAATATAAATATAATTTGGCATTATATCGCTTAAAATACGTTGCCAACTTGGTACCACCGGAGCAGCACCCCTTATAATTTTACCTTCGAGCCGCCACTGCATTTTCCCCCATTTCCTACTCGAACTTTCATTTCCAAACGGCAACACCATGCCATAAGTACAATAGATATAACATTTCATTGTATTAGCACTTTAGAGATCGCCAGTAGATCACAGCAGGGGTACTATTTTGAGACATTTGTTAGTAGCTAGTGAAACGAAAGTCAAGACACAGAAAACGCCAAAATAAAAGGACCATATAAATTAAAATAAAAAAAATTTTCAGCTTGAACAAAAAATGTTTTGAAAAGATAAAAAGTTGTTTTTTTATATTTTTAGAGCATTTGGTTTTATTTCACTTCACAATTAATTTCACAAGAGACACAAATTCATTTCACAAGGACCAAGTTTTTTGCCAATAAAAAGTAGAAAAAAATTAAATTGAATTTTATTAGCATTTTTTTACTAATGTACACCATAATAGAAGTCACATAAATGATTTTCAAGTGAATTTAAAAAATCATGCATTGTAGGGTTAAAATGAGTACGTTTCATTGAAATATTAGATGATCAAATCCAACCTAAGTATTTCTCACATACGCGCGCCCGCTGGAAGGTTAAATAAACGTTTTAGCTTATACAGTGGAACTCCGTTATTGTAAACCATCAGATACAAATTTCAATATCACGAGAGGTTTGCTATTGTTGATTTATTATTTTTTTTACACTTAGCGGAGCTCGACTGTATCTTCATGGCAGTAAATAAGTATAATTTTAAATAAATTTTATCAAAAATGCTATAGATATTTTTAATCGTAAAGGTATCGTTAAATAAATTATATCAAATAAGCCACTTACTCAAAATTTTATTCATTGTCATCGTCTTCGAATTCTGTAGTAATAGAAGCTGAATTTTTACATGACTCGTAAATCAAGATGTGCAAAATCTGGAACATTTGGAGTCCTGCTTTTCTGCACTGGCATCTAGTGTCAAAATACCTTGAAGAATTTATTTTGCAGTTGCAAGAGATGAGCTGCAGGGGTTCTTCAGAAGCTGCTGGAAGTGGTGAAGTAACTGTATTCAACTTTCCATCCTTTTTAAACCATTCCCAATCCGTTGGATTCAGGTTGTTTCCCAGCCATTGTTGGACTTGCAGGTACATCTGTTCTTCTGCAATTGACGCTAGTCAAAGTTTAAACAAACAAGTCACAGTAGTAGGGACAGATACAGATCTATTTATTATTCCAACTGCGCGTAGTACACCTGGAGAGTCACTGTTTTTTTTTGCGTCCTGAAACAACTATTAGTGAACCCAAGTGCTACGACATCTCTAAAATTCAAAACACTCTTAGCCCAATAAAATATTCAATTATCTTCCTACATGCAGCTTCTGGATGCGTTTCCATCTCAGCAATTTTTAGAAAAGGAAAATCTTCAGCTTTCAAATTGATAAAGAACATTCCAAATTTGCACTCTATGGTTTCACAATTTAATAGTCCTTCACTTGACTCCTCAATGGTTAGTGAAATCGGTGAGGTATTTTATGTTGATTCTGTCGATGAATTATGTTACATTCACTACAATAGGGATTTGTCGAAAACTCTGTCTTCAAATTTTAATCTAGCAGTTCCTTCAACAAGCGCAGCAGCCTCTCAGCATTCATATCGGGTTTACCTCCTCTATGGGTTTACCTGCAAGTCCAACAATGGCTGGTTCAAAAAGGATGGAAAATTGAAACCAGTTACTTAAACACTTCAAGCAGCTTCTGAAGAACTCCTACAGCTCATCTCTTGCAACTGCAAAATAAATTCTTCAAGGTATTTTGACACTAGATGCCAGTGCAGAAAAGCAGGACTCCAAATGATGCAGATTTTGCACACCATGCTTTGACGAGTCATGTAAAAATTCAACTTCTATTACTACTGAATTCGAAAACAATGACGATGACAATGAATAAAATTTTGAGTAAGTGGCTTATTTGATATAATTTATTTTACAATACCTTTACGATTAAAAATATCTATAGTATTTGATAACATTTATTTAAAATTATTCGTATTTACTGCCATGAAGATACAGTCGAGCTCCGCTAAGTGTAAAAAAACGAATCAACAATAGTAAACCTCTTGTGATATTGAAATTTGTATCTGATGCTTTACAATAACGGAGTTCCACCTGTAGAAGCTAAAACGTTTATTTAAGTTACTTTATATCACTTCGAAATCCTTTGAAATATATCTACATAAAACTAGAATATCCCAGTCATTTTAAAAGGAAGCTAATGGGGCCGAAATATAGAATCGGTCCAAAAGACTAAATAAATTTAATGAAATTTTTGATAATTTAATGTTTGTATAAGAAAATTTTAATGCGCCATATTGATTTCTTTACGTTACTACGGTATTAACTAAGCTGTTATAGATAATGGCCAAAAAAAATTATTAATCAAGTGCGAAACCCACTCCTAACGTATACTACCCAATACCATTCGCGCCATGACAGACTTTACTAAAAATTAAATATCTCGGATAATTTTCAGCGGATTTTAAAAAATATTTTTCCAAAATAATCCTGAATAATGGTACTACTAAAAACAATCATATTTTTTTCGATCGATTTTTCTGTTAGTAAAGTTGTATGGCAAAGTATGCAAACAACAATGAAAATTTTGCAGTTTGGCATGAATAAAATCCCTTTTCACCCCATTTATTATATTTTTATCGCAAAACTATAAATTTTATTTGAGAACGGCATCTATTCTGAGTACAAATCCTTTTACAGAACTAAAAAATATTAATTTTTGACTTAGATATGAGCGAAAATATGGGAAAAGGCAAAAATGGTAGGCGGCCATCTTTGATCCGCCATTTTGAAATGACGCCGACGGAAGATCTTTAGAGACTTTTCATGGTGGGTTGTACACATCATAGAGAGCTGATCCTGAAATTTTCAGCTAATTATAAATTATTCCGCTACCAAACCCTAAAATTACTGGACTATATAGGATAGGCATTGTGATAGTTTTACAAAACAACCGTTTAGTGAAAACGAAGTTTATTGGATTTGAAAAGTAAACATAATACATTACAATAGTAGGTATCATTCAGTTAATTTCTTGCTCTCTTAGGGCGGGGAGGACCTTGATCCTCGATTTTGTTTTCATCTTCTGTATCATCCTCTGTATCGGATCCCTGTAGGGAAACAGTTAGAGGATCCTCCTGTTCTTCTTCACTTTCGGAGTCAATTTGAGAGACCCCATTCAGGCAGTTCCCCTGGCAGTTTTGGCATGCTGGGGAACATTTGAGGCTTGCTTTTTTACAACCACACTTCGCGCTGGCACATTCTTTCACGCATCGGCAGAAAATTGTTTTTAGGATATCGTCCGGTGCAGCTGCTAATTCACTATGCACTGGGACCAGGCAGTTATTCTCCATCTTCCATCCATACATCTAATTCCAGCCCGAATTACAAGTTTGGGGGGCAGGCCAAGACTCACTTGGGGCCTTCGACATGTCTTAAAGTAAAATTTAAATTTATTAGACATGGAATATCACAGCACAGACGACATTTAATTTACAGAAGAATATTAAATTTAAGTAAAAATGCTAGAGGGTTTCGATATGTTCAGCAAGGAATCGAATCGGAATGGCGCTCCCGGGAAAAATCAAAACATGAACAGCATCAAAAAAGTTGTAGAGTAAGAACTTTTGATCTCACAGACTTGGTTCAGGGCTTAAATTAAAGTTAAATAACCAGCTTTCATTTTGTACAGAGTGGTCATGTCTTTCATGTTTTACGACTTTTCTTCTCTTTTACTGTATTCCTTCAAACCTGTAACCTGCTGTTTCTTCAGTGTTCTTCCTTTTTTACACCAACATAGCCCTATCCGTTCCTTTTTGAGGGGACAAAAGCCTCTCGAAATTTCCTCTTAACCGTTATACCTACATGAACCTATGCCTCCTAAATTTTATAAGCTGTAATTTATATATGACAAGTATGCAAAATTCATAAATATGAACCTCATTTTTTAAATTCAATAAATATAGAACAAAAAATTAATTAAATTGAAAGTAATTAATTAAGAAATAGGTAATTAATAAATTTTATAAGGTAAAAATGGAATACTTCAAACAAATAAATACTGTTTTCAATATTGGTATATTAATTTATACCACTTTTCTTCTCTTTTACTGTACTCTCAAACCTCTAGGTCCCCTTTCTGGGAAAATCCCATTTTCCCAATTTTTGTTTTTTTTTCCGATAGCGTAAGAACTATTGATCTCGCAGACTTGGTTAAGGGCTCAAATTAAAGCTAAATAATTGTGTTATAAGGTTTTAGCCCTTACTTCACTCTTAGAAGTGTAATATAGCCAATAAATTGCTTTAAATACGAATTTTACCCAATTTTTCGAACTTTTTTAACAAATTTTCCATTTTTGAAGAGATGTAACTCGGGATCGGATCTATTGGACCTATAAACCTGGAAATGGTCTTAAATTGTTGATAATTTTATTGACTTTAAAAAAGATAATTGAAACTTTTTCGTGGAGATGCATTTTCTAAGAGTAATAAGCCAAAACCTGAAAAATGAGACTTATAAACGCCCCCCCTACATTAAGCTCAGGGGCTAGGGTCGGGGACTTTTGATATGTTTACCTCCAAACTAGTCCAAACAAAGTTCTAAAGTCAAAAATTGTGTTCCAAGAACTTCCCTCTACACCAGCGGTTCCCAAAGTGGTCCATATGGACCCCCAGGGGTCCACAGCGACTTCCGGGGGGTCCACGGGCATGAAAATGAAAATTGGGGGTCCACAGAGACCTCTAGGGGGTCAACAGTGACTTTCAGAGGTCCACTGGAAAAATTTCATCAAAATGAAAAATTTTGACCAGTTCCAAAACTTTTTTCTTTGTTATAATCAAATTTTAGTAATATGAAAAGTTGGTTATCATGGAGTTCTTATCACGGAGTCCTTCCACGGAGCTAAACAGTGGCGAATCCTGAAGGGAGGCTGTGGGGCTACAGCCTGCAGCCCCCCCAGGAATAAGACATTCAAGTTTTGGTAGTAGCAATAAAGCCAAAAAAGAAATTTCAATACTTTGCGGACATTCGGTGGTGTTACCCAAAGGGTCTCAAATTGAGTCGGAACCCTACTTTTAAGGGGAAAAATTACAAAAATTTTCTGGGGGAAGACCCCCAAACCCCCTCGAAATTTTGGAAATAATAAGTACGATTTTTCCTCGAAACTTTAGGGATTTACAAAGAGGGATCCTCTTGGATGTAACCTAAAGTGTCTCAACATGAGTTAAAATGCCACTTTAAGGGCAAAATTAAAATTTTTTACTGGAATAGGAACCCCTAAACCACCTAGAAATTTTCCAATTCATAATACCATATTTTTTTTCCTTGAAAATTCTGCCGCTTACAATGAGTGGTGCTCTTTGGGTGGAATAAGGCTTCAAAATGAGCTAAATCACTATTTTGAGGGGCAAATTTTCAAAATTTTTCGGGGGGAGGACCCCCAGACCCCCCTTTTACTTGGACCAAAATTAAAACCTTACGATGTCATCTGACCTAAAACTTAGTATTACTAAGATTAAACCTCGAAAAGATGTTGAGTAACCCCCCTAAACAAAAATCTGGCTACGGCACTGGCAACCCCCTACACCCCTCCCCCTTTCAGTTACTTATAATAATAATCCTGAACAGCCCATAATAGCAATTAAGTTATTAGTGAAACTCAGCCCCCCAGACAAAAATCCTGGATTCGCCACTGTAGCTAAAAGTTTTTGTGTCGTGAAATGGTAGTGATATATTACTATAATTTTAGATTTTTTTTTATTTCAAACTTTTAAATGTTTGATTATTATAATTTCCTTTAATATATCAAGTAACCATATGAATGGCAAAAATTTTTTTAAATATGTTAAAGTGAAAACAAATGAATATTATTACAAAATTTATGCGTGGTTTAAAAATATAAACATCATGAACATAAGATTTTAGCTACTTTTTGAACGGTCCCTAAGACAGGGGGTCCACGGGGTACGAAAAATGTCGTCAGGGGGTCCACGGGCCAAAAAAGTTTGGGAACCCCTGCTCTACACCCTTTTTTGAGCATTCGTTGCCTGGACTATTCTGATATTCAAGATAATATAACTATTCCTTTACCATAGTTTTCAAGAAAATAGCGAAAAGGTATGGCTTTATATCTAGTTTACGCTTAAAAATAGTTAACACAAATACAAATACAAATTAAGTAGACCAACTACAGGCGTAAGCCCAGCAAGGTTGGTCCAGTCTTTTTAACTCAAACTACCGGAATCCCAGTATCTGTCAATTTTCCTCTTGAACTCGTTTACCCCACTTGAATTTACAATTGTTTCAGGCAACGCATTCCATCTATCCACTACCCTATTAAAAAATAATGCTTTCTACACTCCGTCTTAAATTTTACTTTTTTCAATTTGAAATTGTGACCCCTTATTCTATTACCCGTATTGAAATCTAGTCCCTCTGTGTCCCCTTGCTTTACCATTTTAAAAAGTTGAATCAAATCCCCTCTAATCCTTCTTTTCTCTAGAGTGAACATATTTAGCTTCTTTAATCTTCCCTCATAACTTAAACTTGATATACCCTTTACCATTTTAGTAGCCCTATGCTGAACCCTTTCAATTGAATCAATATCTTTTTTTAAGTATGAAGACCAAAACTGAACAGCATACTATAGATGAGGTCCCACCAAGCCTCTGTATAGTGGCAAAATAATATCCTCGGACCTTGAAGAAACAGTTTTTTTAATATATCCCAATGTCCTATTAGCCTTTTTACTAGCAGATGAACACTGTTGAACCCATTTAAAGTCAGCATTTACAATCACCTCTAAATCTTTGATCATATTACCTTCTTTAACTTTGTCCCCTTGCAGAAAAAATTCTGCCCTAACATTCCCCCGACCCATATGAAGTACCTGACATTTACTTATGTTGAAGGACATACCCCATTTTGGAAAATGGAAAATGTGATAATAATTATTTGGATATTAACATGTTATAAATATTATAAATATCCACTGTGCATGCATGCACGCTCCGTGGAAAAAACTATTTTCGAACAGCACATATTTCAAATAATTGAAGTCGTAGTACTTTTTTTGTACTACATGTAAGGAATCTTTCTGAGGAGAGTTTGGGCGGACCTGTTGAAAAACCCTGTATGAATACTACAGTAGTTTGAAAAGTTAAAACCTTTTTTGTATAGACTTGCTTCAAGTTTTTAAGGAGACGAAATATTTTGTCAAGTACATACTTTTAACTTTTTACCGTATTTTTACAATATAAAACTTTACGTTCCGTTATAAAATATTACGAACGTTTTTATGAATTAATGTAATTTTACTGTCCCTGTTAAAATTTAAAAAAGTATTATACGGTCAACTCTCCCTTTATACCTGCACTACAACACTACGACAAAAAAGGGTTCAACCTGTGCTACTAAATGTATTTCTTTGAATGCGGTCGATTATACCGCCGTAAGAAAGCACTCAGCAATAAAGGAGCCCTTCCATCAAAAGGGGCTTTCGACGCGTCATATCGCTTCTAAATGTAATTCCCGAAAAGTCATAAAACGTGTCCCTAACTAAAATCCGATCGCAATTCTTCGGTGTGGAGCTTCGGGCATTATTGGGAAACGAATTACTTGCCTTCAAAGCAGAATCAGAAGCAACAACTTCAGAGGTATTATCTATCTCACGGTGGTTTAATTAGCTCTCTCCCCTTCACCCTGTATGATGTGATTAATTATTTCCCATTAATTACAACTAGATAAAAGCTCGGCACATTTGATACATTACTTCGAATCATCCTTTTGATAAGTCGTGAAACACGGTTATTCTATTATGAGGGGGGAAAAGCAAAGCATGCGATTTTTCTCGTGTTCATTGCTATCAGACATTAAGTAGCATGGAATAAAGGTAAGTAATAAGGGGGGTTAGGGGGTCCGGACCCCCCCCCTAGCCTAAAGCAACAAGGTTTTTTAGCTGAATACCCCTATTTTCAAATCTCGCGCACAAGCACAGTTAAGCACAGCCGCCTGTGTGCGCTCTAAAACAGGTTAAAATCTACATTAGAAGTAAAATAGGAGATTGGACTTCCCGGTCGCGTATATCCGAACCCTCAAGCGCGCAACGCATTGGCGCGGTTTGAAAAGTTGCGCGCTTCGCCAGACACGCGCTAAAAGAAACATAGATAACTCGTTCTTTTAACTACGGCAAACCTATTTGCTTATGAAGTGAGGTGTTTAAAGGAAAAGCCAACATTCAGGAACATCCATGCTTGCGTTTGCGCTTTGACTAGCAATATGAAACCGAAACTGAACTTTGAACTCGGGGTTTGGGTTTGCACTAACCATCGCTTCGCTTCGTTCCTTTGCATGGCATTACTCCATAAATCGTGGTGGATCCTAAATATGGATGTGAAACATATTTCCGAGCAACTTTCTTCAATTTATCCTTCGTTGTTGGTTGATGAAACTAAATCCACCACGGAAAACGCTGTTCTTAGACTAATTTTAAAAGATAAAGACGATGCAGAAATATCCAAATAGTATGTATTCTAAGTACTATGTAGTAGTATTGCTACAGTACTACATGACCATTTCATATTATCAATAATATTTATATTTATTTCCAAATATCAGAAAAAAAATCTCAAATATTATTCTCGGAGAATATTCTTGTTTTACAAAACTATTCAAGAGCTTTTAAAAAGAAATAAACTTCATATTCTGTAAAAATTCATACTTCAGTGTGTTATTTTATAGACATGGAGCTAATAGAGCCTCAATTTTTATAATTAACTAGCGGATATGCCCGGCCTTGCACGGGTGGAGTGTATAATTTATTTTTTTAAGTTTTCTTTAAATATAATTATAAATTTGTAAATAAGCAAAATTACCAATCATCCTAGTACCCCAGGTCCCTTTTTCCTATCCCAATGTTCCCGGTAATTTTCAAATCCCGGTGTTCTCGGTAATTTTGCCTATCCCGATGTTCCCGGTAATTTTCCTATCCCAATCTTCCCGGTAATTTTAATATCCCGGTGTTCCCTGTAATTTTTTACCTCTCGATGTTCCCGTTAATTTTTCCTTTCCCGGTGTTCCTGGTATTTTCAAATCCTGATGTTTCCGGCAATTTTTTATATTCCGGTATTCCCGGTGTCTTTATGGTAATTTTCCTATTCCGGCGTTCTCGATATATTTTTATAACCCAGTAATTTTTCCTATTCGGATGTTCCCGCTAATTTTATAATCTTTGTGTTCCCGATACTTTTTTCAATCCCGGTGTTCCTGTTTATTTTTCTGTTTCAAATTTAAAGGATTATAAAAAGTCTAGTTAATTGATAAGCCTAGTGAACAAAATATTAAATTTGAAACTACAATAAAAAAATCTTGTAAATTGAAAAGTTTAGTGAACCGTCTCATTTGAAACAATGTTTTATTTTTAAAACTCTGGTTCCATGAAAAAATAATTTACAATTTTTCATAAATATTTATATTTTAATGGAAAATATCTTAAAATAAAAGAAAATAATGTTTGTAAATAAAGTAATCGAATTTATTTTGGTGTTTTCATAGCTTATATCCTTTTAAATGGACAATTATAGAAATTTTCAAGTTAAAATATTTAATTTTTAAAGGTTTTCATCTCGTTAACAATAGTGAGTCGAGCAGATCTACTCTGGTAGAGAAATGGAGAAATAAGCGTTTTTGGCTATAAATTCGCTAATTGCTCGTAATTGTTCGATTTTCGAGCTTGGAAAACTCGACAGTGACAATCGACACCTCGAGATACGTCTATGTACCGAGTTTTGACCACGCCTTCGGCGTGGTTTAGGAGGAGATGTGTCCTCCACCCAGTCACATAGCCACAAACGTTTTTATATATTTACTAGCGTATATACCCGGCCTTGCACGGGTGGAGTGTATAAATTTATTTTTTTAAGTTTTCTGATAATATATTTGTAGTTTTGTATATCAGCAATTACCACTATCATCCCGGTATCCCAGGTGCCTTTTCATACTCTCGGCTCCCGGTCATTTTCCCTATCCCGGTTGTCCCGGTAATTTTTCATATCCCGGTGTTCCCGGTAATATTTCATATCCCGATGTTCCCGATAATTTTCCTATCCCGATGATCGAGGTAATTTTTATGTCCCGGTAGTTCCGGTAATTTTCCTATCCCGATGTTCCCGGTAATTTTTCTCTTCCCGGTGTTCTCGGCAATGTTTCTTAGTAAATTAATGAGTCTAGTGAACAAAAATAACAAATTTGAAGAAACAATAATAAAAGATCTAGTAAATTTAAAAGTCTAGTGAACCGCTTCATTTGAAACAATGTTTTATTTTCAAGTCGTTTTCCATAAATAAAAATTTACAATTTTCCTTAAATATTTAAATTTTAAAGGAAAATATCTTAAAATAGGGGAAACTAACGTTTCAAGATTAATTATTTGAATTTATTTTGGTGTTTTTACAACTGATATAGTTTTTAAATGGACAATTATCGAGTTTTTCCTGTTAAAATATTTAAATTTTGAAGGTTTTCATCTCGTTAACAATAGTGAGTCGAGCAGATCTACTCTGGTAGAGAAATGGAGAAATAAGCGTTTTCGGCTATAAATTCGCTAATTACTCGTAATTATTCGATTTTCGAGCTTGGAAAACTTGACAGTGACAATCGACACCTCGAGATACGTCTATGTACCGAGTTTTGACCACGCCTTCGGCGTGGTTTAGGAGGAGATGTGTCCTCCACCCACATAGTCACAAACGTTTTTATATATTTATAGATCTCCCGTACATTACCATTAATTACAGTATTGAAAAGATATAGTCATAAGTATACACTAAATTGTTGACTTAATTTGAACCCTGGATTGATAATTTGAGATTTATATATGTATGCTATGCTACCATGTAAACTCTTACATTCAAAATTAGCTTAACAAATACTTCATTGACCCATTGACCATCAAGCATAGTTCTGAATATCATAGTTTTATAAAAAAATTGTATTCACTATGACTTCAAACGAGAAAATTATTTGGATGAAATTCCTATCACTATAGCTACTGAAAATGTTATCAAAGTTCACTGAATGTTCTATAGCTGAGCTGCTGAATGTGACGGTCACTGAACAGTTGACAGGATAATATATATGTACCAAAAAAGTAATAAACCTTGAATTATTAATGTGTCAGGAATTCTATTTACACAAAGATCTTTAAATTAAGTAGGGGAGTGTGTATAGTGTAGCTACTTCTTACAGTTAATTTTATATATATTTATGAACTAATTTACAGCCAAGCGTTGATAAAAAAAAGTATATGATAAAGAATAGAATGTAAACCTTGTAAGCAAAAAGTTTCACGAAAGTTTACACAATTTCTTACATAAACACATAACCTTAATTACGTTTTTCAAATGTTTAATTAAAGAAAATTAAGTTCTTTTTAGAAGCCTTACATATGATAAGCTACGATTTAAACTATTTTGTTAAAATTTGGTTGCAAAGCAAGCGTTTGTTTAGATTTTGTACACCGTTTGATGGTTCGATCTCGACTCGAACGCTATGGCGGCGTAAAAACATTCGAGTGTGACCTTGATTCGCGTGCCCAAACAGTGCGGCGCTCTTCAAACCGCGCCAATGCGTTGCACGCTTGAGGGTTCGGATATACGCTTCCCGGTCATCATTAATGTGGGAAGGGAGAACCCCCCCCTCTCCCCAAGGCCCAAACTTTCATGAGGAGCTTCGGGTCTAACCCAAAAAGTCTCAAATGAGTTAGAAATCTTATATTCAATACTTTTGAAGGTCAAATTTGAAAACATTTTCTAGGAGAGAACCCCCCAAACCCCCTTTAAAAGGTGGACGCCTGTTATATAATGTTTTCCTTTGAAAATTCTACCGTAAATTCATTTGATTCTTTTTACATTTAACAAGTCAAATCAAGTTTTAGAACATAAAAAAATTAGATACAAACATATTTTTAAGGAATATTCAGGTGAAATGCATGCAGATTGAATTAATTTAAAGTTGGGAACTAGCTCTGTAAGATTTTGTATCGAATCTGTTAATGGTCGTATTTTCTGAAATTTAAGTTAATTTTTTTGTGTTTTAAGTCACATAAACACTCAAGCGATTTTGTGAATTTTCCATGAGTAAAATGCTCTTGTTCTATAATTACAGGGAATGTTAAGAGACTTGCTAAATTTCGAAGATTTTTATTTTTTATGCATGATTAAATTTTATTTTCAACTTGAAATTTGATAGAAATATTTATTTTATGAGTTGGAAGCTTTAAATTTATTCAAAACGATTTTTGAAAAATAATTTTTTATATAAATTTTTTCCAACTTTTTTAACTTTCGAATTTTTTTTAAATGTTGGTTATGGTGCACTGCACACCAAATCAAAAGGGATAAAATTACGAACAAAATGGGACTGATTTCAGGTTTTTGAGTGGTATAGTTCTAGAGTTATTAATAACTCTAGAACTATACCACTAAGCTAATTAGCTGTTTAAACATGCAGAAAAACAACTTAACAAGAGTTCTTTTGACAATAAAAAAATATTACTACCAAAAGAGGGGTGATAGAAGAATGGAACCTGGAACATTATATCTATAACTATATTAGTTTCTCATAAAAAATCATAAACAAAATGTGAGGGTTTAATCTTCGATTCTTTAGTTGTTTTTAAAAAGTTACCATTTTCTTTTAAAGTTTAAGGATTTTTTGGCACGGGTTAATATTTTTGGTTGAAATAAAATTTTGGAAAAATCATTTATTTGTATAATGGAACAATTTGGCGGGGGCGTCGTATAAAATTATCCAAAGTTTAAAACTAAGGACCAACGTGTAGACGATCGCCAAGAGGAACTCGTACTGAAATTTTAGATTTTGATATTGGAGAAGTCTTCTTCGGGAGGTACGATATGTTCAATCTGTTCTTCTTTCTGTCAATACTAGGGGGCTACCGACCCTACTCGGTATCACTCGCCAACCCTCATTTTAACTGATTTAGCAGTTCTCTTCGGATCGCTTTGTGATCCTCACAATCCAGCTCCCTGAGCTAATTTCTATGATAAAACTTTCGTAAAAACAATGTTCCTTTTTGAAAAACTTTCTAACTCATCTTTGTACAACACGATTTTGATTCAATAAAAATAAAAGTAATAAACCAGTAAAAAAGTAATTTGTTGCCAAACATCGCAAAATCCACCGTGTTACGTTTACTAGGATTAATCCTTTGACTATTAATCAATAACACACATGCTACGACAAAAGTCATCCAATTGCTACTGTCTAAAAATGCAAAAGAATTTCAATCAAATAAATCTTCTCTGGCTGTAACTCGATTAATTGTTGTGTCCAAATGCCAATCTGATCTTGAAATTCTGTATTCTGCAATGTAACACTAAATACTGAAATTTACTGAAAATTTTAAATGCAAAACTAAAAGTGGTCTTAGTGTCATTTAACTCTAACGGCCGACTATCGTTCGTTTATTTATTTTTTAATGGAGTTGAATTGCATCCCTCCTACTAAAAAAATGTTTCGACGATTTCATTGGCTGCTGCTACACAACATTTGATTTTTAGGTACAGTAAGATATAAATTTGTTTGATGCTGTTGTTAAATATTTCACGTTCAATACAATGTTCATTTACATCCCAAGAAATAATCTGATGGATAATATTAGAACAAGAACAATCTCTCATGGTTAAATAACTTTCTCATAAATGAAATACAGATCTGGAATCAATTAGTTTTGTGTAAATAATAATTAGTACGATCAATCCATTAATACATCCCACTCTTCTAGTGTTATGAGTTTTTGTTATTTTCAGGATTTCATTGTACAGGATGAAGATTTCACAAACGAGCTCGTTTCAACAATGCGACATCCAGCATGCAAATTAGGTTCCAGACAGAGCTTTAATTAACCGAGATACACCTCGATGCTCTGAAAAATATCTTAATGCTAACCTAATCACGAATGGATCGTGTATTACGGGTACTAATATATTCCGTCAGAATAATGGAAGAGTCCATTAGCATTGTAAAGGGGCGAACTTGATTACTATGGATTAAAACTTGCAACAGCGAGTAGTTACAATGGGGTAAATTGGGTGATTCTGTGGGGTAAAACTCCAGAGCATTTGGATTGCTATAGATATATGCAAAGACTAGATTCTTATTTTCTGTTCTTAAGCAATTTTACCGTATTGTTTTTGAAATAAATCTGAAGAGAAATTTAGCGCGTTGTTTCTCATAAGTTTAAAGTAAAATCGTATAATTTTCACTATCAACCTCTAGGTTAAACACATGAAATTTTTCTTAATTCTTAATTTTGCAAAGAAATAAAAAAGAACTGCACTTTAAAGGGGGGTTAGCTTAGATTGACCATTCATCAACTGCATAAGGATTTTCTGGGATTCTTTTCATGCAAATATTTTTTAAGTCACTAAATTGAAAATTAAGGGATATACACAATTACACATAAATAAAAAAATTCTCTTCGGAAAATTCAATCCGCTAGAACTAATTAATTAAATTGATACATTTGAGTACTGTCACTACACTGAATGCTAAATATTACCACAATACAAAAAAATCATATGGATTTTTATCACAGTTATAAGTCTTAAAAATAATACACACACTTTCCTTTTGACTCTATCTATACTCCTGTACATAAAAATTGCAACATTATGAAGGACTTGTTAGATTTTGATGAAATTTACACAGCAAGTGATCTTCTTGGAAGAAAATAAATTATATAGTTTTCAGATCAAAGGAACCAAATTAAATATCGAAAATGGGTGTTTAATATCATCCATACGCGCTATACAATGAGTTCCTGTCTATAGTCTATCTATACAATGAGATTCATCGAATCAAACATATTGTAATTTTGACTGAGGAGGCGATTTTCATCAAAGATTCATCGCAAACCCAAAGTTTGCCAATATTGGCAACATAACAAGCATTTTGAGTATGAGGATAAACCAACGAAATTTTAGTCATGTTTTATAGGTGAAATGTTGGATGAAAAAGTCTGCTGAGATTTTGGATGTAATGGAAGTTTGGAACATTCTAAAAAACATGTATACGGGATTTGTTCTTATTAATTACAGCTTCAGGATCGCTTCGAAGGTAAGGTATAACTTTTGGCTACAAAATTTTTTAGAAATTTTTTTAAGAAATGAGATTGCCCTCATTTTTTATTTCATGAGGCATCTTTTTACCCGTCACAATATTCAACACGTCTTTCAATAACAATCATTCTGAAAGAATATTGTACTTAGTAACTCGTTAGTATACCTAGTGTTTTATCATTCATATTTTCATTGCAACCGAGACTTATCAAACAATGCATCGATTATCAGACTAAAATTTGTAATTTTCAGATAAAATGTGTTAAAGTTTAGCATGAAATAGAATATATGTAAGTTTTTAGAATATTTTTATCAGTCTTTAAATTTAATTTGGAAAGTATTTAAAAGGGCATTTTTAAAACGTGAAAAAAAACTTGCTTCATAATAAAATATGGTGGTCAAACAATATTGTGGAGAGGTTGTAACCCTCCTACTCAGACAATATTTTCCGACGATTTTATTGACTACTGTGACACGGCATTTGGTTTTTAGGTATAGTAAGATATACCTGTAATAAATACAGATTATCAGTATATACATATTTTACGTTTTAATAACATGGAAGTCACCACCCTAGTTACAAAAAAAAGGATTACTCTTTTCAAATTCTAAGGTCACGCAGATAAAAGATACGAATAAAATAATTAATATAGCTCATTTTGTTTTCAAAGATACGATGTCGCTTCTCCCCTTCCTTTTTTATGAAAACTTAAAGCTAAGTAAAACCTAATAACCCATCCTGATCCTATTGGAAAAATTAGAAAAACACGATTAACATCCGAACGACAAGCAAAAAATCCTTGCTAATTAGTTTTTTACTTCAGTCCTTTGATATTATAAATTTGAAAAAGAAAGTTAAATTCGGGAGCATTGTTAAAATTAATTACTATTTTTTGAGGCTTTAGAAACAAGAAAATTTCAGAACCGCTTTTTTGGGGGTCTCAGGTTCGGTTTGATCTATTACTTATTGCTTTATTTCAAACTACTATTTTTGAACATTAAGTTTTTATACTGTTAAATAAATTAATCGAGTTTCTGTTTGGATAAGTCCTGAGAACAAATCAACTTTTGGAGCAACGGAAAATAACAAAGAAGGGAAAAAGATAAAACATTTCTTAAAAATAAAAAACGACCTATTTGAGCTGTAATTAGCAATGTTTGACATCATAATCAGTGGCGGCTCGTCCATAGGGGCTGCGGGGCTGCAGCACCCCCAACCAAAATTTCCCGAAATTCTAATTTTTATTTGCTTACAATATTTAAAAAATTATCTATTTCCCCTTTAATCTTTGTCCTGTATAATCCTTTTTCAATTAATAATTCTCTGCTATGCCGTCTCGCCAACAGATTTCTTTCCGGGTCGATCAGCCCCCACAGATATACCAATCGTGGTATAAGACAATAGCTCCATCACATCAAATGAAAATATCAAGAATTTAGCATGCGAATCTGTTAGGAGAAAAGGGGCTGCTTTTCAGCAGCCCCGACCAAAAGAATGATAGCTTTATCTCTTGAAAAAATAAACGATTTCTACTACTAATAAATCACATTGGCTTTTTAGCTTATCTCACTCCAATGCTGTTTTAATTTTTTTATTTATAGCTTTTTTTTCTTTTCTAGTCAATAAAGATTTATGTTTACTTTTTGCAGCCAAGTTTTTATTTCATTTTCGTTTCATTTGATTTTGAGATACTAAATGAAATAGACTTCATCTTTGATTCTTCCTATTCATAATAATCAGCTAAATATAGGTAAGTCACAGTTTTTGAATGCTTTATTAAGTGTGAAATCGAAATTTTATATTGTTCCCATCTTTTCTATTTGATTTTTTCCACGTTTTAGTTTGATAGAAAAAGTGAAGCATGGCATTAGGGGACATCCATAAATTACGTGAGGTGTTTTTTCTAAAATCTGGACCCCCCTTGGTGAGATTTAGTGAGATTTTGCTGGACCCCCCTCCCCCCACGTGAGATTTACCTACAACCTTTAAAAATAATTATTCTCCTTCCTTCTCATATATTCCTTTCTCATACTTAAAAATGAAAGAAAATCGTACAATTTCTAACTTAAAAAGTTTACTTAAGATTTTAATCGACCCCCCTCCCCCCTTGGTGAGATTTGGTGAGATTTTTCCTAACCCCTCCCCCCCTTTTTGACCTCACTTAATTTATGGATGTCCCCTTACCTCATGTTACTGTCAGTGAAGACTTTGAATCAGGTTTACTAATACTACTTTGTACTTATAAATCTGATCATGGCATCTTTTAACCATTTCTAAGTTTTTTTAGGGATTTATTGGCGTTAATAACGCTTAAAATACGTTGCCAATTTGGTACCGTCGGAGCAGCATCCCTTATAATTTTACCTTCGAGCCGCCACTGATCATAATTCAAATTTAAAACCCAGGAGATTAAATGATTAAAAAATTAATTTTTTTTAAATCAATCAATGAATCTATGATTATTTTACTGATGATTCCCGTTACTTTCTTACATTAAAATATAAGCTGCCATTCTGAGTAACATAGTATAATTAATTAATTCTATTAGTGTGAAGGCACAGGGTATATAACTTAACAGAGGATTCATCTCCATAGACGGTAATGGCAACTTTTTTAACAGGGCTTTCCAATAGGGCCAAACGGACCCGCCTCCTTTAATACCACGTCATTCCTGTTAATTCTGTCGTTCGCCCACTGAAGCTGTCACTCAAATCCAAATCGGAGCTGGAGGGAAAAAAACAACACCGATGAAATTCGAATGCCGCTTGATAGAAGTTCCATATCCAATCAGGAATCACTTTCGCATTTCGCCTTCTCTGATTGGCTGCTAGTAAAATTAATTATAATCTGGGAGCAGGAATTAAATTAATTACCTAAATAGGAAAACTGCCGTTTGGAATCTTTGTAAGCTCTATACTCTGTGTGTGAAGGTTTCCATACTAAACATAAAACTCGAGATCCCGAAAAAACAAATATAGTACATGAAATTCTTTTTCAAACGTTGGTTTTATTCTCACAATGTAAAGGGGAAAACACTGCTCCCCAAACGATTTTACCCGAACGAAACCACCTTTTAAGTTGAAGTTGACAGGAATTTAAAGTCTAATTTAGAACGGTAAATCTCCCAACGCTAAACATTTCGCAAATTCTTATCGAACGTGAAACTTCACCAATGATTCAGAATCTCGAAGGAAAAATGGCTTAGCATAAATAACAAACAACGGTTCAGAGACACGTTGTGAATGGAAATCTTGCTTCACCATTGTGGAAAATGAAAGCTCGGTTTTGTAATTTATGACTCTAACCACAGAAATATATTTGTTCAAAATAGCATTAATACCTATTGGATTGAATACCATTATTTACCTATTGAAACTCGACCACTATCTATTTGATGGAAAAGAAATTCTTTATAGAAATCCTATCTTTTGAATCTTGGGGAAAGAAAGGCTTGAAATAAAAATGCAGTCTTCTACTATTTGTTTGGTTTTATTTTAAAACTAAGTCTCTAATCTAAATTAAGCGATCTAATAGCGAATATTTGAGCTAGGTAGGGGAAAAGGGGTAATTTGATGAAGCAAATACAAATCCATTTTTTTAGTAGAAAAAATGACTTATTCAGATACTTTTCTTTCTTAAAGTATCATCTGAGGATGACTGAATTTTATGAAATCAATTTGGAAAAAATATATAAGTTTAATGAAAATTAAAATATAACGACTTTTGTAAAACATCAATTTTGTATCTGAATGTCCCACCGATGGGGCAGTTGGATACATTGCTTGGGGCATTTTTATAGTGAATAATTTGCTCAAAATAGTAATTAATAACAAAAATTTCGGAAAATAATAAACGTTACTTTAGTAAGTGAGATTCTAAGCCTTTTTGCATTACCGCTGTTTGAATAAAAATCACAGATTTTCCACACACACACATTCAACATTCAAGGATAAAAAAATCTAAAATTTATTTACGATTTGAGTGCTTGTTTCATTGAGTTTTCCTGTTTTTTAAGTTGCCGAATGAAAATGCAGACGAGATTTATATTTACACTTATTTACCCTCATCTTTGTTACAAAACTTAAACATTTTAAACACTTTTCTAGATTTTTACTTTTTTCACACAAGAAGATCAATAAAATATAGCTTATATTAGTACAAATAACATATAAAATAAGTAATTTACCAATTCGATTTTGATATTCAATCACGATTTTTATCAAAGCTAAAATTTTAATTCTTGTATACTATTCTTCATAAATCCATAAACTAGATGCACATACACTAACCCTTCTTTCCCCTATATGTATATATTTATTCCAAAATGTTCAGAAATTCATGCATTCTAATACTATTTACAACACTGTAAGCTTAAAATATTACCTTCGGAGTTACTTTTCTCATAAGTTTTTTTTCATGTTCACTCTCATCATTTACATTTAGAAACATAAGGCCACTATTTTTGTTAGAAATATATAAAGCAAATTTTTCGTGAATACTGAACAAAGGAACAGTTCTCGTACAAAAATTTGGGTAATGAAGTATATATCTTCCTATTCTACCCATAAGATGGAACTTTCATATCCAACCGATGACCTTTTTCAAAATTTTCACCTTTAGTCCAGTCAAATAGTATTTATTTTGGGAAAATTTAGGGGTAGAAGATATTTTTCGCTATCTGTATGTATTTTGGGGTGCTGAATCCGAATCTGAGGTTTGCCAACAAAATTTCGTGACGGAACATTGTGAAAATTCGAAAAAATGGCAAAAATTCGCCCCTTTTTTTCGTTTTCGGCCCCTAGAACATTACCTTTGCGCTTCTAAGCTAAACAGTCAATCCAAAAAATAAAGAACACTAACCAAGCTAAAAAAAAGTCAATTACAAATTTCTCTCAGACGCATAGTTTCGCCGATAGAGCACGTTGAAAAAGGGGCTATTTTCTTTCGATTGGTAAGAAATCAAAAAAATGTCACTAGTATCTCCTAAAAACCGTATTTTTGGAACAGGATACTATAAAAACTGCCTAAATAATATTTCACATGAAATTAGCCATCTAAAAACTCCAATAATGATAACTCAATGCATTTTTGTTCGGTGATTTCTCTTTAGAACGAAAGTTCGACAGGAGATAATGGTATTTCTATAACTAAGTTGCTTCTTCGAAATTACATGCAAAATTTTTCTATTGACTGCTCTATATGTTTTTGAGGGTGCTGAATCCGAATTTGAGGTTTGCCAACAAAATTTTATGACGGAACATTGAGAAAATTCGAAAAAATTCCAAAAATTCACCAATTTTGTTCGTTTTCTGCCCTTAGAACATACACTTTGCATTTCTGAGCAAAACAATCATTACCAAAATAAAGAAGAGAAAACAAGCTACAAAAAAGTCAATTACAACTATTCTCTCAGATGAAGGGTTTGGACGCTAGAGAACGCTGAATATTGGGGAGTTTTTGTTCCATTGGTGGAAAATTCATAAAATGTCACTCGTATCACCGAAAAACGGCCTGTTTTGGAACAGGATACTATAAGAACGGCTTCAATTGTGTGTTACGCCCATGAAATCAACGTTCTGCATACTCAAATGTTAATTGATAAATAATTAAACATAATAAAATACGACCATTAGCAACATTTTGGGATTACTGTAATATTGCTCATTGTTAAAGGCTTTAATAGTGCATTAATTAATTAAAGGCACGATTTATTTCATGTAGTACCTATTTTTCTATATATTACTTTGATTAAAGCCTTTAACAATGAGCAATGTTACAGTAATCCCAAAATGTTGCTAATGGTCGTATTTTATAGTTATGTTTAATTATTTATCAATTAACATTTGAGTATGCAGAACGTTGATTTCATGGGCGTAACACACAATTGAAGCCGTTCTTATAGTATCCAGTTCCAAAACAGGCCATTTTTCGGTGATACGAGTGACATTTTTTGAATTTTCCACCAATGCAACAAAAACTCCCCAATATTCAGCGTTCTCTAGCGTCCAAACCCTTCATCTGAGAGAATAGTTGTATTTGACTTTTTTGTAGCTTGTTTTCTCTTCTTTATTTTGGTGTTGACTGTTTTGCTCAGAAATGCAAAGTGTATGTTCTAAGGGCAGAAAACGAACAAAATTGGTGAATTTTTGGAATTTTTTCGAATTTTCTCAATGTTCCGTCATGAAATTTTGTTGGCAAACCTCAAATTCGGATTCAGCACTCTCAAAAACATACAGAGCAGTCAATAGAAAAATTTTGCATGTAATTTCGAAGAAGCAACTTAGTTATAGAAATACCATTATCTCCTGTCGAACTTTCGTTCTTAAGAGAAATCACCGAACAAAAATGCATCGAGTAATCATTATTGGAGTTTTTAGATGGCTAATTTCATGTGAAATATTATTTAGGCAGTTTTTATAGTATCCTGTTCCAAAAATACGGTTTTTTGGAGATACTAGTGAAATTTTTTTGATTTCTTACCAATCGAACAAAAATAGCCCCTTTTTCAACGTGCTCTATCGGCTAAAATATGCGTCTGAGAGAAAAGTTGTAATTGACTTTTTTGTAGCTTGGTTAGTGTTCTTTATTTCTTAGATTGACTGTTTAGCTCAGAAGCGCAAAGGTAATGTTCTAGGGGCCGAAAACGAAAAATAGGGGCGAATTTTTGCCATTTTTTCGAATTTTCACTATGTTCCGTCACGAAATTTTGTTGGCAAACCTCAGATTCGGATTCAGCACCCCAAAAAACATACAGATAGCAAAAAATATCTTCTACCCCAAAATTTTCCCAAAATGGCCTTATTTTAGGACAATTTGACTGGACTACTTGGTCTAAGAAATTGTTGAGAACCGTTTGGTATCATGAACGTTTTTCAGGAAGATAAATATTCTTCGAATCTTGTAAAGAAATATGTATCGCCTCGAGTTAGCATTCTTTCTACGCCATTTGAAGAAACGCAATTTACTACCGCACCTGATACTCAGAAAAATTCTTGGAATGGGCTTATAGCTTATTCGATATAAAAATGAACGATGTTTTTTACTACCCACGCTTTTTTAAAGTCGTAGTCGTCTATTAATTTGTCTTTATGATGCCAGTCACGATGTGAGTTATTAAAAATACTTAGTTTTTCCTTTACATAAATGGGTGAATTTTTTAAATTCTGATAAAAAACTAATCGTTAACTCAAAAACCAAGGCCCTTAACTAATTATCTTGAATTCACACACACACACACACACACACACACACACACACACACACACACACACACACACACACACACACACACACACACACACACAATGAATCAAAAATGTTTTGAATTTTAAAGTTTGCTTCTCTTTGCTGACAAGTGAAGGGGCGTAAGGGATTTGAAAAGGACCAAACACATGCTTACGCAATATTTGAACCGGCCCCTTCGACCAACTTAAGCACGTTTCTAACATTCCGAATCCAAAGCTTTTTAGTGGGTGATCGGTATCGCTGAAAATCCTCTCAACTCCACCTTTCATTAATGACAGCGTTTACCATTGCGACAGATTCACTCATCCAATTTCCACTTCTTTCCCCAAGGGGATTGTCTCCAATTACACAGCTCATCAACTCGCTCGTGTATCGGCCCTTTTGGAAGTGATCAAAGACTGCAGTTTTCCTGGTCATCGGTTGGAAGCATTTTTTTTTCGATTGGAAGCAATTATTGCTGTAATACCCCTCTTCTAGTGAAACGTGCAAACCGTTCTAAAATAAACTGACGTGTACAGTACAACAAGCATTAATCCACAGAGAAAAATCCTAACAGATGGTCAAAACGGGATTGGATTGGATTTTTGAGACATACATTTTCAGGTCTGTGTGCTTGATCTCAAGGATCCGCTTATAAACCTTCGTCAAGTAAGACAGACACAAATAGAATATTTACTGACACACACAGAGAGAGAAAATACACCCCAGGGCACCAAAACGCTATTTGCAAATGCCATCGTATGATAGAGGCAGCTCTGCAAATGCCTATGATTATTGACTGAAAGGCAGTACGATTTGAAGATCACAGTAGTGATTGGCTGAAACGTGTTTATTCAATCGGTCTTTCTTAAAGGGGTATCAGATGATTGGTTGATTGAGATTCTATTCCTCCGCCTCTCATGACGTGACAAGGGAGGAATGAGTTTGATGCGGTCCCCATCAGCGCCCCTAACCCAAGGCATGCCCCATGCTTTTTCAATCTCAATTATCCCTAGATTTAAAATTTTTAAATTAATTTAAATTTAAATTCTTTGAAAGATATTTTGTCTTTTTTCAATTTAATTATTTTAAAAATGATTTATTATCAAATATTGTCTAAATATTTTCTGTATTACATGATTGAAAGATTTTACCTGTATTAATTAATTAATTAACTAGTGATTTAATCACCCATTGTGTTTTTTTATGTTATAGAGGTACAGGGTGTCCCAAAAAAGACTGACACATTTTAAAAATCAATAACTCAAAAACTAAAAAAGATAAAAATGTGCGGTTTCTTGCCCCATTCTTCTCAGACCAAAGAATTTTCATCCCAGAATTTTTGATTTTAGTTCTAAATTTTTCACTAGATGGCAGCACGAGAATTTTTGAGGGACTAAAGGGAAAAAGTATTGGTATAATCCCTGTTAGTTAACTTGTGATAGGAAAACCTAAGTTAGGGTAAAAGATCGATTCATTGAATCGAATGTTGTTCGATTCTGAAAGAATCTTTTTCGATTCTGGGAAGATTTAAGAATTGATCGAAGGAAAGCAGCAAGATTTGGATTACGCTTTGAATTAGTTTGACAACTAAACCTAACTGAAATCTTCCCGTAAGACAGGTCTCGCATTTCAGCGAATGTTTTACAAATTACTGAATTTGATTTTGTTTTATCCTGATGGTGGATCATGCGCCATGAAACGCCAAACAACTAATTAATTTTGTTTAATATACGCATTAAGTTCTTCTAATAAGTGGAAATCCAAATCTATCCTTTAAACGTTTTTATTGCGGGAATAAAAAGTTTAGATGATGTGCTTTGGAAATCAATTTAGATTATGTGCATTTGAGGATCTCCATTCTGAATCCGTTGTGTATCACTTGTAATTTATCGGATTTTACCAATATCGAGGGTTTTACTCTCAGTCACGGCGATCACTCCTTGTACTTTTATTTAAGGAGTGCTCAAGTGTTTTTAGGACCTGAAGATAAGGGGGTGTCGGGGCTGTAAGGAAGATGGTGAGTCGCCGGCTACTGAAAATGGGGGGAGCTCAAGGATTTTTGATTCCTCAACAGAGGGATTTTACAAAATCATGATTATCTACCCTTAAAAAATCTTTTATTTCGCTTAAAGATTTAATAATGCCCAGTGATTTTAAGGTGGTTTTGTGAATCAATTAATAAACTTTCACTTCAAGTTTTTGGGAATTGCTTTTAACTTTCAACTAAAAAGGGAGGTCTGGGGGGTCCTGTCCCCGAAAATTTATTGAAATTTGACCTCTTAAAACAGGGTCAAACTCATTTTAGTGCTTTATGATTAGAAAATTTCAAAATCAAATTACTATGCTTCAATCGATCGATTTTTCGATTTAATATGTAACTTTTTTTGTGTGTAAATAAAAATTATTGTTATTATTATTATTATTATTATTATTATTATTATTATTATTATTATTATTATTATTATTATTATTATTATTATTATTATTATTATTATTATTATTATTATTATCAATCAGTGATGTAGCTGGATTTTTTTCTGGGATAAGGGCTGGCCGTATTATTACGCACTTTTTTTATTCAATTTTTTTATTGAAATAATGTCCCCCAAACTCAGCACTGGCCACTGGCTTTAACCAATTCTAAAAAAACAGTGTTTTAAATCATGGGCAGTCCGTCTCCCTTTTTATGCGGCCCTCTTATGTTAGGTGCCATGGTAAACTGGCACCATCCTTTATGATTGAATGTTGGAAAAGCATATTCATAAAACTTTGTCTTTCCTCAAAAGTTAAAAATAAAGTTTTTATAAACAATGTTCCTAATTATTGAGGTGGGGGATGCGTCCGCCCCCGGGAACGACGACCGGGGGGACGTTACGTTTGTTGAAAGAGATTGTGTTTTTCTCAGGGTTTTACTTATAAAAAATATGTGTCTTAATTTCCAAATAAAGTTTGTTTTTTATTGCTTAAAATACTTTTTGAACGTTTAGGTATTTCAAAAACTGAGAAATAATTTTATAGGTCGAGGCTGTAAGCTAAAATAAAAGCTAAAGAAATGTCTGAAAATGGATAAACATATTTTAAATTGATTAGGGTTTAGGCATTGTCTCATGAACCCTTTGAACCCGCATTTGAATTCAAAAGTTAGCGTAACGCAAAGTTAACCATTTCTCATTGGCTCAGTGCTTAAGAATTTCCACACTTTCACCCAAATTCTTGCTTAATTCATATATTTCTTAAATACCTTACATAAATGCAGTTTCAATATACTGTAACTTAGTCTTTAGTCTAATTGGATCAATACTCAAACACAAAGTCGAAATTGAATATTCCCTCTATTGCATGTTATCTGAAAGATTCTAAAATTTCGATTTTTCCTTAAAAACTTAAAAATATTTTTTTTTACATCCTCTGACAAAAAAGCAGAAAAACCCCGTTTCACAAAGAAATTTTCAATAAAAAGTTTCCGTTGACTTAAAATGTGTAAAATCCCCTAGTTTAATTAAACCATTAGTGGCGCAGCCTTGGCCAGAAATCATGTGTACGATATAATCATTTTCATGACATTCCTTAAAAATAATTTCCATTTGGCAATAGAAGTTCGATTTCCCGATCATCTGATTATTTAGTAATAATTCCTAACAATATCTCCTCTGTGCCATAAAAAATCAATCAAACAACCAACCAGCTAAAGCATTTCAATCTAATTCGATTCTGAAATCGATTCTATCTCTCAACTTCGATTTTCCTATCACGAGACAATAGGGATTCCGCTGATAGTTTATACCTAAATTTCAGAAAAAGTTCTCGTGCTGCCATCTACTAATGCATTTATGAACTAAAATTTTGAAATTTTGGGAGCAAAAATTCTTTGCCCCCTTAAGAAGGATGCAAAAGACCGCATATTTTTATCTTTTTTAGTTTTCGAGTTATTGATTTTTAAAATGTGTCAGTCTTTTTTGGGACACCCTGTATATACCTACAACATCCATGGAAAAATGACCTTAGAAAATGCCTCAAACGTTTTTAACAAGAATTTTTAAAAAGGTCGATTTTTGAGACCAAAAAAATTTAAAATTTAAAAAAAAATTCAACTTTTTACTGTCAGATTTTCTTTCATTTTTAGTATGTTATTATTTAAGTCACTTCTAATTGAAAACCGTTTAAATTATTTCTTTTGCAATTATTTTGTGGTTTTGAGCGGATTTTGAATTTTTAAAAAATTTAAATGGTATATTTGTATTCAGCACTGAAAAATAGCCTATAAACATGTATCATAAGTCTCGATTACTAAAATTGGATTTTTTGAAATTTTTTTTCGGCCATTTTTTAAAAATTAAAAAAAAATTAAACTTCCCACGGACCGATTTTGTCCGATTTTTGGTATATTATTATTAAGGTCATTCCCAAGTGAAAACCGTTGAAAAACTAAATGTTGCAATTTTTTACCGGTTTGACCCTTTTTTTCAGTAGATTTACTGGACTAAAAATTCTGTTTTCAAATCTCCTCGCAAGGCAGTACTGATGGAAATTCAACGATTTACAGTGCATTTTGGTGGTCATCCGCTGAGATGGAATGTGCGGTCTTCAGTTCATTCAATCCTTTTGGAGGGCTACTGGAAGATCAAGCTTCTTTTCCCCACCTTTCGTGATGTGACGAAAGAGGTATGAGTAGTATATGCGATCTCAGCACCACCATTAGAGTCCTAATCACAAGGCATACCCCTAGGTTTTTCCGATTTTCATTATCGCTTACGGCCT